>CM030358.1:441552085-441983475 GCA_017893485.1 Hemerocallis citrina | reverse complement strand
ACCTGTCTTGCAGCCTGTATAATGTCATTCACATCTTCTCCAAAGAATCGATTATGAATCAACGACAGAACATTTGTCAACAGGCTTTCCACTTGCTTAACTCTATTACGTAACTCTTGATTTTCAGACAAAGAAACCTTCTGTTTTTTAGGCTTAGGAATCTTGCCCATACAATGCACACGTCCTCTCTTTTCAGGTCCTTGTACTTGGGAATATGTGTCATCCTTCCAAGGCATATGACTTTGTGTATTTTGGGCTGATTGAGATGTTCCAGCCTCATTATTGTGTTTGTTTAGTTCAACCTGAAACATTACAAATATAAGAGAAATCATAGATAAGTACAGATCATCCCACAAACCCGAAAGAGTATTCAAGAATGACAAATTCATAGAGGTGCATAACTGGACAGCAATATTTCAGCCTTGGTCAAAATAGCCAGAAAACAGAGCTATACTACTAATAATACTATAGGCATTAGCTAGATGGGAAAAAACTAGGACCAGTTCTTTGCAGTCATGATTGCATATGAGTAAACTAATCTCTTAGCCAGTCTCTGAGCCACAAAGACTTTTCCTCCATATATGCCAAGGCCCTGAGGCACTGTTTGGTTGGAGGGGAATGGAGGGGAGGGGCGGGGAGGGAAGGGTTTTTTAAATACTTTTCTTGTTTGGTTCATTTTTTAGGAGGGGAGGGGAGGGAAGTGGGGGGGTGCAACACCCCTCCTGAGCCAATTTTGGCTCCCCTTTAAATCTAAATCCTAATATAATAAGGCTAATTTTTTAAAGTGGTTGGATTAAATTGCCCTTTAAATCTAAATCCTAATATAATAAAAAACTTCTCTTTCTCCCTATCTAGTAATATCGAACCCACAATTCAGATCTGTAGTTGAAGTCCGATTTAAAAGAGTATCATCCCTGCGGTTCGAAATTGTTGTAATGGTCGTCTCTACAATACGTGTAGCCATGTTGCCCAATGTTGGCTAGTGTTTCTTGCGTTAGAATTGCAGTGCAGTGAAGACTGAATGTCAGAAATATGAAGTGTAATTAGTAGAAATGTTTGATGTTGTGTGTTTTTTCAACTTCAACCTTTTTTTTAATGCTTTTTTATTGATTCAGATCTGATGTTGTGTGTTTTGATGCTTTTTTATTGATTCAAAAAATTAGGGATGCTGAGAAAAATGGGAAGAGCTACTGTGGAAGGCTCTTGAATTACAAGAAGAATGGCACACCATTTTGGAACCTTCTCACGGTTACACCTATCAGGAATGATAGTGGGAAGGTTATCAAATTTATAGGGTAAGCATTTTGAGTAGGATTGCTAAAATCTTTCTATATTTTAGTTTTTGTCTCAAATATAACAATTTATTTTTCTTAAAAATTGAATTTGAGTTTCCCTTGATCTTCTGAAACGCATAGGTTTTATAAACTGAAAAATCAATATACTTCAAGACGCAAAGAAGATGATATTTTTCTTTCACATGTATAGACATTACTCTGATGTTTCAGGATGCAAGTTGAGGTAAGCAAGTACACAGAAGGTTTACATGACAAGACATTGAGGCCAAATGCATTACAACTAATCTATGAAGTGGTTGTATGAATTTCTTATTATATGCAAAAGGGTATAAAAGTAATTTTATTATAAAATCCATTCCCTCTCCTTGTGAACCAAACAAGAAAATAATTATTTTTCCTCCCCTCCCCTCCTTTGAACCAAACAGAATTTTCATTAAATCCCTCCCCCTCCCCTCTATTAAAATCCCTCCCCTCCCCCTCCCCCTCCCCTCCCCTCATTTGAACCAAAAGAATAAATAATAAACCTTCCGCCCTTTCCCTCTATCCAATCATTAGGAGCTCAGTCTCAGTTTCGTATTAAAATCGAATGAGGAACCCTTCTATCCTTACCGAGATGTCTAAAATTAGGATTTTCCAATCAACGGAAAGGATATAATTATGCACATCTGTGTAAAAATTCACTTTACATAAAGATATATCAATATGTATACTGATGATACTACAAAATATTCTTTCATGAACACAACTACACAAGGATGCACAAGTATAAAAATACTTGAAATAAAAATAAGCAAAAAAGATAAACACCAAGTCAGCAACCAACATGTGGAATCTACCTTGAGAATTTCAATTCTAAAGTGATAATGTAGTAGGGCATAAAATATAGTAACAAAATTCATCTAAACTAATCAGATTGTAGAGATCATTTGGTAAAAATAAGAATAGAATGAAATAAGAGCTCCTGAGTGTGAATCTTGCTATCAACCACAACGTTGAGGTGATTTTTCTGTCATTTAGCGGAGAGTTTGAATAGCTCCACCATATATTAGCAAAAATAATCAAACAACAATGTTCGGGTAAAAGCATTTATGAAACTCATAGGTTTTAAAAATAAATCAAGGTCCAGCTTTGGGTGAAATAATTTATCTTTTTTTTGGTTGTTGGACAAATTTGCATTTGTAATTAGCTGCTTAGCTGCATTAATATTCATAACTTTCACATACTAATCTAATGTGTTATAACTCATGGTTTCATCACATACTAATTGAGTTGGTTATTGTGTGAGCAACCAGAATATTTTCAGGTGTCCAAATATGTTTTGCCAAAAACTCAGTATGCTGAATTCTCTGCTTGTAGAAAGTTCATAGAGTTTGTCGTCATGTATCTAACACAATCTGTCTGTAATAGCACACCACTGTAGTTGATTTATAATTCCTGGTTATAAATATATTATTTAGAAAACTACTGTTCCTCACTCAAATCATCTTCCGTCAGATCCCTTGAAAATTATTACCTTGACTATGGATGTTATCGTTAGGATTGGCTTTTTAGAATGTTTTAAGAGAATATTTTTGCTTCCTACTAAGTCAAAATCTTTCAATTATTTTTCTTGGATCCTTTTATTCTAAAAATGTTTCCTTGCCCTTTACCTTCTCAACACAAATCCATGAACCTCTGCATATGCATGTTTCTTTTGTGTGGATGTTGTACAGTATGTATTTCCATCTTCTCACCAATGCAACTTTTACACCTCTACTGCACTCATTTACCATGCCCTTCCATTTTACCCATCAATCCCATATTTGACTATGTTCATCAAGTTTGCCTGGACCCTCTTCAAGTTTATTGACTTTTTCTCATCTTCATGGTTTATGCTCATTCAAGTCCAGTTGATTTCTGAGATCCTGTTTTCTACCTATTATAAATGCCTATATCTAACTCTGATTCTCTCTGTTATACGACAGATCCATCTAGTGAACATAATTATATTCTATTATCTAGCGAGAGTTGCAACTATTTCCAAAACCCAAAACTGTTTATATATTGACATAAAGGTGTCACCTTTAGCTTACTATTTCAAATAAATCCTGAGGGTATATTTTCTGAGGTGGTTCTTAAGTATATATCGCTGAGCTGTAAGAGGTGCTTTAACCAAAATCTTAAGTATAAATCCTCAGGATTTATACTTAAGAAAATATACCCTCAGGATTTATACTTAAGAAAATATACTTAAGAACTTGAATTATATCCTTAGGATTTATATACTTAAAAATATACTTAAGTATATATGAGAACTTGAAAATATACTTAAGTAAATCCTGAGGGTATATTTTAATCGCAGTCACAAGCTAAACTACATCCAAATAATACAGTAAAGCTTTAGAAGTGAATGAGAACTAAATCTTACAATCAATCTAGCAGCCTTCTCATTGACAATTGATCCATCTTTACGAGTGCGAGTATCAATGTAAATCTCTTTACGTTGAGGTGATAATCCTTTGCTCTTTTTTTTCTGAAACCAAACAAACAAGTTATATGTATCTTGTAATTACATTTTACTCAATGAAAAGTACAAATATAAACAAACCTTTTCATCAATCAGTTTTGGGAGACTTTTTGTACCCATACAATGGAGATCTTCAAACTTAGCATGATTATGTCTATTAATTTTACTTACTTTCTACAACTGATACAACAAATTATTAGACGAATGAAGAAACCAAAGTCAAAATATTACTCATAATATGCAAAAATCTATTTGCTATATGACTTACTTGTCCTTCTTCAGAAAACCAATAATGAACCAATTCACGATATTGATTTCGGTCAACCCTATCATCCAGTAATTCAGATGCAACAAGGAAGTGTTGTTGAAATTATACATATAAAGCAGAAGAGATAATTTTAGAAATCAGTGCATATTATATGTATACACCTTGCTTAAGTTGCAGTATTTATAAACGAAAAATTAAGGTAAAAGGAGATAGCCCACCTGATAACACTATTAGTAAGTGTGTGATCAAGTCCAAACTGCAAAGAACGTAAAAGAAGATGAGCTATCTGGAAAATACATTAAAGCAATCATAAAAAAAGATACTCCCTTAAAAGAAATTGTTTAAAATAGTGAATGAGAGTGAAATAATGCAAAATTAAATGTCTATATTTTTAACTAGCTGGCAAAAAGTGAAATTCATTAAAGGAAACTAAACATGCATCTTAACTAATGAGTATAACATTTTGCTGACCCAGTTTTATGGAAAGGCTCAACAGACTGATGATTTTGCTCACTAAACATAACTAATTTTCAGTAATGTTAACACTACTTACTACACATAGCGGTACACTCATATTCTTGAAACCATCTCCCAATTATTTCACTTTATAATTTGCTTAAGGACATTCCAGTCTGAGTTTAGGATGTTTTGGTTCCCACCATTTCTAATCAGAATTAGTTTTCAGTCATGTTAACACCATTTATATACCTGATGAAGTTTATTAAATCATCTACCAATTATTTCACTTGACAAAATGTGGATACCATACATGCATCTTAATAAATGACAAACATTTTGTCCACCCAGTTTTATGAAAAACAGTAATAGACTCCATTGATTTTGTTCAAATAATTTTCTAACCAAAATCAACTATCAGTATGGTTAACACTAGTTACTACACAGTCATATACTCATATTCTTCAATCTATCTTCGATCCATTTCACTTTATAACATGCTAAGAGAAATTCCACTCTAATGGAATTGTGTTATCCAATGGAATATAGAAACAGATCAAGATCATCCAATTTGACCCAAAAAAAAGTGTCGTCCATCAAATTTTCTACTACAACAAAACTATGATCAAGCGACTAACAACTTATAAGGATTGAAGATATTAAATGTACTGCAAGACTAACACTATGACGATCATACCAAACTGATCTTACCATAAACTAGAAAACTTATCATTAAACACAACAAGCATTGTTTATGCTAGTATAGACAGATACACTTTAAACATAAAGATCTTAAGGTCCTTAACAATTTAGCTATATCTCTTAATGATGGAATTGAAATCAATAGTGTAATAGTGAACATGGCAATCTTGCAGGAATTAGTGAAGCATGGTAAACAACAACATGGCAATCAAAATTCATCAACTAAAGGGGAAGCACCCAAATTCATACCTAGGGTTTGCAAAATTAATCAAAAATAGATGACCGTGGGTGATGGTGGAAGCGGTGGGTGATGGCGGATAACGAAAGAAGACGGAGGATGAAGAGGTGGGCGACGGTGGTGGGTGGCGGCGGAGGAAAACGGCGAGAGGAAGACGGCTGCTGCGGTGGCGAGGGAAGACAACGGCGATGGTGGGAGAGGGACGACGACGGCGACGTGGCGGACTGACGACGGCGATGTGGTCAATGGGGGATTCAGGTGTCAGAGATAGAGAGGAGAGAGAGGAGAGAGAGAGAGAGATGGGTGTGAGCGTGAGAGATACTATATAAATTGGGGGTATTTGGGATTTGGTGGGAAAATGAAAAAGTTGGGGGGAAAACAAATTATAGAATATACCCACGGTATTTTATCCCGTTAGTAAAACTTATAGTTACGGATTAAAAACTCTAAAGCTATAGGGTACCTATACCCACAGCTTACTATACGTCTGTAGGTATACAATGTCTGTACCCACGGTTTTAGTGATCCGTCACTATAGGTGTCCGTTGGTATATGGCAAATTTCTTGTAGTGTGTGTGTGTTTCTTATGGAGTGCACATGCTTGGGTTGTGCTTTGGTGTGGTGGTGTGATGTTCTTGTCCCACATCAGCAGTAAAAATTGAGAGTGTGCGTATAAATAGAATAGTCCGTGATCAATTGGTACCTAAAAGCTATAGCATCTTTTGTAAAGCACGTCTTTGGTGGGTCGTTATTAGGATTTATTTTGTTCCGTGTGCGTGCATGCGTAGCCGCGTGTGCAGCCGAACCAGGCTCGGGACGTTACAAATGGTATCAGAATCGACTTTCGACACCGATAGTATGCAAGATGTACTCCTAAGATGGAGCTAGGACAATACAGGTTCCGGGTAGGGACTATACTGCTAGCAGATTCATGGTACACCACTACACATTGGCTAGAAAGACGATCCTGTGCTAGGTTGCATGTCTCGGGTTCAGCGAGGACTTTGAGTTCTTAAGGGGGGGGGGGTGTGTAACACCCCGTACTTAAGTGTATATATATAGTATTATATTGAAAAGATATAATATATATATTGTTATGAAATAGTGATCACATATTAGGTGAATGCCCATCTATTAAGATGGCGGCCCAAGCCCACCTATTCAGGTGATGGCCCACGCCCACTACCACACCCTAACTCTAACTTCCTCACTATATATATGATATGAATAAAGAGCATATGACTTGGATTTCCAACTACATCTCTCTATTTTTCTAGTTTTGTAACACGTTATCAGCACGATGCCTCGAAGAAAGGTTTGCAAGTTTTTTCTCTTTTATCTCTCAAGAAATAATCATCTTAATCTTTCAAGATCCCATCTTTGTAATCTAGGGTTTATTATTGTATCAAGATCTAATCTTTCTATCATGTTTGTTAAGAAAGGGTTTGGACGGAAATCTAGGGTATTATTTGTTTGTTTTAATTTTGAATATGATGATGGTACTAGGGCATGCTTAGTTTTGATATAAAAATCATTAACAAAATTTTCCGAAGATGATTGTCAATTTGACAAAATTTATTTACGTTGTCAGCTAGCAAAAGCCTTGCTCATATGCCCCCATTTGATTAAGATTATATGAATTCTATTGATAATTGGGATTGCCCTAGCCATTCTATTGGGTATATTGGCCAATGTTACATTAATTCCAGTATGTACTAGGGTAGCAAGAGTATTGCATGTTTCCCATCTACCATAAAGATCCATGTTACATTAACTAATCAAATTAATTTTTGTGGATGAAATGCATGTTTGATTTACTAATATGACTTTTAATCTGATTAATACTTTGTATTTTTAATATCGGTGATTTTTGTGAATTTTTTATTCGAATTTTGATCATTTTTCATGTATTCGGATCTAACTTTGGATAAAATCTTAATAATGATCTATGCATGATCTTTGTTTATTAATTTTGAATCTTGAAATAGTAGAGAAGACTTTGTCATAAATGGTGAATATTTTGTTTTTACTGTTGTACTTTGCCATAAGTACGCTTGCTTTTGCTAATCATCTAATTTAGCCAATTGCTTCCGAAATCTAGATTTTTTTTTTTTTTTTTTTGGTGCGGGGGGGGGGGGGGGGGGGGGGGGGGGGGGGGGGGGGGGGGGTTCTCCAAAAGAGTAATAAACAGAGCCTTTTGCTAATCATCTAATTTAGCCAAGTGCTTCCGAAATCTAGATTTATTTTTTTTTAATTTTTTTTTACTTTTTTTTTATTACAGAACCTCTTTAAATCTAGAAACAGAAGAAATGTACAAGTATTTAGAAACATTTTTAGGAGAAAGCGTTAGGGCTTTGTGGGAAGCCTGGAAAGTTTCGTATGTAGAAGATTACAATACACTGCTAATGCTAGGCCCCAATCCCTATAATTTTGTAAACAAAATACAAGCTTTAGTTACGGGAGAAGACCCGAATACGGGAGCACTAGGATTACAAAAAGATGCTATCAGAACTTTAGAACAATTAAGTGTATACAAATGGAAGTATATAAAGAAATTTCTGAATGACTACTTTTATTATACCTGCATTTCAGGAAATGCTTTTAACCAAGATTTAGGAGACAAATTATTTAGAAAACTTCCTGGAGCCCTAGGAATAGAAATAGCAGAAAAATGGAAAAATTGGCCAGAAGTAATGACAGCAGGTCCAGGTCACCCATGGTCAATAGGACAAAGAATACAACATGTTATTAATGTACTAAAAGACAAATGTACAGAAATACAAATTCAGAAACAGCTGAAAAACTCAGATTATGGGTTTTGTAAAGAAATTTACACTCCTCAAACATATGGTATAGGAGAAAGAAGAACTAGAACTTATACCGAACATAGCAGACGCACAAAACAAAACACAAAATATAGGAAGAAAAAATATTTTTTAAGAAAATCAAACAGACGAAAGCCATATTTAGATCCTCAAAAACATGTGAGAAAATTTAAGCCAAATAGATTGTATAAAAATAAACTCGAATGTTATACATGTGGTAGCCCAGAACATTTGAGCAGAACTTGTCCTAAAAGAATAAATAGGCATGATAAGAATATCATACTTATAGAATGCACAAATGAGGATTTAATTAATATTGACGAAACAGTATCTGATTCTGAATCAATTTATTCGATCGTCACCATAGAAGACTTTGATGAAGAAAATGAGACGCAAGACAATAAGCAGCTAAATGAATTAATTGAAGATTTTGCCCTATGTCCCAGTATACCAGAATTAGACTTTTCTGATTTAGATATGATGAACATAGAATCTACTAGTAAGGGAACAACCTCAATCCTACTGGAAACCTGGAAACACAACTGGCAAGTCCGAACAGGGATAGATAGCATGCCATGTTTATTTTGTAAAGGATACCCTAGTAAGATGAACAGAACCAAATGTTCCAAGTGTTATCAAGAAGGTTGTATAAAATGCATAGAAAAGAACTATAATATTACACTTAATTCTTCAATACCCAAACCTACAATAAATACTGATGAGGTAAAAATCCTACGAAAAAGAATAGAAAATTTAGAAGATACACAGAAACTCCTTTATACAAAGGTAGAAACAATAGAAGAAAGGTTAGAAAAAGAAAAAATGGTAGTAGACCAAAATGAGCCAACAATAGATCAATATCAAATTGATCTAATCCAAATATGTAATAAAGATAGGCTAAGAGCACTCAAAGTTAGATGTGTGGTAAGAATGATGGCCTATGAAGTAAAGTGTCTAGCATTAATTGATACAGGATGTACAAACTGCATTATAAATAAAGATATAATCCCAAAACAATACATAGTAAAAGCCTCGAAACCTGCAGTAGCCCATCAAATGGATGGAAAAGTTTTTACATATGATGATCTGTTAATCCCAAACAGTAAAATTAGGTTTGAAACCAACTGTGGAGAAAGTATAGAATACACATTACCCAAAGATTCCACATGGGTTAGGCAACTTGATCTAAGCAATGATTTAATTTTGGGATTAAGCTTCTTATTAAAAGATAAAGGCAGTATGCTAATAAGTAAAGATTACTTGCAGCTACAGAAACATACAATCTTTACACCAGTTTATACACATGATGAACCAACCATGATAAGAGAACTAGAAAATCCCAAAGAAGAAAAGGAATGCAATTGTCCCCATGAAAGGCAATGCGAGTTACATAACGTAATTCCCAATGACGATTACAATGCTCATGACCTCACTCAAGAGTATGAGATAGAAGTCCACACAGACTTTATAAATTTAGAACATCTCTATTACACCCTCATAAGTGAACAAGATGTTGAACAATTAATATCCAAAATAGAGAAATTAGGAATAATGGGTGAAGAAGTACTAAAGTATTGGGATAAAGATAAGGTCATGTGTAAGCTAAATATTATAAACCCTGAATATAAGGTTAGAACAGCAAAAATAAATGCCACAAACCAAGACATAGATGACTTTAAGATGCATATTACCGATCTTCTAAAATTAGGGGTTATCAGAAGATCTGAAAGTCCCCACAGATCTGCTGCTTTTATTGTGAGGAAACATAGTGAGATAGCTAGAGGAAAGAGTCGAATGGTAATTAATTATAAAAGATTAAATGACAATACCAGAGATGATGCATATGATATTCGAGACAAAACCAGATTGATAAATCAAATACAAGGATGTAATATCTTTAGTAAGTTTGATTTAAAATCCGGATTTTGGCAAATTAAAATGCATCCTGAGAGTGTAGAATGGACAGCCTTCACATGCCCCGAAGGACATTTTGAATGGCTTGTCATGCCTTTTGGCCTTAAGAATGCACCATCTGTTTTCCAAAGAAAGATGGACGACATTTTTCTAAAACACAAAAAATTTGCTGTTGTTTATATAGATGATATCTTAGTTTTTAGCAAAACAAGACAAGAACACAGAGGACACTTGCAGATTATTATTTCAGAATTTATTAATCATGGCATCATAATCAGCAAAACAAAAATGCAATTGTATAAACCACAAATCGAATTTTTAGGAGCCATTATTGGGCAGGGAAAAATCAAACTACAACCCCATATTGCCCAAAAAGCCTTAGAATTTTCAGACAAATTAGAAGAATTAAAACAGCTCCAGCAATTTTTAGGGTTGGTCAATTATGCAAGGCCTTTTATAAAAAACTTAGGTAAAATTGCAGGACCCTTATATGCAAAAACTTCCCAAAAGGGACAAAGATATTTTAACAAAGAAGATGTTAAATTAGTCCAACAAATTAAAAACTTGATTAAAGAACTTCCAGTATTAGCACTACCATTAGATTCAGATTATCTAATTATAGAATCAGACGGTTGCAATACAGGCTGGGGCGCAACTTTGATTGCTAAACCAAATAAGTATTCTGAAAAAGCTTTAGAACGAATTTGCCGTTATGCTAGTGGCAAATATAAAGAAAAAGGTAACATTAGCAGTATTGATGCAGAATTATTAGCCATCTCTTATGCTTTAGATAGTTTTGAACTGTTTATTATTTCTAAAAAGGAAATAACTGTTCGAACAGACTGTGAAGCCATAGTTTCATTTCATTCAAAGATGGCTTTGGAACAAAAACGTAGCTCTAGACGGTGTTGGCTTAATTTTTTAGATCGATGCCTTCACCTTGGCACCCATATCACTTTTGAACACATCAAAGGCAGTACTAATATCCTACCCGATACTCTTAGCCGCCTGCTCCATCAGCATGCTCTAGTAGACATAGGCAATATAGGTGCATCTTTTGACTTAATCAATGTAGACGAGCATCCACAAACTTATAATATAACCCAAGAAGACTTAGTATTGACAGAAGTCATTGCCTTCTTAGAAAATTGCACTGAAAATGAATTCATTTATGTAATTACTAAAATGAATAATGTCACTACTCTTCATGAGCTATTAGAATATTGGTGGGTTAAAGAACCACATGCTACCATTATATCCAACAGATTAAAGGAAATTCGAGACCAACGATCTGCTCAAATTATTAAACAAAAGGTAAAGAACCTCGAAAAACTTGGGACACTATCCACATCAGAAGTATTTCTCACAATAGATATAAGACAGAATGAAAAACTAGATAATGACATGGTCCATCTTAATATCAACAACTTTCCAAATCCATTCCTAGAATATACAGATATAAACTTTACCCTTTTCCACTTTTTGCAATTATGTTCTATTGAAGCTTTTTCTATTAGTATTAACTGCATCTATGACAAACATTTTTTATACACCCTTGCTGAACAATTTGATCCTTATGCAGATGATTATGAAATTTTAATCAGAAAACAATTAATTAATGCACGAATTTCTTATCTCTTGCAAACACCACAAGATTATGATCTAATGAATACTTTTTATGACAATATGCAGATGGCAAGGCCACCACCACACCCAGGGATTCGACCAGATCACATGTTACCACCACAAAACAGCCAGCAGACCAGTGAAAGCAGAACCCCCCAAGGAGTCCCCCAAGAACGATTACGGTTCGGAAATCAAGAACTTTTTGTTTTCTCAAATGGCAATCCTCCTTTCAGAACATATGCTCATATTTCTACATCAAAAGAACAACAATGTATCTTAGACAATTTATGGATTGCATTTAATAAAAAGGACCAGAAATATTTCTTAGCGGCCATGAATTCTTTATCAGAAGTATTTAGTCAGAACCAGAGAGAATACAAATTTTATGCAGTTCTCCAAGGTAATTTAGTCGGTGTTTTTCATACTCGGATAGAAGTAGCAGATAGTATTAAGAACTTCAAAAATCCAATTTATAAAGGCTTCTATAACTTGTCAGAAGCACTAGATGTAGCTAGAAGCTACTTAGGACCTAACTATTTTGTTTCTCCTTCCCTAAGATCCATGCAGGAAACTCCCCTGGAATACTCTATCACAAAGGATACGCAGGAAAAAATCCTTTTCTGTGATCATTGCGAGGCAATGTCACGAACGGTAAGAATGCTAAATGAAAATAAAAATTGTCCAATCTTTGAAAAACAGAAATTACAGGAAACAATAGCTAGCTTGGAGAAACAGCTCTTCCAGACCAGATTTCCACCAAAAAATCCACCATAGACTGCTCCCCCGGTCTATAATAAGTGGGATGAGAAGGGTTTGCATTTCCCTCTAAATGCAGATAGAGGCACTATTGAGCCTACAAATTCAATAGCTAGTCTGGTTCAAACGGCAACCAGTAAAGACACATCAAGTCCGTTGATGGCTGAGGTTTTGCCAAAAAACCTTGACAGAGATATCATTGGGTCTACAATACCAATGGCTAGTCCGGAGCAAACGGCTACCGGTAAAGACACAACAAATCCGTTGATGGCTGTGACTTTGCCAAAAAGTCAAAACAAGGGCAAAGCCCCTATGGAAAATCAAGATATTACAGACCCAAAGAAGTATGATCAGATTCTGCAGCTTCTCCTACAGATTGAAGGTTTCCAGAAGCAACCAGAAAGGATCCAACCAAAACACAAGAAAAGCAAACGCAAAGAATCAATTCTAGCCATGATTGCAACACAAGTAGCTGAAGCAGTCAAGACAGCCGTCTCAAAAGAAAGAGAGACAGTGACGGAAAGTGAGAAGAAAATTCCTGAAAATAAACCACCTTTATCCCAAATAGAAAACTTTTCAGACACAGGAGATAGTGGCGACAACAATCCCATGACCCCAATGTCCTTAGATTCGGTGGCTCTACATAATTTAGACACCTAGACTCCACTCCAACAGATGTCACCTCCACTCAGACTCCACTCCAACAGATGTCACCTCCAGTCAGACTCCACTCCAACAGATGTCACCTCCAGACAGACTCCAATCCAACAGATGTCACCTCCACTCAAACTTTTCCTGCACAGATGTCACAGCTATCCCCTCCACTCAAAAAGTAGATTTTGGACACTTCGATATTCTTGCCCACATGTCCTCTCCATCCCGAAAGGTGTAGATAGGGTTGTCACTTCCGTCCAGCATGGAATCTCTCCACCCAGAAAAACTTGGTCTTCCCGCAGCCACATATAAAGCAATGTCTACTCAAGAATCTCTCCACCCAGAAAAACTTGGTCTTCCCGAAGCCACGTATAAAGCACTGTCCGCCCAGAAAAGAACTTAGAAGATGAGTGCAGATTCTCCTTCAAGGGTTCCTCTCAAACCAACCACTATAAATACCACCCCTCTGCTCTTCTCAAAGGCATCCAATTCCTTACCCCCGCTTCCAAAACTCCCCTTGTACTCCAATGTTCTCCTTCACCACTGCTTTGTAAAATATTTCATGTATTGTAAGGAACAAGCTCCTCAAGCTTGAACTCATTGTAAGTTTTTAGATCTTTAAGGGATTTCTCGAAAGGGAAACCTCTTTACTATGTATCCACTATGTTCCCCCAATAAATAATTTCTGTATCATATGCTTTGTTTTTCATATCGTTTTGCACATAAACCCCTTCTTCATTCTAGCTATATCATAGCATAGGTATGTCTTACCACCATGAGTGACCCTATAGGCAGAGAAAGTCACTATGGATGAACGGCTGTGAGTATGCCATAAGGGAAAATTGATTTGGTTTAGCTGAAAAGTTAGACAGGAGGCCTACCTCGCTTTGATTATTTAAAAAAAAAAAAAAAATCTACTGTAGAGAAATTTTCACTGTAGCTACAGTAACACGGGAACATAGACATACATAATTTAGAGAGGAAGTTCCCAGTAGGGATCAGTACAAAAATTCGTAACCCACCAAAAAATTCAAAGCTCGTAATAACCACTACCTTCACTTCATCTTTGCCTATTTACCTCGTTTTTATAACTACCCCCCCTATTTTTGGTATCAAAGCCAAACTATTTTTTTTTATAACTACCTCGTTTTTATAACTACCCCCCTATTTTTATTTTTATTTTTATTTTTTATTTTTTATTTTTTTGGGGGGGAGGGGGGGGAGCCTTTTTAGATTTTTAGAAGTACTAATTCTTCTTTCCCTTTTATACTCTTCTTCCTTGTCTCCAAACTATTTTGATCTAGAAATTGGAATATGCGGCTAGTTGCTCGTGGAGATGTGCTCCGTACGAATTTGATTGGATGGCACGATTTAATTTCTATGCAACTAATGTTTTATTACCCACAAGCTTGTTAAGTTGAAAGTATATAGTTTATTTTAAGTTGTACAGTTCGTAAAAATTTCAGAGTATTTATTATCTAACTAGATTTTTCCATGGGCACGTTCTTAGAATACGTCTTCGGAATGATACACCATATAAAAATCTTGTAAACATTAAAACAATAATTATATAGCTTAAGTTTGAATAGTATGACAATAATTAATTTTTTTTTAGAGAAAATGTAAAATCTGGCCACCCTGTTTCATTAATAAGAGTTTAACGAAACAAACCCAAAGTACTGGGCCCAAGTACAACCTACAGACAGAAAATAAAATATACATGAAGCAACATGACGCGTACAAACAAGAAATTCCTCTAACAACCCTGGAGGGTGGGCCGACAAACCAGCTCGGTCCAGTAAAATGTAAGTACGTCAGTTTAGCTTCGTACAGTGCCTCCACGACACATGCACACCCACCTGAAACAAGTCTAGCAGGATTTTATCACTCGCCGATCCCTGCCTTCACCTCGCTGGGGAGACCCCATCTTTGGGTCCAAGCCCCACAGATCGAAAACTGACCCCACGGCACATGCACATCGATAGCACCCTCCCACCATCTCCACCACTCATCCTACAAACGTGCCAGTCGCTCCCACAACCGCTACCAAAGAGATAACCGTGAAGAGGATACCTTCACCTCTCACACGATTGGGCTTTCTCAGCCGATTTCTCACCAAACAACTATCTCACTGACCCCACCAAACACCACGCTCCAGGAGAGAGCCGTGGAGAGGATACCTTCACCTCTCTCACGCACAAGCTCTTTTCAGCGATTTCTCACCATACAGACTTAGCTCGACTCAAACTCCCAATCCGAGGGAAGAGGCGACGCTGTCACGAGCCAGTGGCCTAAACTGGAGGAAGCTCAATAGCCTAAAAGTAGGCATTGTGAAGATTGCACTGGCGACATCGTAGGACACTCCAGACCAACCATATCCAAACCCCACACCCCTTCACCCCAACACTAACCCACTACCGGCCTGGCCCCACGGGCCCCAAACCGAAACACCGACCTCACACACTTGAACCCCAAATCCATGGTGTTCGCGACAACAGGCACGGGAGGATGCTCTGGCGCGACATAGTCGCTCCGCGACAGTTGAGACAAGCACCCCGGAAGTTGAGACAAGTGAGCGCACATTACGGAGGGACCCCATCATTGGGCCCAAGCTTCATAAACGTGCAAGACAACCTAACTTCCGGCATCTTCATATGCACTACCAACCCTCGCAGATCGCCATAATTGGCCCCGAGAGTGTGAACATGGTGGCAAGCGCGCAGAACATCCGGACAAACATCTAGCAAATCATGGAGGGACCCCATCTCGAATCCAACCCCACAATCGCACAAAACTACATGCTTCACACCCCCAACCATAGCAAAAGCAAGCACCGGCCCCATGCCGAACCACCGGCCTCACACGGTGGGCAAATCAGATCTGGGTCATCAAGGGGAGGGGGGGGGTTGTGGGGGCGCACAGCTGCCTGGCCCCATACTGAACCGCGTCTCCGCTGACAAGGACGCGCCGCCACGTCAACGGCTCCGCCTGACGATGGAGAGGTCGCCGCGATGGAGATTCGCGCTGCGCCAGACGATCGGGACTGGAGTCTCGACTCGATGGAGAGGTCGCCGACGAACTTGAACCGGATGGTGGTCCCCATGGGCGGTTAGGTATGGGGTCGCAACGAGGGGAAAGGAGGAGTGGAGGGGTCGCGACGATAGGGCGTGGAGGAGAGGCATGGGGGGACGACGAGATTTGGAGGGGGGGGGGGGGGGGGGGGGTGGGGGGCGAAGGGGGTTAGCCGCCACCGCCCCCAAGGTTTTCAGATCTAGGGTTTCCTAGGCTTTTTGTTTGTTGGGGGGGGGGGGGGGGAGGGGGGGGGGGGGGTAAGTTTCTCTCCCTAGAAATTTTCTAGAGAGGACAATAATTAGTTGTAAATAAAAGTCCATGTTTTCATTAGTATATATTGAAAAATAATTATAAATGGGGGTATAAAATCCAACTTCTTTGAACTTTGAGGGTGGAAATGATGAAATTTAACTATTTCTATTTTCAATGTAACATGAGTAATTAAAAAAAGGGTAAAAGGGATATGAGCAATTTGCTCATTTAGTAAATGAGCAATTGATTATGTGGCATGAATGTGATACATTGGACAACTAACCCTTTTAAGGATTTTCCAATCACATGTATGACACATCATCAATTGCTTATTACTAAATGAGCAAGTTGCTTATACCCCTTTTTTCCATAAAAAAAACATAAAAAATCTAAAAATTTACAAACCTGAAATCTGAAAATCTAAATTTCTTAGTAAATAGAGAGAGAATAAGAGAGACAGAAATAATTAAGTAAATAAAAGAGTTTTTTTTTTTTTTAATTTTTTAAATGTCTTTTGGAAGCTTAGATCTGGACTATTAATTTTCTTACTATTGAAGGAGAGTCACTTGATAACTTTTTTTGTATTTTATTATACAGATAGATCCACCTACGGGGAATGTTTGGTTTCTTTCTTGATGAAATCCTTAGAATCTATTCCCAGTCTCAGTTCTTGTCATCCACTTGTTTGAATATTTGAGACGAGTACACATCAGTCAAGGATTATTTCTTGCAATTTCATCTTCCTTTCTACATATGATTTTAACTGCATAACTATACTGCATTCTATCTTGAGGTCTCTTAACAACCGTTCCAGCTGTCGAACATCTTTAAAATTTTAATATTCAAGTGCTCACATTTTATGTTGCATGCATTGAGATTATTTACTGTTCTTTTATTTTTCTACTAGTATCATGCACGTGCGATGCACGTGGAGGAAGAATGAAAAAGAAAAAAAAACTACCAACACGTGCGCTGCACGTGTTGACACACATACACAAAAAAATAAAAAATTGTTTATTTGTTTACCAACCCCATCTCTCCCATTATAATAGTTATAGATAGATGTACATGCACTTGTTTTAATTTTTTTGGTCAATGGAAAGATATCATTGACCATGTAGAGTATGCTATATGAGAGCATCTGTAGTCGTTTACGGTAAAAATATCCATATATGGATAAATAGAAATAGGATTTGCAATTATGCTGCACTCGTCCAAAGCTATTTTTTAGCAAACTATAATATAATATTAAGCGGCGACACATGAAGTGCCGTCGGAGTGGGAAAAGTGCCAAAAAAACGCCATCATTCGTCAGACGGCACATGAAGTGCCGTCCGTTAAACAAAAAAAAAAAATGCCAACCGTAAGTCTAGGACGGCACATGAAGTGCCGTCCAACACATCTCCATGTTTAGTTGGGTTTTTTTAATTAGGAAGGTCTATTCGGAGATGAAGTGAGTTCCCATTTAATATATGATTTAATATATGAGTTCCCATTTTTTAATTATGAGTTTTAGAAGTGAGTTATACAGAACCATTTTTTTTTTTTTAATACAACCCAACGGACGGCACATGAAGTGCCGTCCGGGAAAGGGGAAAAGTGAGGGACGGCACATCGAGTGCCGTCCGAGGTGTTTTTAGTTGGGTTTTTTAAATTACTTTTTGGCGATAAATAAAGCGAAAAAATCGAACGGACGGCACTTCAATAAAAAATTATTTTTTTTCGTGGGATGGCACTTCGAATGCCGTCCCTCACTTATCGATAAAAGCTATATCGATTCTCATTTATAGCAATCGACTGTAGCGATTTATCGATAAAATGGATATTTGGCAAACGAGTGCAGCACGTTCGTTTGCCAAATATCCATTTTATCGATATTTGGCAAACGACTACAGATGCTCTGATGAGAACAAATGAAGTGTTTTATTGTAATTATGTTTGGGGGATCTGCTTTCGGATCTTGGGTTTTGGATTCGGGTTTTGTGTATACTCACAATTGGACCCGACTTCAGGATTTAATCCCTTAATTTTATTTTTTATATATTCATGTTATGCCATGTTCTGCAAATATTCCAAATAAAGTGAGCTTATATGACATCAATCATGTTTCTGCTATTAAGACCATGTTATTCATAATTTTGCATTGTTCCATTATTTCATGTTGTCACATAGTAGTATCGTTTGCAATAAAGTCCATAATATTTATAAATTGCATGAACCGTTGATTATTTGTGAAACATGTTTTAAAGATACATTTATGCTAAAGTGTATGAATATTTATGAGTAATTTCTCATTTTTTCTATAAATGTCTAGAATTCATGAATAAATTAATCAAATATTGCATCTTTAGGAGATGGAATGCATGGAAATTAGATAGAGACAGCTCATGTCCGATTGACAGTGCTATTACTTACCCAATCCTTAAGAATTTGATTTGTTTTCCCCAATATTCACTACAACATTCGCAAGCTACACCGGCATATATTCCCCGGCGTTTGACTAATCGCGTCGGGGTAGGATAAGACCAGGAACGGTGCTATACTGTACATCGTTATATGCCAGCGTTTTGTACAAAACGTCGGGGTAGTATGATATACAACGGCGTTTTTTTTTAAAAAAATGCCGGTGAAGGTAAAGCGATAATATACCCTACAAATCCTCTACCTTACACCGGTGTTTTTATTAATAAACGCCGGTGAAGTTACTGAGATAAATCCCCAATTCCCCCGAACCCTAACATTTCTCTCTCTTTTTTCCCCAACCCTAATTTTTTCGCGCGCGCGCGCCGCCGTTTGGCCTCCTTCCCTTCGTTGCCTTACTCGACCACTCCTCCGCCATCGGAGTTGGTCCCACCGTAGTCCCCACCTCTTTGGCTTGTTCACTCTCTCTCTTTTCCCCAAAACTCCTGATCCGACCTCTTCGAAATGTCGTCGTTGCCGTAGGCCTCGCCGTCGTAGCCCCCGTCGTCGCCGTATCGGTTGCCACCGCTGTCCGTACTCCCCTGTCCCCCCACCGTCGACAACTTCCGACATTAAGTGTGTCCACGAAATAGTGATCACCTATTAAATGGATGCCCATCTATTAAGATGGAGGCCCAAGCCCACCTATTCAGGTGATGGCCTAAGCCCACTACCACACCCTAACCCTAACTGCCTCCCTATATATCTTTATATATAATGGGAGAGTTGGAGTTGTAATTTTTCAACATACAAACCCGTGTATTGCACGTGCAACTCAAACTCTCTCATTAATTACAACAAAAACTAACTAACAAACAAAATTTTACCTATTTAAAACGTTCAACGCATGTGCAAAATAAATTTTCAATATTTTTTAACACCATACACATATATTGCACATACAACTCAAATTCTACTTATAAACACGTGCATTACATGTACAAATTATAGTTTTTTCTTCAAAATATTTTTTCCAATTACATGCAACACACGTCCAACTCCAAAACTATTTCTTAACACATATATCGCACGTGAAAATCCTCCAACTCTTATTAAAACGTGCATCGTACGTATAAAAATACTGGTATGATATGCATAAAGAGCCATATGACTTGGATTTTCGGCTACATCTGTCTATTTCTCTAGTTTTGTAACATATATAATAATAATAATAATAATAATAATAATAATATTATTATTATTATTATTATTATTATTATTATTATTATAGAGAATAGTAGTTGGGTCTATAAGGATTTCTATGGGCTTGTTTACATGGGGTTTGGGCTAAAGAGATGAGAAGTGGGTATTGTGTGTGCAGTGGGGCCCAGGGTGGGGTGTATATTGCACGTGAGGGGAAGAAGGAGGTGGTGTGTGCTGGTGTGCGTGTGTGTTGCACATGAAGTGCACGTGCTTGGGTTATGCTTTGGTGTGGTGGTGTGGTGTTCTTGTCCCACATCGGTGGTAAATCTTGAGCGTGTGTGTATAAATAGAATAGCCCGTGATCAATTGGTAACTACAAGCTATAGCACCTTTTGTAAGGCATGTCTGTAGTGGGCCATTGTTAGGATTTATTTTGTTTGCGTGTGCGTGCACGTGTAGCTGCGTATGCACGCACGTGTAGCCGCATGCGCAGTTGAGCCGGGCTAAAAGGTATGAGATGATCCAATATCAGATAAAATCTTACCCTTAATTCCATTAATCAAAAGATGTCTTGTTACATCAAAATATTACATCGTTTAAATTCAACAGTACACCTTTATTATTACAAAACTATTATTTAATACTAAGAAAACGTCACTCATCTTCATCGAATTAATCCATACCAGTGATGACATTCTCCGAGTCCCCTGCATCCTCCTCCATAAGTGCAAAGACTCGTCCCAGGTGGTATGACTTCTTCCTCTAATTTGCAAGCTTCTAGATCTGCCCTTCCTGTTGGAGCTATGGGCAATTGGGCTTGATGTGGCCTTCTTTGCCACAGTTAAAACAAGTTACTCCCTTGTTCCTCTTCGGGAACTAACTTATAATGACCGCTTCCACCACAGGAAGCAAGTTTCTGTTTTTCCAGCAATGACAACAATATTTGCTCCAGTCAGCTTAACCTTCTCCAGCAATGACAACAATATTTGCTCCAGTCAGCTTAACCTTCTGTGTTAGGGGTGGTCTCTTGAAGTTATTCGACGTTGCGGGTCTTTTTCCATTGTTCCAGTTGACCCTCTTGTTTTTCACCAACTAGTAGTGTTCAATGTCTGATTTGGTGGCAGCAGACCTCCGAACCAACTTGTCAAACCTCCTGATTCCGAGGGGTATCATGCGAGACCTTAGCCCTGGCCTCAAACTCTGCTAAAACTTTCTAGACTTCTTGGCTTCATCTACTACCAGTTCAGGCACATACCTTGAAAGTTAAGTGAACTTAGTCTCATACTCTCTTTTCGTCATGCCTCCTTTTGTAGGTTTAGGAATTCCATTGCTTTCTTCTTTTGAATGTCCAATGGGAAGTAATGATCCCTGTACTCTTCCAATAACTCCTCCCAAGTCAATTTCGCATTACCTCGAGTCCTTTTCACTAACTACCACCATTGCCCTGCATCATTCTCTAGATGGATAGTAGCCAACTTTGCTTTGCTAGCTTCCAGTGTTTCCAGTACCTCAAATACTGTCTCTATTTGCCTAATCCATTAATCGGCAGCAGTAGGGCCGGCTTGCCCTTTGAATAGCAGCGCCTTCATCCTCTTGAAAGATTCAACTTGTCTGACTGGGTCTTGAGTTAGCATTGTCGGCCCTAAAGTTGGTCCTGCTCAGGTGTTTTGGGCCACACTTGACCTCATGAATGTATTCAGGGTCTATTAAACCCTGAAAAGTTCCGTCTCTAGGTGGAGTTCATTTCCATTAGTCTCGCTGTTTCCTTTCTCAACACGATTATTCCTAGCTCTACCTTCTGCCATCCTATTGAAAGAGGAAGGGAAAGAAAAATCAGTCCACGTACAGGTATCATAAATGCTAAGTTAAAAATGAAAAAATAACATTTACGACCCTAAACTAAAATAAACGCATATAGTGTCAACCTAGGCCTATTTTCCAAACTATGTTTAATACTACTAATTGAAGTTGTCTTTTATACCACTCTGTAGCACCCCAAATTTCATACACACACAAAAATTCGTGACACACCAAGAATCTTTTGCTTCAATTGAGTACATAAACATAATATAATACAAGATAATGCAGAAATCTTACTACAAGTCCAAACCACTTGGATTGATAAGATGACAGACTTATGATGTCACACTTCTATGCTAAGACTTCAAGCAACCATACCTGCAAAACCACAATCGGTTCGTCAGCTGATGAGGCCGACGGTAGGAATCACAACAGCTTTAACAAACTCCCAAAACACAACATAATATAAATAAAAATTGAATCAATGTATTAAATGTAAATGGAAAATAGTCAATTATATAATGTCATATGAGTGAGTGAGTGAGTGTAGAACTAACTTACTAAAGTGTCAAACATATACTTATTATGCTAACATGCACAATTCAAATATGTTCTTTTAATGCACGCTTGTTTGGAATGATATGACGCCCATACAGCATAGTTTTCGAATGCAAGTTACTAGCGTTTTACTAATGTTTCTTCTCATTACATGGTTCAATCCTATTGATTCTTAGTTTTGATGACTACAACACAATACAAAGTTTGCCTATCACATATCTCTTGCAGAGTATATCATAGTCAATACCATGGTAAAATACACAAAGGCAAAACAATCCAATGAAGCTTTCAAGAGTAATTGATCAAGCCACAAAGATTTAAGCTCAAGCCACATTGATCAAGCAAGCTTCAAGACATAAAGACAAAGGCTCAAGCTCAAGTCAAAGACTCAAGTTCAAGACAAGATTCAAGTGCTTCAAATGTTTTGTAAAAAGTGTCTTGTAATATTGTAATTTTCATTTTTTGAGTCTTAGAAACTTGTAATAGCCTTGTCACACACACACTCACACATACTTTTTAATAACTGAGTGTTTTATAAAATTAAAAGGTCAACAAGCTTGAATAAGTTCAGCTGTTGAGTACCAGTCGATCATTCCTTGGAACCAGTCGACTGTCATAGTACGAAACTATCTGAACTAATACAAGCACTGGCCAGTCGACTCATTATGGTAATCCAGTCGACTGTTCAAGCCGTTTCGATAGTTTTCTGATTTTAAAACTTGTTTTTCAAAATCAAATATTTTTACTGCCGTTGTATGGCAGTTGGGATTCAATCTCTCAACGTCCAAACGTTTCTAACTCTATAAAAAGAGTATAGAACTCATTTGGCAAAGGTTACAACATTTCCAAGCATTTTTTTAAGTTTCAAGCCTTTTGTTTTCAACAAGAACAAGTCTTTCAAATGCATACAAACTCTAAGTCTTGGTTCTCTGAAATTCAGTCTAGTATAACATCAAATTCGTTTTAGACTGATTTCAGAAGTTAACCTAATAGCCACTATACAAAAGCACAAATCACAAACAAGACTATAGGTTATTGTAAACTCTTTTTGTTGTTGTTTTTCACTTTCGGGTTGTGAGAGTAGTCCTCTCGGTTGGAGAGTAAGGCTCTTGGTTGTAGAGTCGGTTTTTCACTCTTGGGTGTAGAGTGGGTTTGCTCTCTCTAGTGGTGAGAGAGATCTACAGGTTTGACATAGTTGTTGTCAAACGTCGTAGGGTATTCTTGTACTTTTTTCAAGAATATTGAAAAATCTCTAGTGGATTGCTTGGGAACTGGATGTAGGTCGGAAGGACTGGACCAGGATACATTGTTGTGTACTCTGTGATTGACTCTCTGTGGTTGTATTCTCTCATCTTGCAATTTCAATTTTTCTGTGTTTTATTTCGAAAACTTGTCTAGTAAGTCGACTGGTTTTCCGCTATAAGTCGACTGGTCAGACTAGTAACTCTTCAGTAAGATACTCTTCTACTCTGATGCAACAGTCAACTGTTTATCTATTTTCACTCGACTGGACAATACGAAAAGTTCAATTTCTTTTGTAATTTTTAAACAACACTATTCACCCCCCTTTAGTGTTATTGCCTTGCCTACAGGATCCAACAAATCCTTCGCTATGCAATGCCCCCAAACTCAATGATTTGTACTTAAACATGTAATTACGTATAAATCACACCCCCAGGATATTGAACCTCATTGGCCTACCCCTAGCCCACATATTGTAAATTTACCAGGTGTATGCTTAGTCACGAAACCCAGCAAGTCGATCTTCCATAACTACGGACCTGACAGGCATACCCCTAGACCACACACCGTGGATTTACCAGACGTATCCTCAGTCCCGAATATTCCTAAGAACCACAAGCTCTTTATCGGACATGTTCAGCATTGTTTCTCTCATATCTTCTTCTAATGTAATATATTAATTTAACTAATGCAAGATCTTAGCCTAATGATGAACTAATAAATTATGGACATAACGATCTTAGTCTAAATATGTAAAATCAAGTCATTTGGAATTCATTTGCCCATCCATTGAAGTGTTACAAAATTATATGGCTGGATATTATTTTTTTATATAATAACATGATGGATGGACAAATGAATTCCAAATGACTTGATTTTACATATTTAGACTAATTTAAACGTGTAGATCAATGTGAACAGTTCAGATCATCTATGTGATGACTATGTAAAAAGTTTACACAGAGTGCACACGGAGGGTAGTGCACAACGGAAGGGTCCTATGTGTGTGTGTGTGTGTGTGTGTGTGTGTGGAGGGGTTGGCTGAATGAGGTGAGAAGGGATTGGGGGTTAGTGTATATGAAATGTAAATAGGTATAGGAGTAGTAGGGTGTTATGGAATGAGAAGAAGATGAAGGGTGTTGGCTGTGAATGAGAAGAGAAGGTGGTGTGCAGTGTGATGATGGTGGTGTGAATGAGTTGGAGTCGTAGGGATAGAGATATAGGCAGTTGATGGAGGTGGAGTTTAAAGTTAACTGTGAAATATGGTTGGGGGTTGGGTTACGAGATGAATTAGGGTTAGAGTTTGAATTTAAACTCAAACTTAATTATCCGAAAAATTTAGAACGGATTAGAAAATATTTGGGTTGGGTTCAAATAGGAGATCTAAAATAAATTTATCTCAAAATGAATTTGAGAGAACAAAAAAATTTTATAAGTTACCGAAATATAAAATACGTAAAATATTTATATTAATAATGATATGGCTAAAAATAGAACCAAATCGGGACCGTTCAAATCAAGCACGAATCTTAAAGCTCTCAGGGGTAAAACGGTAATTTCATCTAAAAAAAGGCCCGAATTGGGAACTGGGTCTTTCTTCAAAGCCCAATAACCCAAAAACAGATCTGTCCTACTATGTCAGGGTGACAACCCATTACAAACCAGCCCAGGTCATTTAAAGAGTAATGATGTGATTATTTGCAAGTGTACAAAATCGCAACAAGTAGTATAGATAAGTGAAAAGTGTGTTGAACCCACAAGAACTAATTATTTTATCGAGTAATATATTAACTACTATTTGGAAAATCGAAACTCAATAAAGAAAGCAACTAAATTCAATTAATCTAAAGAACTAACTAAATTAATTAAAAAGGAGCGGAATCTGAAATTTTGTTGTTTATTAATAGCAAAATTAATTCTAGAGCTTTTGATTTCACTTAGTTAATCCCACAAAATTCATAATTCCATGTGAATAAAAAATTATTTTTCCAAGTTGTAGACCAAAATCTCCAAGTTATTCAATATTCTCTCTCAAGCTGTAATACCCCGAATTCCAAATAAGACTGAATTCGAAGTTCCACAAGATCTTTACACTTCTCTTCGTTCAATTTTACAAGGAATTAAATTTTTTTATTACATCAGAGTTACATTTAAACAGCGGAAGCAAATTACAACAATTACATGAATGAAATAAATAACACTTGAATAATTCTTTAAGCATCAATTCCTCCCTAGTCTTTTTCATTCACTTTATCTTGCATAGAAACTGTAGGCATGCCAGTTCATTCAACTAACGCTAAGATATAATACATCAATTTCTCTTACTTAGAAAGCACACACTTGTCACAAAACAAAGCTACTGTGACTATCCTATTAGTGTCGTGTGTGAATGTGCATCTAATCCTTAATGCAACTATTTATGTTACATGACACTAATACACACTTGTTCGGATTCTATGCATCCCATACTACATAGGTCTGAGGGCAACCTCTTAATCGTTCTTCATCTTGTAGGGTTGGATCCCTCGTCATGACTTAAACTATTACGGTAACTACGGTAAGTATCCTAGATATTCTATGAGTTACGAGCCCATATCCAGACAGCCTGGAGGGGAATCCCACGTCGTGACACGACGCATCGTATAGAACCTAAGGACAATTTAGCCTTCGTCATGGGACATGGCACCATCCGTAGTCACCAAACACCCCACAAGCATCGCCTGTGGTGCGAAATCCTGGAGATGTATCCACATCATGACACGACGCATTGTGTAGATAGCCTATGAATACTCTCACATCATAGCTCCGAGGACCTCATACTCTTGTTTTTCTCTTACTTTCATCACATCTTCACTATGTATCTTATCCTTAATTATTTGAATCATGAATAAAATCAATACCTTAGAGTTAGCACTCCCTCTATATCGGTCTTAACCATCAATTCAATAATACGACCCAAACTTGGTCTTTTCATTTCAAAATCTTATCTCAAGAGAATTTATTCAATGCTGGTATAAGGCTTAGCTACACTCTAGCCTTTAATCTCATTTCATGTTCATAGAATTGAGTATTCACACTCATAAAATCTTTCTCATAATTCAACATGATCTTCTATTTCATTTTCATGTACAATTTCATGCATAAAATGATAAATTTATCTTTCAACTTATCACATTCATAATTTATCCTTCACATAATTTCTTTTATTCTCATAGTATCATTCTTTCATTATTAAGCCCAAAAATCACACTTATCTTTACTTAAAATTCTCCATTACACAAATCTCATTTCAACTCTTTATTAAAAATCCTTTAATAAAAAATATTCATTTTTCTTTATGTAATCAATAATTCAATCTAATAACTTGTATCAAACTTCTTTCTTGAATAGTCTTCAATTCTCACTTATAATAAGCCAAAAGTTATAGAAAATTTTCTCATGAAGCCTAGGCATTTTTTGGAGTCTTTCTAGTATTTCCCTCAATTTTTATTTCACTTTTAAAACTCTTAAAAAATACTTAAACCCCAAAAAATATATATATTTTTAATTAAAAACCAAGGTCGGGTTTCGAACCCCCAACCCGAAGCCAACGTCAGCGCTACAGTAGCGCTCTATGGCGCCACCGAAGACCACAAAGTCCAATCGCCGAAGCGGTATGAAATAGGCTAGAGTCTATATAGGTCGGCTTTTGTGTATTCAGATTTTTAAAAAAGAAATGAAATAAAAGGGGCTCTGTCCAGTTTCGAACCCACAAACAAAGACCAACTAGCGCTCTGTTGCGCACCTGAAGACCAATAAGTGCAAGTGACTAACCCGACATGAAAAAGAGTTGAGTTGTTTTTTATTCAATTCTCTGTTTGTTACTAATTTTTCATAATTCAAGTCTTTTTAATTCTTTTCTTCTCAATTTGTATCCAAAACTTCCAAATTATAAATAATAGGAATTTACAGTAAAACAGTAATTTAAGAATTGTTATTTGACATAAAAACATGAATTCGTACTTCTACTTTATGTTTTATGTCCACAATTTCGACATTAAAAGCAATCATGAACCCTACATAATTTATAACCACAAATTTCACAAAAGACTACTTTCTTACTTGTTGTTATTCTACAACATTTCTAGAACAAAAATTCCCTTTTTCCACACTAGTATTACATTAATTTAGACAATACAATTTCAATGGTTCACTTAATCAACTGATCATTTCATAAGCACAATTTTCTCAATTTAGCATGGCTCAAAACACATATTTCATGGCAACATGATAATTTCTAATGTAGTAATCACATTTTTTATTAACTATCAATCAATTCATCAAACATTCACTTCATTTATAATTTATCTCTATTTAAACAAACACATGGCCAATCTAATTAGTTTTTCTTAGCAATTTCATCAACTCAATCCGTAGCATGATATCTAAAGTAGAAGTTCGAGAAATCACCCACCTTTTGGAGAGAAAACAAATAGAAAGCTCCTAGAAATCTCCTAGAATACACGAACGAATCCTTCTCCTACTAGACAGTGCCACCAAAATGCCTCCTCCTGCTTGTGCTAGATGGAACTGATGAATCCAATATATCCACATTTTGGAGTAAAAATTTGAATGCAATTAGACAATTAAATTCTTTATATGTGGTAATTTACTCTTCTTTTCTCTTATTCGTAGGAAACAGCCTGAAAGCAACTAAACGAAGCAGAATTCAAGGTTTACTCCAGACTGTGAGGATGATACACAGGAAGCTGCAGAACACAAGTCGACTGGTTCTTCAAATCAGTCGACTGGACAGAGGAGGATTGAGTTCCGAAGCTGCGCAGTACAGTCGACTCACTCCAAAAGACAATCGACTTGACTGACTAATTATGAATCTACAGAATTCACGACATAGTCGACTGATTCCAAAACCAGTCGACTGGCATTCAGCGGGAGTTAAAAGATAAGAACAGTTGAAGATTCATCCTCATCCAAATCCGAATCAAAGTGAGCTGCCAAAATCCAGGAAACAGATATGGGATAACTGCAAATAACAACTTCCCAACAAATCAAGTTAGAGACCTGGGATTGGCAAGTATGAAGATCGACTCAAATCATATCATACGTGTGAAGAGGTAGAAGCAGGAGCTTGAGATCTGTAGATGTGGGCAAAAGAGACTATAAAAAGGCTGGAATACACAATGTGGAGGGGATCTCTATATCGGAAATCATACATCTCTCAATCTCTTGATATCTGGAATCGAGAATCAGATCGAAAGAAGAGAAGGAATCAACGAAAGAAGATCAAGTACAATCAAACAAAGAAGGAGATCGAGTGCCACTGAAGAACGAGATCAAGTCGACTTAGAAGCAGTTCAAGTCGACTTCAAGGTTGAACATCATAAAAAGCAGTGTTACTTCTTCTCTTTCTAGTTTTTTTGTTTTTATTGTTAGAGTCATGAATTCTGAATTGTTAATCAATAAAAGTTGTATTATATGCAACTAATTTCATTGTTGGGCAGATTGAAACCGTAGTCATATAATGCTTATAAATCTTCTAAAATACTACTTTTATTCACTTATTGATTAAATCTGGGTATCTTGATTAAAATTATAATATCAACATTTGTTAGAAAGTTCGTCGAATCAGTCGACTGAGAGCTAGCAATAGTCGACTGATCTGAAGAACTTGATATGATCAAAGTTAGCTTATTATAAAATTGACTCTGTTATATGAGTATAGAGATGACCCATATCTCGTGCTCATACTTGTAACACAGGAATCTTAAGGGGTTCTTGGTTTAATCAAATTGAAGGATCTAGATTTGATACCAACTTCTAGAACTTTGAGTGTTTGTTATTTCCATCGTTCCTATTCTTTCTTCAAGTGCAACTTAGTAGATACCATGCTAACTACTTAAAGAAAGAAACGAATTAGAGTAGATACCATGCCTAATTCTTGACCTAGGGAAATCTTAACTTTAAGGAGTAGATACCATGCCCTTAAAGGAACAAACATGAGTGATTAGAGCAGTGTAGAAGGTAATTTAGCATTCGTGACTATAGGTGGAGATCATGCCCAACTACTTTAATAGATATTTTGTGACTCAATTTGTAATTCTACTTGATCTAGATTTTAGTCTTTTCATTTCCTTTCAAATAGACTTTTAGAACAAAACTTTATGAATTGTGTTTCTGATTTATTGATTAGTAAGTTAATTACTACAATCTCTGTGGGATCGACCCTTGCTTTTCACTATGCTTCTATAATCGATTCGTACACTTACGAGGTTTTAATTTGTGTCTAGTTTATCTGTTTATTTAGATAGCTGAGACTACAACAAGTTTTTGGTGCCGTTGCTGGGGATTGTTTAGTATTTTAACTTGCAAATCAATAAAAATCTTTTTTTTTTCTTTTATTATATTTTCTTTTAGGTTACACTCTGCATAGACAGATTCAGATCAGTCGACTGTCTCCAAAGATTAGTCGACTGTACAGCGAATTATTCCAAAAGCAACAATGGGTGAGGAAGTACCAAATCGAGTACCAATGCAAGACAAATTCACTCCGAAGAATATTCAGCAACCTTCTTGCATAGCTTATCAACCTAATGTTACAGGGAATATGCATCTATCACCTCAATTACTCAGCATGGTTCCCCACTTCAGTGGCAGACTAGATGAGGATCCACACCTCCATTTGCAAGATTTCTTTGATCTTTGCAGAACGCAAAGCGTCCAAGGGCTCACCCCTGAACAAATCAGGTTAATTTTGTTTCCATTCTCATTAAAACTTAATGCTAAATTGTGGTATAATTCTTTGGAACCAGGATCAATTCAATCATGGGAGCAATTGGCCACAAAGTTCTTGAAAGAATTCTTTCCAGCTCAGAAAACCAAACAACTAAAAAGGAAAATTCAACTCTTCCAACAAAAAGATGGTGATTTATTCTTCGAGGCATGGAAGGACTTTAAGAACAAGCTTCTCAAGTGTCCTACGCACAACATGCCTAAGGATGATCAGGTACAAGCATTTTATGAGGGTTTAAATGACACTAACAAAGCAATTATCGATTCAGCTTGCAATGGAATCTTGATGAGGAAGAGTGGTGAGGAGGCCACGAGCTATTTGAAGAACTCAGCGAGAACTCACAACAATTCTCAACAAGAGGAAGGGGCCTTTCGAAAAAATAGGGAGTTTTAGAAATTTCTAGTAATAATAATATGCAATTAGAAATGGTAAACATGAACAAAAAAGTTGATATGCTTGTTAATGCAATTTCGACGTTGGGTGGTCTAAAGAACAAAACAAAAGAAATTTGTGCAATTTGTTCCCATGCTGATCATACAACTAATACATGTTCCATGTCTTCTTTCACAGATCAGGAGCACGCAAACTACGTAGGACAAGGAATGTACTCGCCCAAGAACAACCCTTTTTCAAACACGTACAACCCAGGGTGGTGAAACCATCCAAATTTCTCTTGGAGCAATAATCAAAACCATCAAGGCACTCAATTCGCATAAGGGCATGCGCAGCAATTCCAGATTGGGAATGGGTTTGATCGGCCAGTACAAGAATAGAAGAAGTTGAATTTCGAATCCACCGTTCTTCAATTACTCCAACAGCAACAGCAAACAAGCAACCAACAAGGGCAGGCCATTCAGAAATTGGAGACTCAAATTGGTCAAATTGCTAAGGAGTTAAGTGAAAGAAAGGCAGGAGAACTTCCAACACAAACCATACCAAACCCTAGAGGACAAGAACAACGCCAATCAGTGACAACCCTAGAGGACAAGATTGAGTTTAAAATGTTTGATGCACCAAAAATACCACAGGAATGTTATAATGTTGATGTGGTTCAGGAGATTGTTGACCAAACATTTCAGGAATATGATGATTGGAGGATTGCAGAGACAGTACATTACCTTGAAAATCCAAAATCATATTCAGGTAAGTTTGCATCTGTATTTGAAAATCTGGTGTCTAATAATACTTTTGTTTCTTCTGTTACCAGGACACCAAATGTGGAACTAAAACCGCTACCTGAACACTTGAAGTATGCATATGTGGGTGAAAACCAGACGTTACCTGTGATAGTTGCTGCAAACTTGAGGATGCAGGAAGAAGAGATGCAGTTGAGAATATGGCGAGAACACAAGGGAGCATTAAGGTGGACCATTGCGGATAGGCTTATGTCAAGATGGTACGGTCCGTACGTTGTTACAAAGGTTTCCCCACATGGAGCGTTGGAGGTTCATAGCAAAAAGGAAAATCAAACGTTCAAGGTGAATGGGCATAGTGGGAAACCTTATAATAAGATGAGTTTTGAGCCGCGAGACATTCAATACATTGCATAAACTCATCAAGTCTAGCTGAAGACAAGAAACGCAGCGCTTATTGGGAGGCAACCCAATTTTCAGGGGAGTACTTACACTCTCTCTTTATTTCTCTTTATTTTTCTTTATTCATTTCTTTATTTCATTTTCTTTCCTTCAAAATGGATGGACACATGCCTATTTTAAGTTTTTGTGCAAACATTGAGGACAATGTTCCATCTAAGTTTGGGGGTAGTTATTCACATTTGGAGTCTTTTGATTTTGACCATTCCAACATTTAATGATTTGAGCTCAGTTACTGTAGGTAGAAAGTGGAGAACATGTATTAATTGTGGTCTTTATCTTTAAAAATGTTAATAACTTATCATATGGATCATACTTGAAACTTTTATTCATATGGTCATGTTAATTCGACAAATTTTGAAAGAGAATAGCAAGTTCGACTGTGAGTAAACTTAAATATACAAATTGTGAGCTTTGAGCCTTATTTTTTTTTTTTTGAGAGAGTCATACACTTGAAGATCTCAGTTGACTGCATTCTTGAGGTGAACTAGAACTTGTTTTTGCTACTTTTCGAAACTTGTTTTAATTTTTGGAAATGATTAAGGCACCTAAGAATCTATCACCAAAGACAAATAGCCTACCCAACATTAATTATTCACTAGTTTCCCCTTTGAAGCCTATAAAAGCTTTTTTTTTGTAAAACACATCATCCTTAACCATGCCTAGATGAATAGGGTACCTTACCTATATCTATTGAGTCAGTAGAGCAAGAATTGTAAAAGAGATGTGGTATGTCGAGTTCAAGGGGATGAAAATATAAAGAAAAGTTGGAGGATTTGTCATGAGAAAAAATAAAAAGTGCTGAGTCATGGGTGGTTGAAAGGTGTTGGTAGAAATAAAGTATAGGCCTGCGATATATGGCCTCATAATTTAAAAAAAAAAAAAATCTCTGTTGCTCTACTAATCCTTTAGAATTTTGTATTCCTTCTCCCTTCAATTGTTAAAACCCTTACCCATGGCCCCATTACAACCTATATAAGACCTTTTGATCCAAGTAGTGTGCAAATCAATGGTGTGAAGATGTAGTATCAAAATCAAGCATATGGTTTCATCCAAGTAATGAAATTTTTCACGAGATCTAATTTGAAATTCCCATGTTAATGAGAGCTATATTTTTTTGGGAGTGTATGCCATGGTGAGATTTTGGAGTTGAAATATAGTTGAGCTTGCTAACCTTAATCATGAGTATATTGCATAGGCATTGGCCACACTACTATTTGATATTCAAGTTGAGTATTCTTGTGAATAAGTGACTAACATTTAAATTAAAACTTATTTAGACCTATCTTAATGCTTGTTCTAACCTTGACACTAAAAGTAGCAAGTTCTCTGAGATAAAAGTTGGAAGGGTCAAGATGTTCAAGCGATGCTTGTAGTTTTATGTTGCTTGAGGACAAGCAAAAGCTAAGTTTGGGGGTATTTGATGAATCCAATATATCCACATTTTGGAGTAATAATCTGAATGCAATTAGACAATTAAATTCTCTATATGTGGTAATTTACTCTTCTTTTCTCTTTTCCATAGGAAACAGCCTGAAAGCAACTAAACGAAGCAGAATTCAAGGTTTACTCAAGACTGTGAGGATGATACACAGGAAGCTGCAGAACACAAGTCGACTGGTTCTTCAAATCAGTCGACTGGACAGAGGAGGATTGAGTTCCGAAGCTGCGCAGTACAGTCGACTCACTCCAAAAGACAGTCGACTTGACTGACTAATTATGAATCTACAGAATTCACGACATAGTCGACTGATTCCAAAACCAGTCGACTGGCATTCAGCGGGAGTTAAAAGATAAGAACAGTTGAAGATTCATCCTTATCCAAATCCGAATCAAAGTGAGCTGCCAAAATCCAGGAAACAGATATGGGATAACTGCAAATAACAACTTCCCAACAAATCAAGTTAGAGACCCGGGATTGGCAAGTATGAAGATCGACTCAAATCATATCCTATGTGTGAAGAGATAGAAGTAGGAGCTTGAGATCTGTAGATGTGGGCAAAAGAGACTATAAAAAGGCTGGAATACACAATGTGGAGGGGATCTCTATATCGGAAATCATACATCTCTCAATCTCTTGATATCTGGAATCGAGAATCAGATCGAAAGAAGAGAAGGAATCAACGAAAGAAGATCAAGTACAATCAAACAAAGAAGGAGATCGAGTGCCACTGAAGAACGAGATCAAGTCGACTTAGAAGCAGTTCAAGTCGACTTCAAGGTTGAACATCATAAAAAGCAGTGTTACTTCTTCTCTTTCTAGTTTTTTTGTTTTTATTGTTAGAGTCATGAATTCTGAATTGTTAATCAATAAAAGTTGTATTATATGCAATTAATTTCATTGTTGGGCAGATTGAAACCGTAGTCATATAATGCTTATAAATCTTCTAAAATACTACTTTTATTCACTTATTGATTAAATCTGGGTACCTTGATCAAAATTATAATATCAACATTTGTTAGAAAGTTCATCGAATCAGTAGACTGAGAGCTAGCAACAGTCGACTGATCTGAAGAACCTGATATTATCAAAGTTAGCTTATTATAAAATTGACTCTGTTATATGAGTATAAAGATGACCCATATCTCGTGCTCATACTTGTAACACAGGAATCTTTAGGGGTTCTTGGTTTAATCAACTTGAAGGATCTAGATTTGATACCAACTTCTAGAACTTTGAGTGTTTGTTATTTCCATCGTTCCTATTCTTTCTTCAAGTGCAACTTAGTAGATACCAAGCTAAATACTTAAAGAAAGAAACGAATTAGAGTAGATACCATGCCTAATTCTTGGCCTAGGGAAATCTTAACTTTAAGGAGTAGATACCATGCCCTTAAAGGAACAAACATGAGTGATTAGAGCAGTGTAGAAGGTAATTTAGCATTCGTGACTATAGGTGGAGATCATGCCCAACTAATTTAATAGATATTTTGTGACTCAATTTGTAATTCTACTTGATCTAGATTTTAGTCTTTTCATTTCCTTTCAAATAGACTTTTAGAACAAAACTTTATGAATTGTGTTTCTGATTTATTGATTAGTAAGTTAATTACTACAATCTCTGTGGGATCGACCCTTGCTTTTCACTACGCTTCTATAAACGATTCGTACACTTGTGAGGTTTTAATTTGTGTCTAGTTTATCTGTTTATTTAGATTGCTGAGACTACAACAGGAACCCGAGATCCTCTCCTTGCTCCTTGATCTAGGCCGGCCTCCACTTGGAAATGAACACACACAAAAATCTCTCAATCTTTTTCTCACAAAATGCACTCAATCTTTTTCTCATAACTAGTTCTTTTCTTTCTTTCTTTTTTTACCAATATTTTTAATGTACTACATGAGGAGAATGAGGGGGGTATTTATACTTTTTTGAAAGCAAAACAGATGGCCAAGATTGATCTAGATTGTTATAGATTATGGGCTATGATGTATTAGGGAGTTGTAGTAACCACCCATGAACACAAAACCACCTCATCCACTACTCCACCTTTCCCATTCTCTCTTGCTCCATCCGGCCAACTCCCCATGCACCAAGGGCACGTGCTAGTGCAATGCATGTGTCATATGTAGCACCCCTAGTTACTAGTTTGTACATGATTAATTAATTAATTAATTGTCTACAAAACTAGTCTACACTACAAGTTATGAAAATTAAAAGAGAAATTAACTAGTGGGCTCAAATTAGTGGGCCTTAGAACCCATGGGCTATTAATAAAAATAATTAATTAATTAGTGTGGGCTAAGAATAAACAATTAGGCCTAGAATTTAAATAGGCTTTTAAAAATAAAAGAGAAGGATTAAAATATGTGTTCATGTTAAGAATTTTTAGGGAAAATGTACATAAATTTACACGTGCTAGACACGTGAAATCAACCAAACTCTTATTTAATCATAATTGAAAACTTGGGATTTTATACAAGCAATATCAAAAATATTCTCAACTAATTATTTGTCATAGTTCATGCACAAATTACTAATTGAAAATTCATTAAGATCTATGAATTTCTTAACGGTCACATTAACAGCGGTTCGCTTTTGTAACGATGTTTAATTTTATTAATTCGAAATCACAAATTACCAGTTCAGTCTCTCCATGATTCAATAAATTATACAAAAGTTGGTCAAACAATTGTAAGCATTAAGAACAAAAATCAATCATATAACCATGGAAAAAACATAGAAAAATAATATGGAAATAAAATTGTGTTCTCAAAACTAGGCTACATCAAAGCCCTAGAAAAATAAATTTAGTTCATAATAAATTGCAACTAACAAATTCTGTCTTGGATTGCATAATAAAATTAGAAATAGAGAAGAGATACAGAAAGAACTGTTTTGTAAAAAAAACTTTGCAAACCGAACGCTCTCTGTTTCTCTGTCTTCTCCTCAATGTCAGCGAGCCACAAGCCACATCAGCGCCAGACCCATCTCTCTCCTCGGGTTTCAAGGCACCTGCGTCGAAACATGAGCTCCCCTTGCTCTCTCTCTTTTCCTTTCTTTCTCTTTTGTTTTCTTCGATCTTGAAACTCGTGCCGCTGTCAGAGCTCTCACCTCCCTCTCCTCTGTGTTCTGTTGCTGATGTGGACACCTCGAAAGTCGAGCGCCTCAAGCCCCTCACGTTGCTCTCTCTCTGCTCTGTTCTTCTCTATTTTTTATTATTTTATTATTATTTTATATTTTTTTATTTGTGAATTGAGGAAGCCATCGCTCTTCTCTCTCGTTCGGAGTGCCCTGAATTGCTTTTTGGCTTCTCTCTTTATAGGGATCCGACCTGGGTTATTACGGTTTTTTTTCCAGAAAACCCCACATCTTCCTTTATTTCTTTTCTTATTTTGATTTGCTCTTTATTTCTTGCTTCTTTTTCTTCTCTTTCTCTTCTTGAAGCACGTGCTGCACACACACACACATAAATAAAATCAGAATTTAGAATTAAAAAATAAAAATAAATATAAATAGTTTAAATTAATTGAACTAACTAATAATCACATTGGCTCAATTAGACCCTTTTAAATTTGTTTATTTCATTTTCACCTCTGTTGGCAATTAAAATTTCTATTTTGCTTTTCACAAGGCCAAATTGTAAAAATTCAAATTTCAACAAATCAATAAAAATTAATTAATCATTCTCCTTATTTTGTTTGTTGATTTTTACTTAAAATCTTCACCTTTTGCATAAAAAAAATCCTATTCCTTCAAAAATAATTAATTAACTCAAATCGATGGAAATAAGATAAATTATTAACAGGATAGACGAATACAAATAATTTTTATGGGTAAATGAGTACAAATATTTATATAAAAATTATACACATCAAGTAATTCAAATTAATGGTTATCCTTAAGAGACGGTTTAAACCAAATCTCTTATCATGAAACGATTTAAACTCGACATCTTAGCCAAAAACACCGGGACATAGGGATAAATGATTATCTCTAAACGGTCTCTAAAGGCGACTATAAATACCCCCCTCCCCTACCATAAAAAATATAATCAATATTTTTTCAGTAAAGCACTTTTTCATAATCTTCATGATTTCTGACTTGAGCGTCGGAGGGTTCGTCACCGGGATCCATCCTAGTGTATTGAACTTTTTGCAGGTTAACGGCAGCGGCAAGAAATAGTCAAACGCCGGCCAAAAGTCAACTGGTTTGCCTTTATTATTTCCAAAAGAATCCAAAAATACATCTGTTTGCTCCCAAACCAAAATCAGCAGCAACAGATTGTCGCTGTCTGTGGGAAATGAAAAAGCAGTCCAACCTTACTGTGCTAGCAAAGTTAGTTTCCAACCATGCCTCCGAAAGGGAAAGAAAAAGCAGCGGCTTCCAGCCGAAGAGCCACTCCTCTTCCTCCTCCTCCTCCACTCCATGATGTTACTCTTCAACTCGATCAACAAGTTCAGCAACCGCAGCCTGAACAGCCCCTTCTTCAATAGCTTCCTCCTCAGCATGCCCCTCCAAGGTCTCAGGGGGCTCTCGTCGAAGTCGTCCGAAGCAACACCCTCTGCATGACCATGTCTCGATCCACAATCCTTCAACCGACTCTATAGATTCTCAAAGTCCTCCTAGATAGGATCTCCATCAAGTAATTATTAACCGCTAGTAGGGTGTCGACCTCCGAAATCGCTTGAATAAATGGCGATCCCTTGAGGAATTCCCTCAACCCGAGTGCTCAGGGGCCCCGAGAGTCCGGACCCCCCATAGGCCGAGGACCAAAAGATCCCCTCCCCCGAGGAGGCGAAGAGAGTCCTCTCCAAGTCGTTGATAGAGGATTCATACTCCAATAAGCCGAGCCACACCTGGGAACCGTCGAGCTGGAGGGGCATCAGTCACTCAGGCCGAGCTCCAGAAATTCAAAGAAGATATCCTGCAAGCTCTTAATATTTCCACGAGTCAGGATCAGTGTGCGCCTAGTTCTCGCCATACCACCAGTCATGAAGGAGAGTCACGAGGGTCGACTAGATCCGACCGAAAGAATGACTTGGTCCACTGTCGTCACCACGAGATGGAGAGGTTCCTCAACAAGATCATTTCGGATGAAGAACAACAGACCAATATTTTGCCCAAGCATACCCCCATTTTCCAGGGCCATCATGGAAGCTCCAGTCCCAGAAAACTTTAGGCCACCCCACTTTGAATCCTACAATGGGGAGTCAGACACAACCGATCATATCGAGAGTTTTAAAACTCTCATAATGATTCATCATGCCTCGGACGCGCTCCTCTGCAAGGCCTTCCTGACAACGTTAAGGGGACCAGTGCGAAAGTGGTACTCCCTTCTATCCCCAGCCTCCATCTTCTCATTTGAACAGTTTGAGGAGCTCTTCCTCACCCACTTTATTGGCAGTTACCGGGCAGAGAAAACAAGTGCATCTTTACTAGCCCTCAACCAAAGGAAGAGTGAACACCTAAGAGACTATGTTCGGCGCTTTACCGCCGAATCCCGGTCTATTGCCTCCTCAACCAATCAGTAGCCTCTGCAGCCTTCAGGCACAATGTCAATAACGCAGACCTCAAGGCGTCCCTTGTCAAGAAGCCTCCTCGGGAATCTCAGAACTCCTGCTTAGGAGTGAGAAGTACATCCGAGCGGAAGAGGCTCTCAACCCCCACAGTCAAGAGGAACCGTCTTCCGGGAACAAACGAAAGGATACAAGCAAAGAAGGGTCCCAGAAATTCCAGAGGGACGAAAATGGCCAACGCTGTCCAACTCCTCATTTTGAGAAGTTCACCACCCTCAATGCTAGTATATCAACAGTTCTTATGGAGGTGAATAAGGAAGGACTACTCTGCGGTCCCCCTATAATGAATACCCCTGGCAAGAAAAGGAATAGGGATAAGTGGTGCCGCTTTCATAGGGACCACAAACATGATAGGCTCTCAAGGAGGAGATCGAAGAACTCATACAGTGGGGACACCTGACCAAGTTCTTCAGAAAGGATGGGGCCGATCCCCCACATCTTGGAACCAACAAGCTAACCGAGAGGCCTGTCGAGTTCCAGCTTGTCCTACAGGGCTGCTCCCATAACTTACTAATCTTAAACAACAAGTTTGGAGTCCAATACTTGGTTCGACGCCGTTTTAGCTGCTTGTAAACGAGCAAGTGTGAAGCAGCTACCCATTTGGAATTGTTCCTACAACTCGTTAACCCCCTCAAACAACAAGTTTGGAGTCCAACACCTGGTTCGACGCCGCTTTAGTAGCTTGTAAATAAGCAAGTACGGAGCAGCTCACCATTCGGAATTGCTCGTACAACTCATTAACTCCCTCAAACAACAAGTTTGGATTCCAACACTTGGTTCGACATCGCTTTAGTCGCTTGCAAGCAAGCAAGTGCGGAGTAGCTCAGCATTTGCAATCGCTCCTACTGTATGCCCCGAATTTCCAATAAATAAACTCAGAAATAAGTGGCACAATTCTCAACATCTACCTTAATGTAATACTAAACATACCAAAACACAAAAAAAATTTCAACTTTTATTACATCAATTCTTTACATAGCACAACGGAAATTAAAAACTTTGAATTACATTTCCTTTCTTTTACAACCCATTCTTTTACAATTTTGTATAAACTATATCATCAATCTACCACAAGCATCCAATCCCAAGCTAACAGTACCTACTTGTAAAACATGAGGCTAGAGATAACCCTAACCCCATGTAACTCCTGTATCCCTGTTTCTTGTATTTTTGAACTGTATTTATCTTTCCAGTGTATTTTACCTAATTGTATTCTTTTATTTTTTTGAACCATGTATTTGTTCTTCATTCTCAATATAAATTCATCTATTGTTTGTCGACTGTGATTTGATCTTCTTGATTCAAATTTATCTGCCAATTATTTTATCCCTGAATGATTTGTTGATTTTAATCTATTTCATTTCATGGTTTAATTGTTTATTTATTTTTTCCTGCCCTGTTGGATCTGGTTTTTATCCAATCTACCCTGTTGAACCCCTTTTATCCATCCTATTGGATCCTAACCCGCTACCTAATACCCTCTTCTTTTACCCAGTCTCTCCTAGATATTTCTTCACGTTTTACATATCTGCCTAACAAGCAGATCATGTTTTCCCCTATCTTCTCTTGATTCTCCCAATTACTACTTGCCAAAAATCCCATTAAAATCCCAACAAAATTTGTTGTACATCTATCTACAGCCTTTATCTCCTAAACCCTAATCTATCTATCCCTCTCTCTCCAACTCATCTCTCTCCCTCTCTCCCCGGTGTGCCCCGACCACCGGCATAACCCCGTCGCTGCACCGCCCTCCGACTGCCGCGATCGCCCTTGTGGCCCCCTGTCTAAGTCGCATGTCTTGCACTTACGACAACCCCCGGTCTCTCCCCTTCTCCTTCCGAAGCCGCAGCACCACCCCATGTCGACAGCCCCCCTCTCGGCCTTCCCCACTTCTGACACCGTCGCTCCCACTGTCCGCCATCGTCCTCCGTCATGGAGCACCCCCCCCCCCCCCCCCCCCCCCCCCGCGGCCTGCCATTGTTTTTTGTGCATGTGGTTGATCTCCAAGCACATCTAGCCATCCAATCGTGATCTTGATCATCTTCTTCAACATCAAGATTCGTGTTATTGTGTTCATTGCTCGGGATCCGTTCCCGTTATTCTCATTTCATCGAATTCGTCGTCTACACCCCCAAGGCAAGTAACTTATATAATTTTTGTTTGTATACAAGTACAAAATACCGCCTGTAGTCTCGCTTTTGTTTTTGGATTTGTTGTCATGAGATCTCTTGATAAATCTTGACTCCATTTGTTTGATCCATCTGTAGTCTTGATCAATCATCCTAAGTTGTCACACACACGATATGAAAATAAATTAGTTCTAACTAGACTCTTGATGCATGTATATATGTTGCTTCGTGATCTATGATATATTGTGTATTTGTTGCGTGCTTGGTGTGTTAGTTGTGTTATCTTGTCGTAGACTTGTTAAATACTATTACCATGTTGTTTCGAATATCTAATATATCATATTTTACATCGTACCTTAATTTTAATTCATTGCATATGAGTTGTTTGATTAAATGCATGAGAAAAGATTTCGTTTTGCTTCTGCCCTGTTTTAGTTCAGTATTTTAGACCCTGTTAAGGTCAGTAGATTTAATTATTTTTTGAATATTATTTGTAGGCCTCGATGTCTATTTTTCAGAACTTTCGACAGAGCTTAGTTTAATTTTTGATGTGTGAGTTATTGCTGTTTTACTACAGTTGTGTTGAAATTTGCAGATTCTGTTTCATGAGATTGTTGTACGATTATTTATCTTAAAACTGATGTTGAAAGTAAGATTTGGTTCTAATATTTTTCTGGGTATTACTAGACATGACTGGGCTCAACCCCTAATTTTTGTAAATTTATCTAATGACTTTTATAAATTATTCCATGCTTGTGAACAAACCAATATATTTCCAAACTGCATGCTGTTTGGTGAAAAACTCTATTTTCAACCTGATTCCAGTTACTGTTGATTTAAACTTTCTGAATAGGAAATCTAGCCTGTTGTGCCTATTTTACAACCCTTTTGATGGATTTGGATTTCGAGTTATACTTTGTGATCTATCGCTATTTTAGTAGTGCTGTGTTTAAAGTTTCAGATTCATAAACTTGATGTTTTGTTCTGTTTTCCCAATTTATTTGACTATGCTATCTGTAATGGAATTTTCTGAAATTTTATTTGCTAATACTAGAATGCTAGGGAATCTTCTTGATTTTTCTTAGATTTAATCAGTAAGATTTTATGGAATTTTCATGATTATGAATACAACTTTGCAATTTCTGGCTGAACATGAATTCTGTATAAAATGTTGTTTTGAACCTCGTTGCTGTAGTTGTTATATGACTTGTGCATTTGTGCTGGATTCGGCCGAGAGTCTATTTTCTGGATTTTATGGCGGATCCAGATTTTCTTTTCTGTGGCAATGGGAATCTCATATTTGGTGCAGTAGTGTCTTACTGTCCAGAATTGAAAGTCTCGTTGTCCTAACCTATTATGAGTTGTTTATCACCCGTACATGTTTATGTCCGACCTGAACCCGTCTTTTGTTATTGCCATGTTCTTCCTGCCCTGTTTTGTGCACTTATATGCCTGCTTTAATAATAATAATAAGTAACCAGAAGGGAAAGGGAAAGACCTTAGTAGTGGAAGATATAGGTAAGTGTACTCAGAAGGGAGGTCGTGCTTCCCACTTTATGTTGATTCATGAACCTGTTATACTTTATCTTTGATTCATGAACCTGTTATACTTTATGCTTTGATTCATGAACATGTTGATTCATGAACATGTTGACTCATGAACATGTTGATTCATGAACCTGTTGATTCATAAACCTGTTATGTTACTATCTGATTCATGAACCTTTAATGTTACTATCTAATTCATGAACTTGTGAGCTATTACCTGTATATGACGCCTGAGTACACGGCCCTATAGAAACCCACCACTAGATCTTAATGTAAATTGCATGCATGTAGCAACCATGTGGTAAAATTTGGGACGCATGAAGTGCTACCTAGATAGGATTAAATACAAAACTTGAGAATAACATGACCACTTGCACGTTTTTGTTACCCGTACATGTTACCTAACACCTGTTACATATTTACCTGCTTGCATGATACCTGATACCTGTCACATTTCACATCCACCCGTTTATCTCATCATGCTACTTGATTTTGTTTCTTGATTAGGAGTTAGATACTTTATTTTTGCTGTCACATCCATTCCATGCTTACTCAGTACTTGCTTCTTGCTGTTAGTCTGCATCTTTGTTGTCTGTTTTAGTACTTGTTGCCTGCACTACAAGTGGCCCGTAACTTGCATTGACTGGGGTTTTGTTTCTTTTTTCTCTTCCTGCAATTTGTCAACTTGCAGACTTTGGTGACCAGCTGCCCAAGGGATTAAGTGACCAAGTGTTCTAGGCTTGGCTAGCTTCTTGCTTGAGTCCATTTCTGTTTTTGAATAAATTGTAATTGTTGGTACATGGATTTTGTATTGCGCTTTTGTCCCAGAATTTGTGACTCGTTTTCAGATATGGTTTATTTGAGATTAAGTATTTTTGTTTCAAGTAAATTTTGTTGATTTAGATATTTATTCATGCATGTGTGGTTGATTATTTCCTGTCTATTCTTGTTTATTCCGATGTATTGTTGTAAAGATCATTACAGCTTATGAATGGTGAAAACCATTCGCTGGACTTTTGTTGCGTATTTGTATTCCATATTCCTTTTTGGGAAGCGGGGCATGATAGAGTTTTAGTGGTATCAGAGCCCAGATTTGGCTAATGTATTAGTTTGACTAATATGTTAGACATGTTTGACTCGATCAGGGATTGGCTCAACAGTAAATAGACCATGCAATAACATGAAAAAATTATTATCAACTTGATCTGGATGCTAATTTTTTTGGTTTGTGCAGGCCATGGCTCACAGAGGTTCCACTTCCCGTTCACAGGAGGAACAGCCTGGACTTGAGGCTGTTACGAATGTGCTGGAGCAGCTGATCCACATGCAACAGAATCACAGCGATCTTGTGATGCCTGCATTGGAGGTTGCTCAGAACCCAACTCCAGCTATGCCTACATAGGCAGCTCTTCTTCCTCATCCGGGTACATTTGTACACTTCATGATGCTGCACCCTGACAAATTTTTCGGCACTGAGACATCGTTAGAGGCCGAATAGTGGTTGATCAGGACGGAGCAGTTCCTTTTGGCGGTGACAGTTGCTAATGCTGATCATGTGGATGTAGTGAGCATCCAGTTGGTGGACCTTGCCCACATATGGTGGAGGGCTGAGTTCGAGAGGCTTGCACGACCCGTTACTTGGACCACGTTCACCAGGAGCTTCTTAGAGAAGTTCTTTCCCAGCAGCACTCAGGTTGAGATGGAGCAGCTGTTCCTTACCCTGGAATAGGGTGCCAGATCAGTGGATGAGTATGCGGCAGAATTCACCCGGCTTAGCCGCTTCGCAGCCGCTTTAGTAGCGAACGAAGAGGATAGGGCTCGGAGATTCCTACTGGGGCTTGAGCGAGATATTCAGATGCATCTTGTTTTCCTTCGCCTTCGTACTTTTGCTGAGGCTCTTGAGGCAGCCCGAGCTAAGGAGCAGGCCCACAACAAGTTGTCTCCTTCCCAGCGGACTGTTCAGCACCCTGCTGCTATTACTGTTAGGCCTTATGGTGGGCCGATTCGGAGGCCATTCCCTACCCATCCTGTCAGGATGGCTCCCTATCCACCTGCTACCCAACGGGGTGATGGTTTTTATGACTTCTGCCAGATATCCAGGCACGTGCGCAGGAACTGCAGGCGAGCCAACCGTAGGTGTTTTGGATGTGGCGCTGGTGACCATTCAGTGCGAGATTGCCCACAGATGAGGATGGATCTACCAGCCAGGGGTCCAGTTCACTAGGAAGCACCAACTCATGGTCTGGTCAGGCCACCGCTTCCCCCTCAGTACCAGATCGTCGTTTAGAGGACCACAGCTGCCAGGAGAGGTCAGGCTTACAACCTGATAGCTGCAGAAGCTGTGACAACAGAAGGATTCGTTTCAGGTATTTTGCATTGTTTGTTTTGTTATTTTCCTTGTTTCTTTCATTGCTTTGCCCTATTCATTAATATCATCTTTTCTGCATTGTTATTCCTTATTCCTTAATCGTCATTTCGTTTTCTCTTACTTTTTGACTCCACCTTAGGTGTTATCCTAGTTCGTTCTTTCCCTTCTCATGTTCTCTTTGATTCCGGGGTGACCCATTCCTTCGTCTCTTCCCGCTTCGTAGATCGACATCAGTTGGAGTGTAGCATCATGATAGAAGCCTGGAGCATTTTCACAGGTGGCAGTGTTGTCGTCTGTTCTCGGGAATGCAAGCAGAGTCCCGTGGTTATTGGTGGTGCGGATTTCAAGGTAAACCTGATTGTAATTGGGAATTTTGGATTCGACATCATTCTTGGTATGGATTGGTTGGGTGATTCCCATGCTTTCATAGATTGCCGAGACAATAAAGTTGTTTTCAGAATCCCAAGTTGCGCAGAGTTTGAGTTCCATAATGGGGAGATGCCCCTTGGCCGAGCTAAGACTGCAGTTGATCAGGAGACTTGTGCGATGGAGTTGCACACAGGCTGTGAGGCTGCGTCTCTAGTAGTGCAGGAACTTTTGGATGTGTTTCCAAAGGAGTTGTCTGGGCTACCCTCAGATAGGGATGTGGAATTCGGTATTGAGGTTCACTCAGGTACGGCACCGATATCGAAGAGCCCCTACAGGATGGCACTGGTTAAGCTAGCAGAGCTAAAGGTGCATATTCATTTTTTGCTAGATTTGGGGTTCATCAGACCCAGCATTTCACTGTGGGGAGCTCCAGTTCTTTTTGTCAGCAAGTAGGACAGTATCCGTTGACTGTGCATCGATTATCGAGAACTGAACAGTGTTACTGTGAAGAACTAGTAGGATCGATGATTTGTTTGACTAGTTGGGCGGAGCATCGGTCTTTTTGAAGTTGGATCTTTACTCAGAGTATCATCAGGTCAAGGTGAAAGCAGTTGATGTGCAGAAGAACACATTCAGTACCAGATATGGGCATTATGAGTTCCTAGTGATGCCTTTCGGAGTCACGAACGCGCCAGTTGTGTTCATGATTCTGATGAACAGGTTCTTTTCCCCGTTCCTGGACAGATTTGTGGTGGTCTTCATAGATGATATTCTGGTGTATTCTCGAAACTAGAAGGCGCATGCTGAGCATCTAAGATTGGTTCTACAGACTTTGAGGGAGAATCAGCTCTATGGGAAACTCAGCAAGTGTGAGTTCTGCCTCGACCGAGTTACCTTTTTGGGGCATATTATCTCGGGCGAGGGAATATCAATTGATCCGTCCAAGGTTGCTGCAGTGAGAGATTGGACAGTGCCAAAGTCAGTTTCGGAGGTGAGAAGTTTCCTTAGACTAGCTGGATATTATCGGAAATTCGTCCAAGATTTTTCGAAGATAGCTGGGTCATTGACTAAGCTGACAGGGAAGGATCAGAAGTTCATCTGGGATGAGGCTTGCGGCGAAGCTTTTGCAGAGTTGAAGAGCAGGTTGACATCAGCACCAGTGTTGACTATTCCGAATGGTTCAGGCAGATTTGTGGTTCACTGTGACACTTCTGGCAAGGGTCTTGGTGCAGTATTGAAGCAGAAGGGCTGAGTTATTACTTATGCATCGAAGCAGTTGAGGTCGCATGAGAAGAACTATCCCACTCATGATTTGGAGTTAGCAGTGGTGATCTTTGCTTTGGAGCGGGAGAGACACTATTTACTTGGAGATCGAGTGTAAATTTTTGCGAACCACAAAAGCCTCAAGTTTATCTTCACCCAGAAGGAATTGAACATGCGGCATATACATTGGTTGGATTTAATGGCCGACAATGATATCAATCTGGAGTATCACCCCGGCAAGATCAACTTGGTACCAGATGCTTTGAGCAGGAGACCAGTAGCCATGTTCCTGACTCAGCAGAGGGAACTGGTTGAGCAGATGCAAAGGTTGGAATTAGATGTGTTTTTGCCGATTTCTGATCGTAGTTGCATGATTCTTCAGTTGCGGTTGTCTCTTATTGAGCAGATTAAAGAGGCACAAGCTAGTAATAAGCAGTTGTAGGGATTCAGAGCAGAAGTTGAGACTGGTTCTTGAACAGATATGGTTATTCATGAAGATGGATCGCTTCGTTTTGGATCCCGGTTGTGTGTTCCGAAGGATGAGGTTTGTCAGAAGTTGCTTGAGGAAGCCCACCATTCGTCGTACTCTATTCATCCCGATGGTACTAAGATGTACCGGGCCTTGAAGCTTCACTTCTGGTGGCACGGTATGATGAGGGCCGTAGCTAGATTTGTGTCTCAGTGCTTGACCTACCAGCAGGTAAAGGTAGAGCATCAGAGAACTGCCGGACTTCTTCAACCCCTTCCCATTCCGGAGTGGAAGTGGGAACACATCACGATGGATTTTGTGACCGCTTTGCCAAGGAGTCCCAAGGGTCACAACACCATTTGGGTGATTGTTGACAGACTGACGAAGAGTGCTCACTTCATTCCCTTCAGATTCGGACAGTCTACTATGAGCCTAGCTGAGAAGTACATGCAAGAGATTGTCAGGCTTTATGGGGTTCCAGTCAGTATTGTATCCGACAGGGATACGAGGTTCAAGTCTCAGTTTTGGGTGAGTCTTCAGAGTAGTCTGGGGAGTAAACTGAAGTACAGTACAGCTTTCTACCCCCAGACAGATGGACATTCAGAGAGGACCATCCAGACTCTAGAGGACATGTTGAGGTCCTGTGTGTTGCAGTTTGGTGGATCTTGGGAGGACCATTTGCATCTTGTAGAGTTCTCGTACAATAACAGCTTTCAGGCCAGTCTTAAAGCTGCGCCGTTCGAGGCACTATATGGTCGGAAGTGCAGATCACCAGTGTGCTGGGATGACATTGGTGAGAGGAAGTTGTTGGGTCTAGAGTTGATCACCAGGACTGTCGATGCGGTGACTCAGATCAGGAAGCATCTTCAGGCAGCGGAGATGGTCAGATGTCCATAGGAGAGCCTTGGAGTTTGAGGTTGGTGACCATGTTTTTCTTAAGTTATTGCTGTAGAGAGTTGTCATTCGGTTTTCTGGTGGGGGCAAGCTAAGCCCTATGTTCATCGGGCCATTTGATATCGTGGAACGAGTAGGCAAGGTGGCATATCATCTTGCATTGCCACCGGCTTTATCTGGAGTGCACGATATCTTCCATGTCTCACAACTCAAGAGATATATCCGTAATGAAAGCCACGTGATCGACTACTCAGAGTTTTCCGTGCAGCCGGATCTGACTTATGAGATTCCGCCATTTGCTATTTTGGATCGGTAGGAGAAAGTGCTGAAGAACAAGGTCATCAAGCTGGTTCGAGTTTCTTGGAATCCTCACTCTCCGGGTGAGTCGACTTTGGAACTGGAGGAGGATATCCAGCAGAGGTTTCCTCATTTGTTTGTGTAGATTTGTTTTATTTTTATTTTTGTTGTTCTTTTTCGGAGTTACCCTATGTACCTCTTGTTTGAATTTCGATGACGAAATTCTTCTTGTTAGATGGGTAGGATTTGTAACTCCTGTATCCCCATTTCTAATATTTTTGTATTGTATTTATCTTTCCAGTGTATTCTACCTGATTGTATTCTTTTATTTTTCTGAACCTTGCACTTTTTCTTCATTCTCAATATAAATTCATCTATTGTTTGTCGTCTGTGATTTGATCTTCTTGATTCAAATTTGTCTGCCAATTAATTTATCTCTGAATGATTTGTTGATTCTAATCTATTTCATTTCATGGCCTAATTGTTTATTTATTTCGTTTCTACCCTATTGGATCTGGTTTTTACCCAATCTACCATATTGAAACTCTTCTATCCGTCCTATTAGATCCTAACCCGCGACCCAATACCCTCTTCTTTTACCCAGTCTACCCCAGATATTTCTTCACGTTCCCTATATCGGACAAACAAGCGGATCATGTTTTCCCTATCTTCTGTTGATTCTCCAAAATCCTACTTGCCAAAAATTCCATTAAAATCCCAACAAAATTTTTTCTACTGCTATCAACAGACTTTATCTCCTAAACCCTCATCTATCTATCTATCTATCTATCTATCTCTCTCTCTCCAACTCATCTTTCTCCCTCTCTCCCCGTGTGCCCCGACCGCCGGCCTGACCCCGCCGCTGCACCGCTCTCCGACTGCCGCGATCACCCTCGTGCCCCCTGTCTCCATCGAGCGCATTGCACCCACGACAGCCCTCAGTCTCTCCCTTCTGCTCCCGAAGCCGCAACACCACCCCACGTCGACAGCCCCCTCTCGGCCTTCCCCACTTCCGACGTCATCACTCCTGCTGTCCGCCGTCGTCCTTCGTCGCAGAGCACAACCCCTCCTCCCTCGTCGTTGTTTTCTGTGCATGTGGTTGATCTCCAAGCACATCTAGTCATTTGATCGTGATCTTTATCATATTCTTCAACATCAAGATCCGTGTTATGTGTTCGTTGCTCGGGATCTGTTCCCGTTATTCTCATTTCATCAAATTCGTAGTCTACACCCTCAAGTCAAGTAACTTGTATAATTTTTGTTTGTATATAAGTACAAAATACTGCCTGTAGTCTCGCTTTTGTTTTTGGATTTGTTCTCATGATGATCTCTTGATAAATCTTGACTCCATTTGTTTGACCATCCGTAGTCTTGATCCATCATCCTAAGTTGTCACACACACAACATGAAAATAAATTAGTTCTAGCTAGAGATATATGTTGCTTCATGATCTATGATATGTTGTGTATTTATTGCATGCTTGGTATGCTAGTTGTGTTATCTTGTAGTAGACTTGTTAAATACTCATACCATGTTGTTTCGAATATCTAATATATCATATTTTACATCGTACCTTAATTTGAATTCATTGCATGAGTTGTTTGATTAAATGCAGGAGAAGAGATTTTATTTTGCTGCTGCCTTGTTTGGTTCAGTATTTTAGACCCTGTTAAGGTCAGTAGATTCAATTATTTTGTGAATATAATTCGTAGGCCTCGATATCTATTTTTCAGAACTTTTGACAGATCTCAGTTTCGATTTGTGATATGTGAGTTATTACTGTTTTACTACAGTTGTGTTGAAATTTCCAAATTCTGTTTCATGAGATTGCTGTATGGTTATTTATTTTAAAATTGATGTTAAAAATAAGATTTGGATCTAATATTTTTATAGGTATTACTAGACATGATTGGAATCAACCCCTAATTTTTCTAGATTTATCTAATGACTTTTATAAATTATTCCATGCTTGTGAACAAACCAATACATTTCTAAACTGCATGCTGTTCGGTGAAAAACTCAATTTTTAACCTGATTCCAGTTACTGTTGATTTAAACTTTGTGAATATGAAATGTAGCCTATTATGCCTATTTTACAACCCATTTGACGCAATGATGGATTTGAATTTTGAGTTATACTTTGTGATCTATTGCTGTTTTGGTATTGCTGTGTTTATAGTTTCAGATTCATAAACTTGTTGTTTCGTTCTGTTTTCCCAATTTATTTGACTATGCTATCTGTAATGGAATTTTATGAAATTTTATTTGATGATATTCGACATGCTAGGAAACCTTCTAGATTTTTCTTAAATTTAATCGGTAAGTTTTTATGCCATATCCATGATTATGAATACAACTTTGCGATTTCTGGCTGAACATGAATTCTGTATAAAATGTTGTTTTGAACCTTGTTGCTATAGTTGTTATATGAATTGAGTATATGTGTTGGATTCGGTTGAGAATCTATTTTCTAGATAACGGATCCATATTTGCATTTCTGTGGCAACAGGAATCTCAGATTTGGTGCAGCAATGTCTTGCTGTCTAGAATTGAAAGTCTCGTTGTCCTAGCCTATTATGAGTTGTTTTTCACCCGTGCATATTTATGTCCGACCTGAATTTGTCTCTTGTTCTTTCCATGTTCTTCTTGCCCTGTTTTGTGCACATATATGCGTGGTTTAATAATAAAAACAAGTAACCAAGTCGGGGTTAAGGGAAAGACCTTAGTAGTGGACGATATAGGTAAGTATACTCAGAAGGGGGCCCGTGTTTCCCACTTTATGTTGATTCATGAACGTGTTATGTTACTATCCGATTCATGAACCTGTTACCTGTACATGACGCCTGAGTACACGGCCCTATATAAATCCACCACTAGATCTAAACGTAAATTGCATGTATGTAGCAATCATGTGATAAAATTTGGGACGCATGAAGTGTTACCTAGATACGATTAAATACAAGACTTGAGAATAACATGAACACTTGCATGTTTCTGTTACCTGTACATGCTACCTGATACCTGTTACATGTTTACCTGCTTGCAAGCTACCTGATACCTGTCACATGTCACATGCACCCTATTATCTCATCATGCTACTTGATTCTGTATCTTGATCAGGAGTTAGAAACTTTATTTTTGCTGTCACATCCTGTAACATCCTGAATTTTCATATAATTAAATATAAAATTTTCATTTGATTTCACGTGTTTCGCACGTGCAAATTAATATGTGCATTGGCCTTAAAATTATTTTTAATATCATGAACAAATATTTCATTTCTCTTTCAAAAGCCTCTTATTTATTATTATATAGTCCTAGACCTAATAACTTAATTCTAGCCCACCAAAATAAATTACATTAATTAATTAAAAGCCCATAGAATTAGCCCACCTAGCTAGCCCACTAATTAATTCATTTGTTTATTAAACAACTTGTATGGTAGAGTTTGTCATGTAACAAATTAGTATAACAAACTAATGAACATACAATTATGTGTGCATGTGGGGGCACGTGCATTGCACATGCACGTGCAATTGAAGAGGGGGGAGGCCAGCCAACTTGGAAGAGTGGGGGAGTGGAGAGGTGGTTGCATGCTAGTGGGTGGTTTTTCTAACTCCCAAATGCATCTTAGCCATTCATCCAAACACATCTCAACCCTTCATTTGACCATGAATTGTGTATAAATAGGCCCCTTTGTCATTCCTTATCCTTTGAACCTAAGAATTTTAGAGAGAAAGAGAAGAGATTGTGTGAGAAAAAGATTAAGTGTGTGTGTTCTTGAAATTGGAGGCCGGCTAGTACAAGGAGGAGAGAAATCCATTTTTGCACAAGCTTGGAGGAGAAGGCTCGCTGCTAGGATCAAGGAGAAGGGAATGCAATCGTGCTTTCGAGGAGTCTTTCTTTAAAAATTCTCATTTCGTTCTTCAAGAGATGGGCAATTTCTCTACTTCTAATCTATATATCATGTTAGTAGGCTAAGTTTAGGAACATGCTAGAGTAAACAATAAAATTTTCCATGTGACTGCTTAAAGAGACTAGCAAGGAAAAAGAGAAAAATCGTGATGGTCAATATAAGAAGATTCATAGAATGGATTTGAATTAGTGAATTAAAACTTATCATTGTTCCATATCAATATATTTCATGATAGAATATCTATTTTAATGAACCATGCTAATTTGATAATTTTGCTTAGTGAATGGCTTAGTTGTTGATTGAGATGAATGAATGTTGATATATGTTTAGCTGCTAAATGGATTAGTGGTTATTTCATTTATGTAATAATGATGTGATTAAAAAAACAGGGAATAAATGCTAGAACTCATGTGGAATTGAAAGAGAACAAGAACATACATTTAGTGGGTTGTGGGAAAAAAAATCTTTTAATTGATGCATGTTAGAATGTTCACATAATAGTCAAATTAATGCAATATGTATGAAAAAGTTTTAAGATGTTAGTATAGTAGAAAAATATGAAAATAGTTCCACAAATGTGTATTTTATTGGAATAAATAAATTTATGTTGGTGTTTTTGAGGAGGAACCATAGTTTTATTTCAAAGTCGATAATGTATTCTTTAAATGCAAATTGAAAAGAAAGTTTATTACATTGTCAAAAAGATAAGAGTTTTATAAAGTTTACTATTTGCTGCTATACTGTATTTTTAAAGAAAATATTCTAGAAGAAGTTTTGATTTGACATATACAAATTTATTGGGAAATCGAAATTATTAAAGAAAGAGTTATAAACAGATCCACAGAATAAAGGACTTTTTACTCAGAATTATAACAGAGAATGGCTTTGGGCATACTAGTTTACGGTGTGGGTTTAGAGCGCTGTGAACAGTGCTGGAAGTCTTGGGTTCGAGTCTTGAAGAGGCTCTATTTTTATTAAATTTTGATTTTCCCCAAAAGTCAATACAGCCTGTACATAATGTATTTAAGCGAATTCCTATCACTAGCCACCTTTAGACTTTCTGGTCTTCCGGTGCGAATTTGGGTGGTCACTGTAGCATGGGCGGGGGTCATGGGTTCGAACCTGGTGCCTGGCTTTTTAATATATTTCGATTTTTGGGCATATTCTTGAGTTTTAAAGAGCAATAAAAATTGGGGGAAAATCTATTATTCCTCTAAAATTGTTTAGACCTTATAAAAAATATTTCCACAACATTTTCACATATTTTGTGAGAATTGGAAGTGATTTTTAGATATTAAAACAATGGGATGAAGAACTTGATAATTTTTCTTAAAACATGAATTTTGTATAATTAAATAAAGATAAAATTTTGAATGTAAAGAGTTTTGTGTAGAAATCAAATTATGAGATTTCGACGCGGAAAATTGGAGTAAGTCAATAAATGAAATTGGTGTTTTAATATACACATGTGTGCATGGAAAATGAAATAAAAAGATCATGATGGAATATGGAATTTGTGAGTATAAACACTTAATTTTGGTGAACATGAAAAGAGATTAAATCTAGAGTATAGCTAAGTCCTCACACCGGCGTGAATGAATTCTTTGAAGATAAATGTTGTCGAAAAAGACCAAGAATGGGTCGTCGTTATCAATCAATGTTTAAGACCGGTGTAGAGGAAATTCTAACTCCAGGGTGTTAATTTACTCATGATTTAAATATCTAAGGACAACACTATAGTGAAGATGTGATGAAAGTATGAGAAAAACATAAGTATGAGGGCCTCGGATTCATGGTGTGAGAGTTTTCACATGCTGTCTACATGATGCGTCATGTCATGACGTAAATCCATCTCCTGAATTATCGGGATCGTGGCAACACTTGTGGGGTACTTGGTGACTACGTAGTGCCATCGTCCCATGACGGAGGCGAATTGTCCATAGGCTGTCTACATGATGCATCATGTCATGACGTGGGATTTCCCTCCAGGCTGTCTGGACATAGGCTCGTAACTAATAAAACATCTAAGAACTTACCGTAGTTACCATAGTAGTTCAACTCATAGCGAGGGATTCAACCCTACAAGATGAAGTACGGGTAAGGGCTTGCCCTTGGATCTATGTAAAATGGGATGCATTGGTTCGAACAAGTGTGCATTAGTGTCATGAAATATAAATAACTGCATTAAGGCTAAGTGCACAAGCACACACGACATCAATAGGATAGTCCCTCCTTAGCTTTGTTTGTGATCAAGTTTGTGTTTTCCAAGTAAGAGAAATTGATGTATTATATCCTAGCGTCAGTTGTATGCAACTGACGTGCCCACAGTTTCTATGCAGGATAAAATGGATGAAAGGATTAAAGAAAGAATGCTCCTTAAAGAAATGTTTCAACTGTGATTTTATTCGTGTATTATGTTGTATTTTACTTCCGCTCATTGATGTAAACATTGTTGTATAAAAGTTTTTAAAATTCCTTGTAAATTGTACGAAGTGAAGTGTAAAGATCCTGTGGAACTTCAAATTCAGACTTATTTGGAATTCGGGTTGTTACACATCCGTTCCATGCTTACTCAGTACTTGCTTCTTGCTGTTACTCTATATCTTTGTTGTCTGTTTCAGTACTTGTTGCCTGCACTGCAAGCAGCCCATAACTTGCATTGACGGACATTTTGTTTTTTTTTTCCTCTTCATGCAATTTGTCAACTTGCAGACTTTGGTGACCAGCTGTTCGAGGGAGTAAGTGACCAAGTGTTCTAGGCTTGGATAGCTTCTTGCTTGAGTTCATTCCTGTTTTTGAATAAATTGTAATTGTTGCTACATTGATTTTGTATTGGGCTTTTGTACCAGAATTTGTGACTCGTTTCCAGATCTGGTTTATTTGAGATTAATAAATTCTGTTGATTTAAAAATTTATTCATGCATGCATGGTTGATTATTTCCTATCTATTCTTGTTTATTCCTGTGTATTGTTATAAAGATCCTTACAGCTTATGAATGGTGAAAACCAATTGCTGGACTTTTGTTTCGTATCCGTATTCTATATTCCTTTTTTGGAAGCGGGCCGTGACACTCTCAAAACTACGGGGTCAGCCATAGCAGTGTGAGTGACATAAAAAGAAACACAATTTAAATGAAGTATAAAGAATAAATTCATAATCAACACATTCCCACAGTAGTAACAAACGGAGTATGAAATAAAAATAAATAAAGCATAAAACATCAAGTGAAACTAGGCTAAGTGTCAAGTGTAAGAAAACAGAAAAACATCATGCATAATACAAGTCAATAAAACACAAATGCAGTATGATGACTTTCTAAAGCATACTTGTCAGATTCTATGCATTCCATACTACATAGGTACGGTGCAGGCCCTTATCGATCTCCACTTTATAGGGTTTAATCCCTCGTTATGCAACTAATCCTACTACGGTGATAGAAACAAGATGTAGAATACTCCGCGAATAGGCCTAACAACCCTCGACGTCCAAACATCATGTAAGCATAGTTCTAACTCTGAAGAATCACCTCCCTGCCGTGTACCCCACGAATAGGCCTGCCGAACCTCGACGTGCAGATACACTAACATTCCGCGAATAGGCCTACCGATCCTCGACGCGCGAATGCACCGTATGTTCCGTGAATAGGCCTGCCGATCCACGACACATGAATATACCAACTGTCCTCTTGACATTACGTGAATAGGCCCGCCGACCCTCGACACGTGAATATACTAGGGACACAACGACACACAATCCTGGAATACATCCGTTGAAATAACAACAGAGCTCATACCTACGTTTTCCAAGTTCTATCACATCTCCACTAGTGCATGTCCTCAGATTGATTATTATTAATTAAAACACAATTCCCCATCCATAGAGTTGGTGTACTCTGCCGAACTCAATTCAACCAAAATCAACATCATGGCCCTAACTGGCCAAAATCAACAAAATCTCGTCTGCCGGTTTACAGGGATCTCACTCAACCTCTAGAGACTCACAACTCAAGTATCAACACAAATATTTCATTAAAACTCTTGATTCCATCATCAAATCATTCATATTAAGACAACTCCTTAAATCAAACAAATCCAAATTTATCTAAATACTTACAAAATTTCCTGAAATAAAATCTAAGATTAGATCTCTTAAACAACTGAGTTTCACATTTTTGAAGTCATAGAAAGATCACAAAACATCAATCCTTCGAAATCCATAATATTTCGCTTTTCTACAGCCGTAGAAATACAAATTAAATTCAATTACAATCAAACATCCCAAAAATCTTGGAAGTTGGTAAGATACAGTAATCTGTTTCAAAAATATCATCTAAAACAGTAGTTCAATAATCCATAAGTCCGAATAAATAATCGTACAAGAAAAATAGCAAAACTCAACAAAATGATCAACACATCAGCTGTTGGTCGACCAACATCTCTGTTCAAAAAGTGGCGATCGACTGACATGCTAAAAACCCAAAACTAAAGAAGTGACAGTCGATTGTCATTTTAGTTCAAAAAATGGACAGTCGACCGACATGTCAAAAACAACCCATATACAACAGCTTTAAATTTCGTGCACTTCTCAACTGATACTTAGTTTATAATCTTTAAAAGCATGAATTTGTAAAATTAAAACCCTGAGATGGTCAAATACAACTTGTTTAACATACTGGAGTTCATAAATAAAATCAAACTCTCAACAAATTCACAGAAGGGCATTTTTTCATCAAAAACTCTTTGAATTAGGAAATCGGTTATATATATATATATATATATAAGGGCATTTTTTCATCAAAAACTCTTTGAATTAGGAAATCGGTTATATATATATATATATATATATATATATATATATATATATATATATATATATATATGTAAAATCATTAAGAATGATTGTATATGATAGTATATTGTTCAATTCAATCTCAGTATCAATATAAATCAAAGATCCACTTAAAAACATCATAAAACTATCCACTTTTCGGCTGAATATCATCAGATCCGAAAATCAACCTCAATTCAATCCTTCAAAACTTGATCTTTTGATTCCAAAAACCCTTCTTGTAACTTGTTAAACACATATACAAATTATTTAGATCAATTTACCCTTGATTATATGCATCTGCAACAATCATTAGTCAAGTTCTACTCATCACAACATTCAAAAACAGATCATGCATGTTAAAATAGTAAAGAACTCTTCTTTATTCGATCCTTATGCATCGAACATTATACAATCTCAACATATATGATCAAATCAGCTAGAAAACAACACATTCATGATTTCTACTAATTCTTAGCGTTCTTAAGTCATATATATAGTAATTTTATTCATCAATTGCACATCGATTCATGAAAAATTCTATTTTTAATTACCGATCCATCAATTTTATTCATTATATCAACATATAATCTTCTAGCATGCATTCTACTAGAAAAATCATCATATTCAATATGTATAGAACAACAAAAGGTAAATCATGTCACTCACCTTATGAAGAATCAACGAAGATAATAAACAAATAAGAAAAGCTCATCATTTTGCGAAAATTCAAGATTCTTGCTTCGAAACTCCAAGAAATAAATAATAAAAGAATGTTTTTATTTTTTGCAGAGGGGGACGACTGTAGTAGCCATTATATAGCCAAAATCTGGAGTTTATTAGGGTTTTACAAGTTTTATGGAAACATCCTTCAATAGTTTATTCCTTTATATATATAGACCTTCTTTAATAAATTAGCAAAATAGACCAAATTTATTAGAATAAAAATAAATATTTTTACCTTTGAGTTGGCCGGCCATCATGCTCAGCCCAGAAAACTGAAAATCTGGAGTTTTCACTCCAAGTGGTAATTTTGCACAAAAGCCCATCATTTTGTAATATTTGCAAATATGACAAATAAATATTAAAAAATTTTAGAAAATTCAAAAATAATACATAATAATAAATATTAGGTTTTCCCAAAATAATTTCTGACTTTGAGTTTCCCAAGAAAATATTTGCATGTGTTTTGCACGTGCAAAAAGATAAATTTCAGAAAAATGTTTATTAAATCACAAAAAATCACTTTAATTCATTATTAATCTTTAAAAAATTATTTAAAATTCTAGGGTGTTACAGAACTCACTCCTTAGAATAGTTCCGTCCTCAGAAATACTACTAATAGGGACCAAACAATTTAAGCAAAAAGATGCAATCACATAAATGGAAATACAGTTTAAAGAATGCAATCATACAAGCGAAATACAATTTAACCAAAAGAATACAATCATACAAAGAGCTCAGAAAAATCCTTATGCATATGATCATCCGGCTCCCAAGTAGCTTCCTCAAACAGCTGGTTCCTCCACAATACCTTGACCATAGGTATCACCTTATTCCTCAACACCTTCTCCCGACAGTCAACAATCTCTATAGGTTGCTCCTTGTAACTCAAGTTTAGATGTAGTCCTTTGGGCACTTCCGTCAACTGATGACTCTGATCCGGCACATACTTCCTCAGCATCGACACAAGGAACACGTCATGCACTTGTGCTAATTCCTCCGGTAGCTTCAACTTATATGCTGTCTTACCAATCTGCCTTAAAATTCTGTATGGCCCAATGTACCTTGGCGCCAACTTGCTTCCTTTTCCAAACCTGATTACGCTTTTAGTCGGAGACACCTTGAGAAAAACTGCATCCCTAACCTCAAACTCTAAGTCCCTTCATCGAGTATCTGCATAACTCTTCTGCCGACTCTGAGCCTTGACCAACCTCTTACGAATTAGCTCGATCTTCTTCGATGTCTGTTGCTCAATCTAGGGCCAAAAACATCTGCCTCTCACCAACTTCTTACCAACAAACGGGTTTCCTGCACTTCCTCCTGTACAAAGCCTTATATAGCACCATACCGATACTCGCATGGTAATTGTTTTTATAAGAAAACTCAACCAATGCCAAGTACCTCTCCCAACTGCCACCAAAATCCATAACAGAAGCCCTCAACATATCCTCCAATACCCGATTCACCCTTTCAGTTTGACCATCGGTCTGCAGATGGAAAGTAGTACTGAAATCGGTTCCGGTACCCAAAGTTGCTTGCAAACCCTTCCAAAACCTCGATGTGAACCTCACATCCCTATCGGAAACAATCGACACAGGAACCCCATGAAGTCTCACAATCTCATCAATGTACAGCTCTACCAATTTCTTTAACGACCAAGTAATCTTCATAGATAGAAAGTGAGCTGACTTGGTCAAACGATCCACGATAACCCAAATCGAGTCATTGCCCTTCGGACTCCTCGGCAACCCTGTAATGAAATCCATGCTGATATTCTCTCACTTCCATTCCGGAATAGGCAATGGCTGTAACAAGCCTCCAGGCCTCTGATTCTCTGCTTTGATCTGCTGACAAGGCAGACATCTCGCCACAAAGTCTGCCACATCTCTCTTCATACCCGACCACCAAAAGTGCTGTTTGAAGTCCTTGTACATCTTCATGCCTCTAGGATGTACTGAAAACAAGGTACTGTGTACCTCCTGTAAGATACTCTCCCTCAAATCTGCATTCTCCGGTACACATAACCTATCGCCCATCCATAGAACTCCATCTTGGACACGAAACTCTGATAACTTGCAATCGGAAACCTGCTGCAACATCTTCTGAATCCCTGCATGTGATTTCTTTCCTCCCATAGTCTGCTCCCTCAAAGAATGCTACAACCTCAACTGAGCCAAAGATGCTCCCAAACCTTGCAATACAACCTCAATACCTGCCTGATCCAACTCTACTGCCAACCCTCTTTGAGTAGTGATCAAACTCGACAGACTGCTCTTCGACTAAGCCCATCGGCCACCACATTCGCCTTGCACGGATGATACTTGATCTCAGGACGAATGTTTTCCAACACTTACAACCATCTTCTCTACCGAAGATTTAGATCCCTCTGCTGGTAAATGTAATTCAGGCTCTTGTGGTCAGTGAACATGTTGACCTTCTCTCCATACACATAATGCCTCTACTGCTTTAAGGCAAAGATAATGGCTGCCAATTCCAGATCGTGCATCGAATAGTTCTTCTCATGCGGACGTAGTTGCCTCGAACCATATGTAATAACCTTCCCTTCTTGCATCAAGACGCACCCCAAACCTCTGAGTGACGCATCACTGAAGATATCATAGTCCTTCCTAGCTTGCGGCAAAGCTAAGATAGGCACAGTCGTCAACCTTTCCTTTAGCTCTAGGAAACTCGCCTCACATTTATCAGTCCAAGTGAAAGCCACATTCTTTCGAGTCAACCTTGTTAAAGGAACTGCGATATATGCATAGCCCTGAATAAATCTCATGTAGTACCTAGCCAACCCCAAGAAACTTCTGACCTCCTTCACTGTCGTCGGCCTGGGCCAATTCTTCAATACTACAACCTTCTGAGGATCGGTGGCAACTCCCTCCTTAGAAAGGATATGACCAAGGAAAGCTATCTCGAACTTCCAAAATTCACACTTCGACAGCTTGGCAAACAAGTTATGCTCCTGTAACTTCTTTAATACCTTTGCCAAGTGTTTAGAGTGGTCTTCCTCCGACTTCGAATATACCAGAATATCATCAATGAATACCACCACGAAGGAATCCATAAACGACCACAAGATCCGGTTCATCATGTCTATAAATACTACCGACGCGTTCGTCACTCCGAATGGCATCAATAAAAACTAATAGAGTCAATGAAGAGTTCTGAAAGTTGTCTTGCTCACATCTTCCTCCTTAACTCGGACCTGATGATACCCTGATCGCAGATCAATCTTCAAAAACACAGATGCTCCCTGAAGCCTATCAAACAGATCATCAATCTGTGGAAGCGAATACCTGTTCTGAATGGTCACCCTGTTCAATTCCCGGTAGTCAATGCACATCCTAATTGACCAATCCTTCTTCTTCACCAACAACACTGGAGCACCCCACGGCGAAGTACTCGGCCTAATGAATCCCTTACTCAGTAATTTCTCAATCTACTGCTTCAATTCATCCTGCTCTACAGGTGCCATCCTGTACGGAGCCTTAGAAATCGGAGTACTTCCCGGTTGAACATTGATTCAGAACTCAACATCTCACTGTGGTGGTAACCCTGGTAGTTCTTTCAAGAATACTGTAGGAAAATCCCTGACAATTGGAATGCTTTTGACTTCATCCGGAAACATCAACTTAGATCCATTGCAGCTACTTTCGGGTTCTTCTTCTTCCACTGAAAAGTCATTACGGGACCTCACGGTGCCTTCACTAAAACCTCTTTTTTCTTAGATTCAATTGTGGCATCATATATTACCATCCAATCAATGCCTACGATCACATCCATGCCCAAGACTTGCAGTTCGATGAGACCAATGTCAAATAACCTCCTACCAACTCAATATCACAACCCTTGTAATACCGATTAGCAATCAATTCTTCCCCTGATGGTGTTGCCACTGACAAGACTCTGCCTGGAAATATCTTAGGTTCCGCACCTAAAACTTTAGCAAAATTGGGCGACACAAATGTATGTGAAGAACTAGTATCAAATAAAACTTTTGCTTTTATCCATTAATTAAAAAAAGTTTTACTTAATACATCAAATAAATGAATTTAAAATTCTTGCATACCCTGGATCATATTTTCTGAGTTACCCGCATCCTCCCTAGTTAATACGAACACTCGCCCCTGCCTCTGGTTCACCAACAACACTGGAGCACCCCACGGCGAAGTACTCGGCCTAATGAATCCCTTACTCAGTAATTTCTCAATCTACTGCTTCAATTCATCCTGCTCTACAGGTGCCATCCTGTACGGAGCCTTAGAAATCGGAGTACTTCCCGGCTGAACATTGATTCAGAACTCAACATCTCACTGTGGTGGTAACCCTGGTAGATCTTTCAAGAATACTGTAGGAAAATCCCTAATAATTGGAATGCTTCTGACTTCATCCGGAAACATCAACTTAGATCCATTGCAGCTACTTTCGGGTTCTTCTTCTTCCACTGAAAAGTCATTGCGGGACCTCACGGTGCCTTCACTAAAACCTCTTTCTTCTTGTATTCAATTGTGGCATCATATATTACCATCCAATCAATGCCTACGATCACATCCACGCCCAAGACTTGCAGTTCGATGAGACCAATGTCAAATAACCTCCTACCAACTCAATATCACAACCCTTGTAATACCGATTAGCAATCAATTCTTCCCCTGATGGTGTTGCCACTGAAAAGACTCTGCCTGGAAATATCTTAGGTTCCACACCTAAAATTTTAGCAAAATTGGGCGACACAAATGTATGTGAAGAACTAGTATCAAATAAAACTTTTGCTTTTATTCCATTAATTAAAAAAAGTTTTACTTAATACATCAAATAAATGAATTTAAAATTCTTGCATACCCTGGATCATATTTTCTGATTTACCTGCATCCTCCCCAGTTAATACGAACACTCGCCCCTGCCTCTGGAATTTGCCTCCATTTGCACCATCCTTCTTCAACTGCAGACAGTTTGGTTTGATATGCCCTTCACGACCACACTGATAACAAGACTGCATCTTAGGTGGCTTTGTGCATGCTAACTGATAGTGTCCTACCTCTCCATAGTTGAAACAAGTCACGCCTTGAAGTGCGGGTGCCTTCTGCTCTGGCCTACTGAACCTGCCCTGCTTTGCTGGGAACTTCTTCTCACTCTGATTTGTTGCTGGTCTCTTGTTCCTGTTCCAGGTCTCCTGCTTCTTCTAGAAATGATGCATATCTTCTTCTGTCATAGCTGCTCTCCTGACCAACTTATCAAATTTACTGATGCCCAACGGTATCATCCGCGACCTCAAATTCGGCCTCAAGCCCTGCTCGAATTTCTTGGCCTTCTTCGCTTCATCAACTATCAGTTCTGGTGCATACCTTGATAGTTGGGCAAACTTAGTCTCATATTCGTGTACTGTCATGCTACCTTGCTGTAGATTCAAGAATTTTGTTGCCTTCCGATCCCTGAACACCTCAAGAAAGCCTCCCAAGTCACATGTTCTTCCCCAAAAGTTTTCTTCACTTACTGCCACCAGACGCCAGCATCATTCTCTAACTGCATTGTACCGAATTTCACCTCATTAGCTGCCGGGGTTTCCAAAACCTCGAAGACTACCTCCATCTGTCTGATCCAATCATCAGCCACATTCGGATCAGATTGCCCTCCAAAAATATGCGGCTTCTTCCGCTTGAAGGACTCAACCTTCTTAATTGGATCAGCATTAACAAGCACCGGTCCAGCCCCTTGATTCTGATTCCGAGTCATATCGGCTGCCATGAATGTGTTCAATGTCTGATACACCGTGGCAATCTCATTCTCCAAGTCGAGTCTGCCCCCATTGGAACCTTCAACCTCACTGTCATTCCCACCATTCCTTGTTCTGCGTCCTGCCATTATACTGAATACTGTAAAATGAAGGAAAGTTAGAGCATCACAACACACATCATATTCACATCAATACCTTATGGCAAAATCCCAATCATGCCCAAACCATTTCATCTTGTTTTAATTCCGTGTGATACTCACACTCTAATGTCCACACCTAGGCACTCATGCTCTAGTGTCCACACCTAGGTTTATTCTTATACCATGTTTATCATTACTATTGAAGTATGCTCTGATACCAAACTTTGTCGCGCCCTGAACTTCCAATAAATAAACTCAGAAATGCGTGGCAAAATTTCCAGCATCTACCTCCATGTAATAGTAGACATAGCAAAACACAGAAAATTTTTCAATTTTTATTACATCAATTCTTTACATAGCACAGCGGAAATTAAACACTTTGAATTACATTTCCTTTCTTTTACAACCCATTCTTTTACAATATTGCATAAATTATATCATCATTCTACCACAAGCATCCAATCCCAAGCTAATAGTACATACTTGTAAAACAAGAGGCTAGAGATAACCCTAACCCCCAAAACTATGGGGTCAGCCATAACAGTGTGAGTGACATAAAAAGAAACACAATTTAAATGAAGCATAAAGAATAAATTCATAATCAACACATTCCCACAGGAGTAACAAACGGAGTATGAAATAACGATAAATAAAGCATAAAACATCAAGTGAAACTAGGATAAGTGTCAAGTGTAAGAAAACAGAAAAACATCATGCATAATATAAGTCAATAAAATACAAATGCAGTATGGTGACTTTCTAAAGCATACTTGTCAAATTCTATGCATTCCATACTACATAGGTCCGGTGAAAGCCCTTATCGTTCTCCACTTTATAGAGTGTAATCCCTCGTTATGCAACTAATCCTATTACGATGATAGAAACAAGATCTAGAATACTCTGCGAATAGGCTTAACAACCATCGATGTGCAAGCATCATGTAAGCATAGCTCTAACTCCGGAGAATCACCCCCCGAAGCCCCAATACCCATCGCTCACACTGTTGCTGCCTTGACCTCAGCCCAATCCTGATGACACCTGCACCTGGCCGATCCCTACCCTGATGCTGCTTTTCCCTCATCGCCCTCCAGCAACACTAACAGCATTATGCGCGCCACTACAGCCTGCTGCCACCCTCACTGATCACCCTCCTCCCCCGTTGCACTCGTCGCCAACCACTTCGACCTCCGTCCTCCACTCCACCATTGCTGAGCGCAACCGCCTCACCCACTGCAGCCACCTCCTCGATGCCCCCTATCGTTTCTGCACCCCGCTGCACCATCCCACAATCATTGCACCCCAAAGCCACTATCATTGTTACTACATTCTTTAGTTTCGCTCTTGCTGGTTGTCATTACTGCCATCGGCGTTGTATGTTGTTATGCACCATCATCGCTGTTGTGCGTGCGTCGATTCCCGTCACGCATCGCAATCATCTCGTCTATAAGGAAAGTTTCCCTTGAACTAGTTTATTATTCTTGTTCAAGAATTCATTTGATCTCCGCAAGTAGTTCCTGTTTCAATCATTATTTTTTATTTGCATGATACCCTTCAAAGAGACTAGTACAGATTTATCGGCGAAACCAAGTAGTAATTTTTTTTCCCGTGCCTTATCCTTGACCCAATTCTAAGCCATGTTATCCATCATCATATGCATACACTACATGAACATAAACTAGAAGCACGTTAAGTAGAAGAAGTGATCATTTGGATGCATTTCGGTTGTATATGATGTTATAACTAGATTCGTGAATTTAATGATATAGTGATAATAATCTTGTCTTGTTAATAGTAGAATTCCATCCTAATGTTGAGTACAATTTTCTGTTAATTATTTTCCATGAAGTTATATGCATGTGTATCTCGTTTGTTACTGAGTAGTAATAATCAACTTGCTGGCCTGCTGATTATTCCATGTTGTTTTGAGTTTTTGAACCAATTTCAGTTATAATTAAGTAGAACTTACTAAACAACATTTGTATCCATCTGAATCTATTTTCCAGAACTTTTGACGGATCTAAATTCCGATCTATATACTGCAAGTTATCATATTTTTAGTACTGCTAGGTTTTCAATTTCTAGATTGTTTTCTAGAGACACACCGACATGATTTTCTAATTAAAATAAAATGTTAACAATAGAATTAAAACTTGAAATAATCTGGATTGTTACTAAACATGATTATGAGTCACCTTGAAATTTTTATAAGATTAATTGATTTTTTTCCAGACCCAATGTACACATAAGAACATGACCTTAGGTTTCTATCAGATCACTAGTTCAGTAAAGAACCAGACTTTTGACCTTGCTGCAAATAATATTATTTAGAACTTATCAAATGAGAATTGTAGCCCTGTGTGTCTGGAATTCAGACTATTTGACGATTTTGCAATCCGACATACATATTGCAAGATATTCAGATTCTCGTGCTGTAAAGTCTGAATTCCAGAATGCAGTTTGGAAATACACTACCATATTTAACTAATTGAAACATTAGACTAATTAAGAATTTATACGTGTGATAAATTATTTTTCTGCTATACACTATTCAGGACTAAATTATAATTTTTATAGAGATTTTTAAATGAAATTAAAATCAACTTTTATATATAAGAAATTTGACACTAACATGATGCCTAAACCTGAAACCAGTAAAGAATCGAATTTTAAACCTAGCTATTATATTTATAATATATCGTTTGAATATGCATTGGAACTAGAAGTGAGTCTAGTTTTTGGAACCCCTGACAGAACCTAATTTACTTTGCTGTAGAAACGGAAAAGTGTATTTATTTACAACAACGTCTTACTATCCAAAATGTGCGTTTTTGCGTTTTTAAGTATAAGCATGTTTGATTTTTGCATCTAGGGAATAGAATTTATCATACCAAGCATTTCATAGCCTTGACATCTCTTTGACATCGCCTAGATACTTTTGTACCCATTGCATGTTCACATTTGAGTATAATAAAATAATAACAAGCCGGAGTAATAAGTGTCGACTTGGTAGTGAACAATCAGAGACTGTACTCGGGGAAGGATCTCTTATTGTTCGATTGATTATTGCTATGGATTGTGGATTATTGATTTTTGATTATTGATTACTGATTATTAATTATTTTACCGAGTACACGATCTGTAGAGTTCACCACTATAGTCTAAACGATCACTACTTGTATGCACCGAATATATGGTGTGGGATGCAGAATTACATGCATTAGATAGGATAATAAAAGAATAATAAACCTAGGATTGACACTTGCATTTTCATCATGATTATAGTTATCAACTTGATCATGGATTGTTGTCTCGATTATTGCATCTTAGATTATAGTCTTTTGATCGTATTATCAACCCTTATTATTGACATTTGATGTTGTTATAGTTCATTATTTCTTGATAAACCATATTTTTCTTGCTCCTTTGCTTATACTACTTGCTGTCCGTAACTTGCTCTAACAGACCCCCCCCTCTAGTTGATGAGTTTGCAGGTACATGAGGAGACTAAAGGACTTGGTGAGCAAACCTTCGAGAATGAAGCTGAATCATTAGACTGCTATAATTATTTCGTTCATGTTAATTTCTTTTCTGCATTGTTACTTTTATCGTATTTTGTATTCCGGACTTTGATGACTCGAAGTTTACTTTTCTCCAAGATGTTGGATATTATTTTTATGGATTATTGAAGTTTATTCATTGTTTATGTGGTTATTTAGTCTTGCGTGGTTGTGATCTTTTACATACTGTTGAGTTAATCTGTAATAGCTGATGGATGTTGTACACATCATTTGCTGGGCCTTTGTTACGTGCTTGTATTCTCGTATTTTAGGAAGTAGAGCTTGATAGCAAGCTTTCGATCAACCGAATGAATACCTCGACAATCCCTCTCTCATCAGTAAACCTGAGCCGGGTGAGGTTCTCTACCTCTATTTGGCAACATCGGAACATGCGCTCAGCGCTGTCCTAATCAGGGATGACGACAGGACCCAAAGGCCCATCTACTATCTCGGCAAGGTCCTCTGCGATGCTGAGCTCCGCTACACCAAGATGGAGAAGGTGACCTAAGTCCTCATCATGGCTATGAGAAATCTCCACCCCTACTTTTAGGCCCATTCTATTCAGGTCTTCATGGATCAACCTCTCAAGCAAGTCCGCGACAAGTCGGAGATATCTGACCACCTGATCAAGTGGTCCATTGAGCTTAGTCAACATAACATCAGCTACAAGCTCTTGACCGCCATCAAGGGAAAAGCCCTCGCCGAGTTCATAACTGAGTGCACCATCCCGGAAGCATCTGAGGTTTAAGAGGACGAGCTGATATGGGAGCTTTACATAGACGGTTCATCATGTAAAGAAGGGAGTGGACAGGAGCTTCCTTGCTTCAGGAAATTGATTAACAGCTTATTCTGATTTAATTGTTCTTCCCCCAACAACGGATATTCCAACAATTGTTCGAGCTCCTGATTCATAAGACCTTTTCAAATTTTTTCCTTTTAAGAACCAAAAAGATTTCTGCCAAAATAACAGATGAAAAGAGGAACAAGAGGCTATTATTTTTATTTTTTATTTCCTAACATAAGATTTTGTATCGAAATAGTAGTATGAAACAAAGGTTATTTCCAATCTTATGTGTCGGGAGTACATTTCAGTGTCGCAACCAACTTTTCTTCCACAACATAAGTCTCTTTCTCATATATGTTCCAAAGAAAGAAAGAGTACAAGAAAGGAGTAATCGAATGTTCGACTTTTCACTTTTGGTCTCAACCGTACAGGATCCATATAAACCATTTATCAAACTGTTCTTTCTATTTTCTGGGTTATCTTTCAAGTTTATTAATCAATTTTTCAGCAGTAAGGAATCAAATTTTAGACAATTCTTAGTACTATTTCCTTTATGACCTAAAACAAGTTAACAACGACAAATAAGAATTTCACTCTCGCTCCCTCAAACTTAGATATTCCATCCGGCTTTAATTAACATCAGCTCTTTCTAAATCAGTTTCCTATCCTTGATTCTTTGTTGCTTGTCATATTGAGTAGTCTGGACAGCTTTGCCCTTCAATACTCCTTGCGCTTCAGCTTTAAAGCATCCAACAACGAAGCGGAGTATGAGGCCCTAATCTTCGGACTCCTTCTGGCCCGAAAGGCATGGGGCAAATGGATTAAAGCCTTCAGCGATTTCCAGTTGGTCGTCAATCAAGTATGCCAGGAATATGAAGCTCGCGATGCCCGGATGGTCCAATAATTGTCACACGTCAAGCTTCTTGTAACGCCCTGAATTCCAAATAAGACCGAATTCGAGATTTCACAGGATCTTTACTTCACTTCGTATAATTTTATAAGGAAATTAAAACTTTTCAATGGTACATCAGATTTCAATACACTTGTTTACACAGCAGAAAAATACAACAATAAAATAAAATACAACTTGTACAATTTTAACAATGTAAATCATCACTGCATCTAATATCTTCATGGCAAAGTCCAGTACCTGCATGTCAAGCTGTGGGCACGTCAGTCACTTACAATTGACAAAAATGTTATACTCGACTATCCTCTCGTCGTACATATAACGATCTCATTACTTTAACAAATCACAAAAGTTAATGAACAATAAGGTGTTAAATTGTGACTACGCTAAACATGTAAGTGTATGCGATGCCTTAATGCCTAATGCACACATTTTTATACTAGGATGACACCAATGCACACTTGTTCGGATTCTATGCATCCCATACTACATAGGTCCGAGGGCAAGCGCCTACGTACTCCATAATAAAAGGCTCGATCCCTCGCCATGATAACTACCCAGTAATAAAACAAGGTTTAGATCATTCCACGAATATGGATCTCAGTCTCGCTAGCTATTTTAACAGATCCCTCATCGTGTGAATCATCCCGCAAGTGCCCTTCTAGCCCGGTATACACATATACAATGGAGTATGGTAAATATCCGCCTGACTACGCTAAGTCCCGGATTTAAAAATAAAAGCCCATCTCCCACGAGCAACCACAGTCCGCAAACTAGGTCTATAGCCACGGAGATCCACTGCCAACTATATAGAAGCAACCCACTTACATTTGCCCAAGTTTAGTACATCTTTACTTATGTGCCTAATTATTATAGTTCAAGATATGAATAAATTTCCAAGCCTAGAATTAGTTTTACCTCTTACCAGACTTAATCAATATTTACCGAGATAGCTCCATAGCCATATGTCAAAATCACATCTCAAAATCTTTTATTTTAATAATGCCGGTACCCGAGGTCTTACTAACTCTAAATTCACAGTTTCTTATGTACAAGAATCATGGGTACACATACCCTTTAGTAAACATGTTTTAAACCTAGATATTTTCATCTTTCGACTTATTCACAAAATAAACATAGTCTCGTTACCATTCATGATCTAGTTGTTTATTCATATTCTTTTTAAACAAACATTCCTTTCAAGAACACAAATTTCACCACATGAATTGTTATAACAAATCTAAGTTATGACAATGTCTCAATTCACTAATAAAAATATTTCTTAAACAAGATACAAGTGTAATTCTTTTTAAAGGATCACTTCACAAAAATATTAGAGTTCTATTCTCAAAAAATTCCATTTCTTTTTATACTTCAAAAATATACAAGAAAAACTTCAAAAATATACAAGAAAAACTATCTCTTAATATTTTCATTTCATTTTATATTAATACTAAAGTTTAATTCCAATTAAAAATAAACATTCATGAGTAAAAACCCAAAAAAACAACAAAAGTGAGGCCTGGGTTTCGAATCCAGGACCTGTGGCAAACACAGCCAGTGCCCAGACCCGAGCCCACTAGCCGTTTAGTCCATGTGGACTTTTGTCAAATATAGCAACCAAAATTCCTTTTATACATTAGTACAGATTTGGTAATTTAATTGAGTGAATAAAAATAAAAGATGGCTATCAAGCTTTGAACCCAAGATCTCTCACAACAGTGCTCTGTTTTGCACTAATTAACCAGTAAGTCCAAGTGTATTTTCAGTTTAGGAAATGTACTAATGTACTTTTGTTTAACTATTCAGAAAGTGGTTCTTTTTCATGAAACTTGTTTATCCAAGATCAAGTCTTTCTAAATATTTGAAATAACTTTTTCTTGATATTAGATTTTAAAAATAGTAAACAACAAATTTTAAATTCTTTTAAGCCCTATTTCCATTTTTCTTAGGCAGTTCTTCTTTTCAATTTACACATAAACTTGCATTTCTCAAAGCTTGAATTTTAAAAAATAGTTTGATGAAAAATTTTGTTTATTTTCCTCTTATACAAATTGGGAATTTATAGCATGCCAACATGTCTCAATCATGAGAATTTCACAAAAATCTCCTTCATGAAAAAATTTTATTATTTTCAAATGCGACAATGCAAAAATATACATATGTCAACACTAACAAAATTTTACTTTCTTCTTTCTTAGTCAATAGATCCTAAAGCATGGTTTGCATATGACATTTATCAATAACATTTTCACAACTCAACAAGTCCAAAAATTTGCAAGCACATTAACATGATTCATGGTATAAAGAATTTCTTCTTTTTAATTAGCATGATATCTACAATCACAACAAAATCATCCTCATTCATAGCATGATACACTAGCATGAATTTTATCTTATAACTTTCATATCAATATCTTCTTATACTACTCATTTTAGCATGCATATTCTACACTAGAAAATAATGAAACCACCAACCTTAATTGAAGTTTGAACAATGAAAGGAAAGATGGAACACCACTTCTAGCTTCAAAGCAACTCCTAGCTCCTAGCAAGACTTCTCCTCCTAGCAATAGCTTCTCCAAGCACAAGAACTCTCTTACTTTTTTTCTTTTCTTTCTTTCTCTTATTTTGATATAGCTTCTCCAAGCACAAGAACTCTCTTACTTTTTTTCTTTTCTTTCTTTCCCTTATTTTGATATTGTTTTGGTGCAAAAGAGAAGTAGGAAATGAGGTTCTATTTATAGGGTTTTGTTAGGGTCTAAAGTACAAAATTCTCAACCTAATAACTCTCTCTTTTAATTCTTCCAACCCTTCATTTTCTTAGCTCCTAAACTCCTAACTCTTCATGCTCCCACCCTTTCAAGAACTCAACTCCCATGACCTCTCCTCTCCCCCACTAGCCCAAAAACCGGTCAACCCCTAGTGTGCAACCCGGCCAAGCATATGTGTGTACATGCACCCATGTACATACAAAAATAAATACATTTCTATAGTTCTAAATGTGTACTAAAAGTTGTAACTTTTCATGTATTAGTCCAAGCTCAACTTAATTTAGGATTTTACTAATGGGCTTAATTCTAACTTTATTAACTTAATTACTCTAGTGGGCTTCCCTTAATAAACTAATTAATTTGTCTATTGGGCTAGATTTTATTTTTGGGTCCATGGGTTAAAAGAAAACTAATCAAAATCTTGTGCATGCTAATAATAGATAATGAGAGTAATAAAATGAGAATAAAAATTTGCACGTGCATCATACGTGCAAAAATCAAAAATACATTTTTGATTTAAATAAAAATGTGGGGTGTTACACTTCTCCTAGAAGATTTTGAAGATGCCACCATTGTTCGAATTTCCCGAGAGTTGAATACCTAGGCAGACGCTCTGTCCAAGCTAGCGTCCTCTTCCCTTGAAGGCCTCGATTGTATAGTCTTGGTGGAGGTTCTTGTCCGATCAAGCATTGAGAATCCCGAGATCCTCTACCTCGATCCACCCCCGCATGTAGCAACGTGGATAGACCCGATCCTGAACTACTTGAGAAATAGTGAACTACCACAGGTTCCGTCTGAAGCAAAAAAGATCCGGGTTAGGGACAAAAGGTTCGTGCTCATCAATGACATGTTCTTCAAGCGGTCATACACTAAAGTTGACAGGAGACCCTAACTCTGGTGCCTGACCCTGGAGGAGGCCAAGTACGCCCTTGAAGAAATGCATGAGGGGAATGAAAGTTGTCACATGGGCAGTAGGATGCTTATAAGAAAAGTTCTCAACCACGAATACTACTAGTCGACCCTCCTCCAAGACGCTCAGGACCTTGTCAGAAAATGTGGCCTATGACAAAGGTTCTCTTCGGTCAGACATGTCCCACAAGCCCAGCTTAAATCTCTTGCTAGTCTGGTCCCCTTTGCCATGTGAGGGATGGATTTGGTTAGTTTGTTCACAAAGGCGACAGGTCAAAGGTGATTCCTAATCGTGGCCATCGACTACTTTATGAAGTGGGTCGAAGCAGAACCCTTGGCTACTATCACCCAACATCAGGCCCAGCTATTCATTTGGAAACACATCGTCTGCAAAGACTTGCGAATTTAGCAAAGGTTCTCCTCAATTTTGCACCCCCAGTCCAATGGCCAAGCCGAGATCACAAACCGTCAGATCTTCGACAATCTCAAGAAGCTATTTTACAAATCCCCTAAGGGTTTGTGGGTCGACAAGCTGCCCAATGTGTTGTGGTCTTAAAGAACAACCTAGAGGATTCCTACGGATGAGTCGCCCTTGAACTTGGCCTTCGGCACCGAAGCTGTAATTCCCCTGGAATTCGAACTGCCCTCCTAACGGATCATCAGCTTCGACAAGAATCTGAACTCAGATGGCCTAAGGGCCAGCCTTGATCTCCTCGAAGAAGTTCACGAAAGCTCAGCAATCAAAAGGAACGTCTACCAGTAGCGGGTAGAACGGTTCCACAATAAAAAGGTCCGACCAACCAAGATCAAGGAGGGAGACCTAGTGCAGCGACGACTCGACATCTCCATGCCGAGCAAAAAGGGGAAGTTGGCTCCCAACCAGGAAGACCCTTACAAGGTCTTCTAAGTGGTACGCCCAATCACTTACCCACTTGAAGACCCGGGGGGGGAGGGGGGGGTAGTCAAAAGAACTTGAAATGTGGAACACTTAATGAAGTTCCCCCTAGCGGCCCGTACTTGTAATGTGGCTTAAGAAGCCAGCAAATGTAATAAGGGTTCGCCTCTCGGCGACCAATGAATAAAAGTTAATTTCTCAAATTATTTTTCAAAATGGCTCTCCTCCTAAATGTCTCGAAATGGTGCTCCGACCCCGAGGTTATCGCTGACTTCTTCGCAAAATAGTGCTCCGACTCCGAGATCTTCGCGATTTTTGTCCACAATCGAAGCTCGTTTTAACCGCCCCAAAATGGAACTCCGACCCCGAGGCTATCCAGATTTTTACGATTACATGGCCCTCGTCTTAGCGCATCAAAAGAGGGCCCGGACCCCAAGGCCATTGCAAATTTCTCCGCAAACATGGCCCAAATCTTAGCACCTCAAAATGGCACTTCAACTCCGAGCTCGCCGTGGTTTTCTCAACAATAGAAGCTTTCCTTAAATGACTCAAAAGGGGTCTTCAACCCCGAGGCCATTGCAGATTTCTCTACAAACATAGCTCAAGTCTTAGCGCCTCGAAATAACACTCCGACTCCGAGTTCGTTATGGTTTTCTCCATAATCGAAGCTCGCCTTAAACACCCCCAAAAAGGTGTTCTAATCCCGAGGCCATTGTGGATTGCTCTGCATAACATGAACCTCGTCTTCACACCTCAAAAGAGGGCCCTAACCCTAAGGCCGTTACAGATTTCTCCGCAAACATGGCCCACATCTTAGCGCCTTGAAATGATGCTCCGAATCCAAGCTTGTTGCGGTTTTCTCCACAATCGAAGCTCATCTTAAATGCCCCAAAACGGCGTTCTGACTCTGAGGCCATTGCATATTTCTCCGCAAACATGGCAAGTCTTATCACCTAAAAATGGCACTTCGACTCCGAGCTTGCCGCCGTATTCTCCACAATCGAAGCTCATCTTAATCGCCCCGAAATGGCGCTCCGACCTCGAGGCCATCACGGATTTCTTCGTTTTCATGCATCTCATCTTAGCGCCTTAAAATGGAGCTCCGACTCTGAACTCATCGCTGATTTCTCTGTAATCGAAGCTCACCTAAAACGACCCAAAATGATGTTCTGACCACGAGGCCATTGCGGATGTCTCCGTAAACATGGACCAAGTCTTAGCACCTCAAAATGGTGATCCTAATCTGAGTTCATCGTGGATTTCCCCATAACAAAGGCTAAAATCACGGATCTAGTGCCTCGAAATGGCACTCTGACTCCGAGGATATGGCAGATTTCTCAACCTAAACAGCTTGCCCTCGTGCCTCGGAATGGCTCGGGTTTGGTCACAAAGTTCTGCCAAGACCACATGTCCCCATCCTTTTCTTCGGGAAGGCACTCTGATTCCGACTCGGTTACAGACTCAAAATGATACTCCACTCATGAAAGGTTGGATCAACTTGCCCCATGAAATTCAATTCATTCAGCAAACAAGTTAATAAGGAAAAATACTTTTTATTGAACAATAGATGACCACAAGATTAGCGGTGGCCAGTCCGTAGTTGGAAAACCAAACACAAAAAAGATAGCCATGCCTAAACACTCCTATAGTCGCCTTATATTGCAACACAAGTTGTCCCCGATGGTCTATGTGCATAAGAGGCTTCATAGGCAAACTTTGAGCAGAAAGCCAGGGTCGGTGGACACAAGCACAAGTATTTACTCGAAAATCTTTGCCTCGATGGCACACCCTATATTCTGAAAACCACATCAGTGCATGTGAAGTATGAGGAGGATGAAGAGACCCCTAAGGGGAATCAGCATCTGACCTCAACCTCCTGGACCACCGAAGTGTCGAAGGGGCATCATATGTGGGTGTCAGAAGCTAGGATAACTAGCCTACCTAAGCAGACCAACGATCTCTGCAAGAATAATCCATTCGGCCATGGGCTTTATAATCGAAGATGTGCACCAGATCTTGAAACTCATGATATACTTTATGCAGCTCAATAGAGATTACCCCGATCCTCTCTAGGCTCCCTCGGACCTGCACCGCCAGTACGAGAAGCCTCAGCCGGGCCGAACATCCCCGAGTCCTATCGGGATACAATCAAGTAAGACCATGTCTGTCATGCCCCGCTTCCCAAAATACAGAATACGAGTACGTAATGTAGGCCTAGCGAATGATGTAAACACCATCCATAAGCTGTACCAGACTAACTCAACAATATGAAAGAACAATCACCACCACGCATGAACATATAATTACATAAACAAAAATCAACTTCAATAATAAATGAAATAATCCAAAAAATAATATCCAACATCTAGGATAAAAACAAACTCCGGGTCATAAAAGCCCAAAAATAAAGTATAATATCAAGACAATGTTCAAGAAATAAATCTAGCAATAAATTAATTCAAGCAATCTAATCTTGGACTCCATATTCTAGAATCGTTGCTCACCAATTCCTTATGATATTGTTCCTCCAGTTTCTGTAACTCTTGATATAAAAAGAAAGAAAATAATGTCCTTAGAGCAAGTCATGGACAGCAAGTAGAGGAAAACAGAGAATAATAGGAATATGATATATCAAAAGAAAAAGGGACGGGATCAAAGTCAACAACAAAGATAAGGAATGACAATAATGTCTAGGGTCTATGTTTAATCATGCATTTAATTAATAATTTCAATTCAAGTTCAATATTGGTGACAATATACGGAATCAAGCATGAAATATCAAATGCAGGTTATTAGTCATTTTATTAATCCTAACTAGTGCACGTACTACTATGTCCCATTCCACAGGTTCGGTGCAAGCACATAGTGTACGCTTTAGACTGATGGTGAATTCACAGTTCGTGTACTCGGCCAAGTAATTAGTTTTTAATGTTCAAGGAAAGTGATTATCAAGCAGTATTTTATGGCCATCAGTCAGTACAAGTCAAGCAGTAGGGCCCGATCGAGTACAACTTCCGATTGTTCACTACCAAGTCATCCCATAATACCCTGGTTTGTTATCATTTTATTTCATCCTATGTGAGCATGCAAGAAGGTTTCAATGTTGTATCATGCTAGGTGTGACTAATTCTATTCGTTACAGACCAATCAAGAAGCAAGTATATTAAATTAACACAAATCACACAATCTGGACAGCATGACGTTGCTGTACAAAAACACAGATTACCGCTACTACAGAAAAGCAAATCTGGATCCGTCAGAAATTCTAGAAACTAGAACCTCTTCCAGTTTCGGTGAATATATATACGACATATAAAAGTTACAGAAACTAGGGTGAAAATCCTATTCTTTTCAGATTTTATGTTCATGCAGCAAGTTATAAATTATTTTCACCTATATGTTTTAGGTCAGAAAACTCATCACTTAAATCTACAAAAATTCAGGGTGGTTCCTACACATGTCTATTCTCAGCCAAATTTATTTCATATTTTTATTTTACTGTTATCATGTTCAATTTAATTATGAAACAGAAAGATACTCATGAATTTGTGAATCTGGAATTTCAGAAACAGTTGTACTAAAATACTAATATCTAATAGATTGTAACTCGGAATTCAGATCCGTTAAAGTTCGGGGAATCAGATTCATAGGGCTATAATTCATGTTCAGAAAGTTATTTCAAATTACAACAGTAACAAGGTCGAAAATCTGATGCAAAAAGGAACAAATAGCAGTCCAGAAAATAGTTTGATATGAATAGACAACAACTCAATCATACAACCATATAATTCATGCTAATTAATAATCAAAGGGATGCTAAATGTTTAACATGCATAATTCCAGTTTTTAAGATGCAATTTCACAGGCATGGTAATCAATTCATTAATCCAATTCAATCTAATATATCCAATTCATCAAACAATTCTATAACACATGGATCTAGTTATTTTTTATGTAAACGTGTATATGCAATGTACAAGAGAGACTAGGTTTTAGATCAAAGATATAGACACGATGTTAAGAATATATCGGGTTAGCTCGTGTAAACCCTCAATATACTTAACAAAATTTCAAATAGCAGTACAATAAAAAGGAATTGGATCTGCTTGCAGATATCAAGAGATCTTGAACCAAACAAATAACTAGTTCAAGAAGCGACTTGCCTTTTAGTTGATAAATCTAGAATAATGGGATGAGAATCCTGGGTGACGAATCACGAACACGGAACACAGAACTACGTGCGAGCTATGGACAATGGCAAAACAGTGAATCCACAAAAGCACACACACAACAACACAGCAAAATAACGGATCCCAACCAAACACCAAACACGGGATCCGATCCCTCCTCTTCCACAAAAAGGAAACACCAACTCTCCCCTTCTCCTTCTCCACAGTCGACGGAGAAAGAGAGAGAACGCAGCGGCGGGGAACGACAACTGCGGCGGTGACTATGACACCCACGGCGAGGGCGGTGAGGGTGCTCGGGGTGACTGGCGGCGGCAATGCGGTCGAGGAGCGACGTAGCGGCGAGAGCGAGGAGCTCGTTGGTTGCTCTTTTTCTCGACAAAACAAAGGAGGGTACAGTGGGGGGTTTGGGGCTCAGGATGACAACGACGAGGGGTGAGGGGTCTTTGGTGGTTATAGAGAGGATCGAGGTAGGCAACGAGGTCAAGGGATAGCGGTGGGGTTGAAGGCTATGGGTTCCGGTGGAGTTTGGATGAGAGGTAGCGATGGGGATAGAGGGTAGTCGGGATGGTGGTGATGACGAGGAAACGGTGGCAAAGGGGCTAAGGTGATTGAGGTCGAAGAGGTGGTGGTCGGAGAACGGAAGAGGAGAACGGGGTGGCTTGGGTTTGAAGTGAAACAGAGAGATGGGAGAGAGAGCGGCGGTAGGGGAGAGAGAGAGAGGGATTAATTAATTAGGGTTTATTAATAGGGTATTTATAGGGGATTAAGAAATTGGGATTTTGGGTTGCGGGTTAATAGGTTTAGGGTACAGGTTTAGGCTCCAAAAAGAGAAGAACACATAGAAATCAAGGGGATGAACATTTAGAGAAACAATTCAAACTCAAAACACGAAGAGAAAAATTTGCAATGAGCCAAAAATAGCAGAACTCAAGCAAAAAGAGCACGGAATGATCAAAAGAGAATAAATGAACCCAATAAAAGCAAAATTTTATTATAAAAAGGAATTCATATACAATAATCAAGAGAAGAAAATAAAATACAATAAAATCCAAAATAGAAAAATAGGGATTACAATGTCTCTCAGGACTCGGGGGTGAAACTTCAGATTTTGGAACCCGGGACAAGTAGCCCGGAGCTTTGCATCTGAATGCTGATTCCCTCTGGGTTGAACACTTGGACAGCATGGGCTAGGTAGCTCCGACCTTGCTCTGAACGACCTTACCCCATCGGCACCGACCCTCGGATTACCATTTGAGGTGCTCGACAAGGTAACCCTCGAGACATTAGCCATCAAAAGGGTAAAGCAATTGGATTTGTGAGCAAGTTGCTCGTGAATGGAGGAAATTTATTGGCATTCTCGAGCCATACTCCTTGATTGTTTCAAACTTCACCGCTTATCACGGTCAACATGCCAAATTCTAAGGTATACAACCACGACGATTCCCAAGAAAGGTGATGTAAGCAAGTACACATGGCGACTCACGTGATTGCTCGAAAGCAAGGATAGATGTCCCTGACGAACATCTATGGTGACTGGGTCTGAGGCATTCGTTTCCCTCTGCTCAGAAGCTCGATACGAGATGTGCAATCCCATGTTAGAAAATGAGAAACCAAGGAGTTCAAAGATATTTATTCATCGATAAAAATAAAAGTACAAGTGTGGTGGTTTGTCCGCAAGAAGGAAAAAATAGAAACAACCGAAGCCTACTACTTGGAGGAAGACACCTTCTCCAAGATAGGAGCAGATGGATCTTTTCTGACCTCAGCAGCAGGGTCGATCGGCTCTTCGTTAGCTAGAGCCTCTCCCTCGAAAGTATAGGTGATTTCCCTGATCTTCGCATCGACACATAAGCTTCGAAGGCCGAGATCCGGATACCTAGTTTTGATATGATCAAAGGCTCAGCCATACCCATCGTCTTGGCCCTGGATCACCTGTAGAATGGCGTCGTCGTACTCCTTCATCGTCTTCTTCTCCCTCGCCTGCCACACCAACCTTTCCTTGAACAGCTTTTCCTTCTCTGCCGACAGCACCTCCCGAGCCTTATTCTCACTTGCCAGTTCCTTCTTTAGCCCAGTTATTAGCTGTTAGAGGTCCCTGGCCTGGCCCAACAACTCCTTCTTGCCCGCCCCGATCACCTCTGCACGCTTGAGAAGAGCACCCAGCCTCCGCTTCAGCTCGCCCCCGCTGATGGTCGTCTACAAGAAAATGAAGATACTTAGCCAAGTAAAAAGAAGTGGGCAAAAAGGCTGACGAATGGGTCCCTCACCAGAATGGAAGCCTGAGCCAGGCGAGTGACAACCTCTTCCTCTGAATTCTTTGCCAGGGCCCTCCTATATCCCGGAGTGGCAAGGTGCTCGACCACATGGAGAGCACTGGGGGGGGACAGTCGTCAAATCCACCTTTGTGATAGACCAGAAGGCACCCATACCTTCGTCCGCGGTGAATTTTTGGGGCCACCGTAACCTCCTTCGAGGACTCGACCTTATGCTTTGAGGCCTCTTTCTTGACATCCTCAGATGCCTTGTTCCTCAGGTGGTCGGTGTCCTTGGCTTTCCTCTTCTTCGAAGGTTCCTCCGACCCCAGGGAAAAAGGACATTTCTGTCTAGATGCTTTGGTTTTCGTGACTGCCTTCGTATCCACCTTTGTCCTTACCCTAGCCTCCACCTCGACCTTCGAATTTGCCTTTGCCTCGGCCTTTTCCCTCGCCTCTGCTAGAGCCGCACGCCTAGCCCTCAAGTACTCGTCAGAAACCATGGTTGCTTGTTAGAGCGAAAGGAGGCAGGAGAAACAACGATGCGAGGGACAACAATGGAGAATGAACTCAATGGAAAATGAAGGACAAGGGAGACTATATATAGTAGAAAAAGGACGTTGGACGCTGTGCGGGCATGTGATGTCACATGAGCACGCACGTGGAGCATGGCCCTCATCTTTTCACCTCGAAATGGTGCTCCGATACCGAGACCATTATGGATTTACTCTACTAACATATTCCCCTCCCAGTGCCTCGAAATGGCACTCCGACTCCGATGACATTGTGGATTTCTTCGCAAGCATGGCTCTTGTCTTCTCGCCTAGAAATGGTGCTCCGACTCTGAGACCATCATGGATTTTCTTCGCTAACATGTTCCTCGTCTCAGTGCCTCGAAATGGAGCTCCGACCCTAAGGATGTCACTGATTTCTCTACAACGTAGTTCAAGCCTTACGACTAGTGTCTTGGTTGTTGGTGTATGCCCTAGAGGCCAATTGTATATTGACATTACTAGTTTACATTGCATCATGAAATTTATTTTATATATGAGACATTTTATTTATTGTGTTATTTATTGTGATTAAATGAACATAATAAATTCCTTAGAATACTAGGTTCATTACCATGGGACATCAAGTGCATGACTTGATTTTGAGATCCTAATGGTTGTAATCAGAACACTATTCTTAAATGTCCCTAGTAAAGTATTATTCTGAATTAGGACAACAATAATACATAGAGATTAGTATGTGCATAGAGTGATGATCATATCTCACGTATGAGATATCAAGTCTTCACATTGGTACATATTAGAGTAATAATGTACTGGACTGACCCACCATGAGAACGCTGCATGGATCGTTACGTGAGTGTCATAAGCGGTTTCACAATGACCATGGAGTACGTAGTCCTTTGACTTGAAGTCATTACGGTCCCCTACATGAGAAGTTGTATGTTTTAATGCCGTCAAATGTTGCATGTAATAAGGTGATATAAAGTTAACTATTAGATATACTACAAATCATGCAGAGGGATGTGAGTGACTTAGATAGGATTTGTTCCTCTTACATAACAAGAGCGATATCTATGGGCCTCCTGATTGAGTGAGACTCCAAAATGCATGGTCGTGCTCAAATAAGTCAATATGAGATATTGAGATCATTTGTTTTAGTAAGTCTACTCAGACATCAAGAAACTAAAGATTGAACTATATAAGGGTGACACTCTCTATGCCTTGTTGTCAATTAAGATATCTTGACAAAGTGACTAGACTACATGGTAACATTGATCACGGGTAGGTTATGTCAAATTACTGACATTCCCGTTACTTGAGTAGTAGTGATGTATTACTAGATATCGCTCACTGTTTCTAATACTAGAATATGATTTTAGTATTACTGTCCACGTAATGGGAACCTACAGGGTCACACACTTAGAATGGATTGAAATTGGGAACCCAAGTAAGGCTGAACTCCTGATATGGGTTGTACATTTAATTAGATTAAATGGGCTGACTAAAGTTCAAAGGCCCACACACGAATCTGACTCAGGTCAGATTGTAAGCCCAACAGCCTCATTACTCTCTTAGGGTTGATTTGCTGCACCTATATATATGATATGTATCTGTGGAAAAGTCACACATGAGAAAACCCTAATCATCATAAAAATAGTGATAGAGAGAGGTCGTGAGGAACATCCCCTTCCCTCAGTTAGCACCGCGGCGTGATGGAAAGCGTGATTTGATCCGTTCGTGTGGATAACCGTAGAGGCACCACAATATTGTAGTGTTGTGATTGGCATACTGTAAAGATAGCAGATCCATCGTCAAGGTATAACTCTTAAACATGATTTATGGTTTTTGCATGGATCTATGGTTAGGTTTTGATATTTTTTTTAAACTTTTCCGCTGTGTATTTAATATATGACTGCCTTCGAAACCTAACAGTGGTATCAGAGCCACTTGCGAAACCATAATTCGGATATGTATAATATGTTATTATTCATGATATGTTCGCACTTTTGGAAGAAAGATTCACATGTGATATTATTTTTGTAATAGTTGCAATATAAGGATTCGTTTATGTGTTGGTTGTGTAACACCCCGTAATTTCTAACGGCATACTATATATATATATATATATATATATATATATATATATATATATATATATATATATATATATATATATGGCAATGGAAAAAAGTGAAATATATGTGGATGAGGGTGGACCACGGTTGGAGTAAAACAGAAGACTTTGTTGTTGGTGCTTCGGTGACGTCATGCTGACGTCACCCATGGGGGCCCACCCGAAATGAGAAGTGAAGCACAGCTCTGTTGCCTTGATGACGTGGCACACGAGACTTGTGTGTGCACGGGATTCAAGGAGGAGATGTGAGTTGTATTAGTCCCATATCAGGAATTGCAAGAAAATAAATAACTATAAATATAATAGCCTATGATCAAGAGTCAAAAATCTAGTTAATCACCTTTTGAGAGACAGCCTGTGGTGGGCAGTTGTACGATACTATAAATAATTTATCTTCTAAATTGTATAAATTTTCTGAGCTTGGGGCAGGGGCGTTACAAATGGTATCAGAGCCGACTTTCGACACCGAGTTTGGAAGAGTCGTGAGTTATGGACTCCAGAATGATCGGCGGAGTAAGACAATCCTCAGTATTCCGGGACGATGGACGTAAGGGCCATAGAATGATCCGCGGAGTGGGATTGGTCTCCAGTATTCCAAAGAATTGATTTCTGATGGGGTTGTATGTAATACCCCGTAATTTCTAAAGGCATATATATATATATATATATATATATATAAAGATGGCAATGGCAAAAAGATTAATATAAGTAGATGAGGGGGGCCCACAGTTGGAGTAAAACAGCAGACTTTGTTATTGGTGCTTCGGTGATGTCATGCTGACGTCACCCATGGGAGCTCATCCGAAATGAGAAGTGAAGCACAGATCTATTGCCTTGATGAAGTGGCACACGAGACTTGTGTTTGCACGGGATTCAAGGAGGAGATGTGAGTTGTATTAGTCCCATATCGGGAATTGCAAGAAAATAAATAACTATAAATATGATAGCCTATGATCAAGAGTCACTAATCCGGTTAACCACCTTTTGAGAGGCAGCCTGTGGTGGCCAGTTGTACTATACTATAAATAATTTGTTTTCTAAATTGTATAAATTGTCTAAGCTTGGGGCATGGGTGTTACAGGTTGTTAATACAGATGCCACACTAGGGTAGCCCTCTCTTCGGAGCCATTGAAAATCCTGGACTAGCAAGATGTGATTTTCAGTGACGTTAGGGTTTTTTAAAGCATGAAGAGTTCATGCACCTGCGTCGTTTGCAATGGTGTTAGGGTTTCTTAAAACATGAAGAATTCATGCTCTGGCGGTGGCAAGGGATGAAAAGGCAATTTTTTTCTCCGGCGCTGCCCCACTACCCCCATCGTAGATGAATTTCTAATCCTTCCCTATCAGCTTAGTCAACGGCCCAGCTATTTCGAAAAGTCTTGGACGAATTTCTGATAATATCCAGCTAGACCAAGGAAACTTCTCACCTCAGAAACTGACTTAGGCACTGGCCAATCTTTCACTACAGCAATCTTGGAAGGATCAACTGAGATTCCTTTGCCCAAGATAATATGCCCTAAAAACGTAACTCCGCCGAGCTGGAACTCAAATTTGCTGAGTTTCTCATAGAGCTGATTCTCCCTCAGAGTATATAGAACCAACCTTAGATGCTCAGTATGTTCCTCCTAGTTCCGAGAATACACTAGAATATCATCTATGAAGACCACCACGAATCTGTCCAATAATGGGGAAAAGACCTTGTTCATTAGACTCATGAACACAACCGGCGCATTCGTGCTCCGAAAGGCATCACTAGGAACTCATAATGCCCATACCTTGTCCTAAAGGCTGTCTTCTGCACATCATCTGCTTTTACCTTGACCTGATGATACCCTGAGCGAAGATCCAACTTTGAAAAGACTAACTCTCCGCCCAACTGATCAAACAAATCATCGATCCGAGGAAGCAAATACTGGTTCTTCATAGTAACACTGTTCAGTTCACGGTAATCGATGCACAGTCGACGGCTTCCTTCTTGCTAAAAAAAATTGGAGCTCCCCACTGTGAAACACTGGGTCTGATATAACCCAAATCTAGCAAACCCTGAATCTGCACCTTCAGCTCTGCTAGCTCAACCGGTGCCATCCTGTAGGAACTCTTCGATATCGGCGCATTACCAGACTGAACCTCTTTACCGAATTCCACATCCCTATCTGGGGGTAGCCCAGGAAACTCCTCAGGAAACACATTCAAAATTTCCCGCACCACTAGAGGCGCAGCCTCACAGCCTGTGTGCAACTCCATAGCACAAGTCTCCTGATCAACTGCAATCTTAGCTCGGCCAAGGGGTGTCTCCCCAGCATGGAAATCAAACTCTGTGCGGCCTATGATTCTGAATACAACTTTCGTGGCTCGGCAATCTATGATAGCATGGGACTCCCCCAACCAATACATACCGAGAATGACGTCGAATCCAAAATTCCCAATTACGATCAGTCAGCCTTGAAATCCGTGCCACCAATAACTACGGGATTCTGATTGCATTTCCGAGAATAGAAGACAACACCGCCACCAGTGACAATGCTCCAAGCCGCTGGCATGATGCTGCACTCTAACTGATGTCGATCCACGAAGCAGGAAGATACGAAAGAATGGGTCCCCCGGGAATCAAAGAGAACATGAGCAGGGAAAGAACGAACTAAGATAACACCTAAGATAGAGTCAAAAGGCAAGGGAAAAAGAAAGAAAATTAAGGAGTGAAGATTAATGCAGAACAGATAACATGAAAGAATAGAGCAAATCAATGAAAGAAGCAAGGGAAAATAATAAAACAGCCAAAAAATACATGTAACGACTCCTTCTGCCGTCTCAACTTCTGCAGCCGTCAGGTTGTAAGCCTGACCTCTCCTTGCGATGATCCAAGTTGCTGACATGTCGAAGTAGATCCAGCGATGCTGACTGACGGACCAAGCAGAAAATAAAAAGAATGGATGACACCAAAATCAGAAGGATATGGGTACGAAAAGAAATTAATTCATACCCAATAAGGAACCAGCAATGAGGACAATTGCAAGAGACGGAAGAAGCATGGAATCAGGGAATCGAATAAGAAGGGATCAAAATGAATCAAAAAAGGCTAGTATCCAGATCAGCTTGATTATCATTTGTTTCATGTTACTGCATGGCCTGTGTATTGTTCAGCTAATCCCTGATCAAGCCAAACTTGTCTAACATATTAGTTAAACTAATACATTAGCCAAATCTGGGCTCTGATACCACTAAAAACCCTGTCATGCCCCGCTACCCAAAAAGGAATACGGAATTCTGATATACGACACAAGTCCAGCGAATGACTTTCACCATTCATAAGCTGTAAGGATCTTTCCAATAAGTCACAAGAAATACAAGAAGTAAACAAGGAATAATCATCCACGCATGCATGAAACAAATTATTATAAACGACAAAATTACTGGAAACAAATACAAATTCTCAAATAATGAGATCTGGAAACAACAAGTCACATACTCTGGGACAAAAATGCCTAATACAAAATTCATGTAGCAAATACAATTTATTCAAAAACAGGAAATAACTCAAACAGGAGCTCTAGCCAAGCCTAGAACACTTGGTCACTTACTCCCTCAGGCAGTTGGCCACCAAAGTCTGCAAGTTTAATAAATTTCAGGAAGAGGAAAAAGACAAAACGGCCGTCAATGCAAGTTACGGACGGCATGTAGTGCATACAACAAGTACGAAAAATAGATGAACAAAAGATACAGAGTAGCAACAAGAAACAACTACTGAAGTAAGCATGGAGGAAATGTGACAGCAAAATAGAGCAACTAACTCTTAATCAAGAACAGAATCAAGTGGCGTGGCAAGATAATAAGGTGCAAGTGACACGTAACAAGTATCATGTAGCATGCAAGCAAGTACCAAGTAACAAGTGTCAAGTAGCATGTACAAGTAACAGGAATGAGCAAGTGATCATGTTATTTTCAAGTCTTATATCTAATCCTATCTAGGTAGCACTTCATGCATCCCAAATTTTTACCACATGGTTGCTATATTCAAACAAGTTGCGTTTAGAATTCGTAGTGGATCATAGAGGACAGTGCACTCAGGTAGCAAGTATCAAGTAATCACGTGTCAAGTATCAAGTATCAAGTATCAAGTATCAAGTATCAAGTATCAAGTATCATGTGTCAAGTAATCACGTGTCAAGTATCAAGTATCAAGTAGGATTTGTGGATCCCCTCCGAGTACACCTATTCTGTGGGAAAGCAAGTGGGACACACGGGCCCCCTTTCAAGTACACATTTCTGTATTTTCTACTACTAGACCTTTCCCTTTAACCCTGACATGATTTCCTATTATTATTATTAAAGCAAGCATGGATGTTGTCACGCCCCGCTTTTCAAAAGAGAATACGGAATACGGATACGTGACTAAGCCCAGCGAATGATTTTTATCATCCATAAGCTGTTCAAGAATCTTTACAACATTTCACAAGAATAATCAGAGTCGGAAGAAAAAGAATCAACCAACATGCATATATGAACCAAAATACCAACAAGAATACTTGAAACCAAAATATAGTAATCTCAAATAATCCCAATCTGAATAAATCAAACATCATGGGTCACATTGCCCAAATACAAATAAATCCAAGTATCAAAGTACAATTGTTCAAGTAAGCTACAAGAAATAATAATAATAAAATCTAGTACTAATACTTCATATCATCAATACCATCTAGAACCTGTTCTCCAAAATTTGCAATTTAACAATTGCCAGGATAGGAAAAAGAAAACAAACTCTCGTCAATGTTAGTTACGGACTGCTTGTAATACAGGATACAAGTACATGGGAAAACTAACTAATAACATGAAATAAGCATGATAACAAAACATAACAACTAGCATGGTAAGGTGAACAAGTACAAGTAGCATGTATCGAGTATCAAGTGAAAAAGTATCATGTAAACAAGTATCAAGTGTCAAATATCATGTAAACATGTATCAAGTGTCAAGTCTCAAGTCTCATGTATCATGTAGTCAAGTATCAAGTAAGCACGTATCATGTTCAAGTATCATGTATCAAGTCTTGTAGTGATTACTATCTAGGTAGCATTTCATGCAGCCCACCTTACATGGTTGCTATAACAAATATTTTTGCTTTAGATTTCATAGTGGACCATAGAGGGCAGTGTACTCAGGGACAAGTATCAAGTATCGAGCTCCAAGTTCCGAGTATCATGTATCATGTATCATGTAATCACGTGTCAAGTTGTGCAAGTGGCAAGTAATCACGTGTCTTGCATTTAAGTGTCAAGTAATCGCGTGTCAAGTATCATGTATCAAGTAATCACGTAGGATCAGTGGATCCCCTTCCGAGTACACGTTTCTGAATTATCTACTATTAGATCTTTCCCTTAAATCCCGGCTTGATTATTTATTATTAATCTCAAACAAGTATGTATGTGTGCAAAACATATCAAGAATAACATGGCATGATCATGTGACAAGTTCAAGTTGCAAGATAAACATGTACGGTGCAAGATAACTCATAAAAGAATAAAAGAACCAAATTTCTAGTTCAGGACAGCAATACCATACTGTAGTAAAACTGAAATTTCTATTGTCACCAACATGCGAATCTAAATCCGTCAAAACGTATAGAAAATAGACTCCCAACCGAATCCAGCGAGTATAAATAAGTCATATAGTAATTCACAAAAATATAGCTCAAAACTGATTTGAATCGAGAAAATATGTTCAGCCAGAAATCAGAAAATCGTATTCAAGAGCAGAAAAACAGCATGAAAACTCATTAAATAAATCCACAAAAAATCTGAGTCATTCCCCTATATGTCTATTATCATAATATAAAGTTTCATAATTTTTCAGCAAGATTAGTTTAGCCATAAAAAATCAGAAAACATCAAGAAATAATAGTTTGGCAAATCTAGAATTCCCAACACTGCTGTACGAAAACTGTAATATCTCACCAACCATGAAACAAAATCCAAATCCTCTAAAGGTATATGAAAATAGAGAAAATAAGATAAATTTCACATTTCATAAATATTTTCCATACAGGAAAAGGAATTAGGGTGAAAATACAAATCTTTACAGAACAGCGAGCAAAATCCAGCAAGTATAGTCTTTATAAACAAGCATGAAATGGTATATAAAGCTCACCAATAAAATCCACCAAAATTCTGGGTAATCTCTAATTAGGTAAAGAAATACTGTGCAAAATTTCAGATCAAAATAATATGCTTAGCACTAGTATCAAAATAGTTTAGTCAACGAAATCATCAAGAAACGAAATTTGGAAATGAAATACACCTCTGTAGTAAAACAATCATAACCCACACATCCGAAAATGAAATCAATCAAGGTAAGAGGGATTGGAAAGAAGACAGATTTCTCTAAAAAAAACATGTTTAATACTGAAGTTAAGATACTGACCTTAATATGGTCTAAAATAGCAATCAAAACTGATCACTGGCAAAATACAGATTTTCCTCTTAAGCACAAATCAACTTACAACATACGAAACTGTTCCAAACACAACCAACATGTTATAGAGTCTACTAAGTGTCCAAACATCATGAAATAGAGTATATAGTATGTCCACAACAATTATATCACATGGATCCAAACAAACACACGATTTCTCATAATTATTTCACAAATATAATCACATCAAGAACGGTCAAAACCTAAGTTGTTTTACGTCAAATTTGTGTCGTGAGGCAACTATGGTCAATAGCACTATAGAGACAATACTCATCAAGATACATCACGCACGAGTTGTCTCTAGAACCCAACTACACTACAAGCGGTATTTATGACTTGTATCATACAAAGGAATTGAGTACAAGTTACTTGCCTTAACCGATGACGAAAATGACTCCAAGAATAATGGGAACGGATTCCCGGCCAACGAACCCAACGATCACACGAACGAAAACCACGAACAAAACCCTACGAACCAACGAGAACAAAACTCACGAACCAACGAGCAAAGCACGAACTCAAAGCACAATCGAGCACACACAACTTCGACGAACACAATAGTGCACACGAGAGAGCACGAGAGAACACGAGAGCGCGACGATGGCAAAGGTGGCTGTCGTTGTGCTGCAGTCTGGTGCCGTCCGAGACAGCAACAGAGCGGAAGGAGGTTGGCTGCCTGCGGGGCGCGTGACAGAGACAGAGACAGAGACAGGGAAGAGGCAGAGCGTACGGGATGGAGAGGGGGGTGCAGTGGAGTTCGAGACTTGCAAGGAGGTGCAAGGAGGGTTCGGGAGTTGAAGAGATATAGACAGGAGAGATAGAGAGCGGCGGAAGGGATGGTGAACAGGGGCTGCATGGGTTTTAATATATAGTGGGTTAATATTTAGGGTTGAGAAGAAGTGGAGGGGGTGTAAACAGTGGCGGAACAGGGTAGGGAGTAGCGGGTCGGGTTGAGTACAGAGAAAGGGTATAGATGGGTTCTATTAACTGGGTATGGTTTAATTTGTGTAGGTTAATAACTGATGAGTTAGAATAAGAAGTAGGATATGGTATATTGTAGTGACTTAATGAATGGAATTGAAAGTTGGGTATTGGCTTAAATAAAAACAGGTCATGGTGATTACTGGGTGTTTGATTTAAAGTGGATAGCTAGGGAAATTAAAAATGGGTATTAGGGATTAAGCAAAATACAGATAGGGCAAAAAGAACAAAATAATAGAAAAATAAGTAGGGTGTGAACAAATAAAATAGAGAAGATAACAACAGTTCGAACAAAAGAGACGAAACAGAGACGAACAAGGATCAAGAATTTAAATAAAAGAAGGCAAGAACAATAAAATAAAAATATATTGAAAATTAAATCCAATATACAGTCCAAAAGAGGTACAACAGAATGAAATACAATGAAAAAGAAAATACACTCAAAAATACACAAAAATAAAAAACAGGGGTTACAGACGTGCACAAACAAGGCAATATAACATGGCAAGAAATAAGGGACAATTTCGAGTTGGATAGAAGACATGAACGGATGACAAACAGCTCATAATAGGTTAGTACAACGAGACTTTCAATTCTGGACAGCAAGACATGACTGCACCAAAACCAAGATTCCTGTTGCCACAAGAATGCATACCTGGATCCGTCAAAAAATATAGAAAATAGACTCTCAGCCGAATCTAGCACAAATACACAATTCATATAACAACTATAGCAACAAGGTTCAAAACAACATTTCACACAGAATTCATGTTCAGCCAGAAATGACAAGTTTTATTTATAAGCATAAAAATAGCATAAAGAATTACTGATTAAATCTAAAAAAAAATGTGAAAAATTCCCTAGCATGTCTAGTATGAGCAAATAAAATTTCATAAAATTCCATTACAACTAGCATAGTCAAATAAATTTGGAAAATAGAATGATACGGCAAACTTATGAATTTGAAATTTTAGACACAGCAGTACTAAAACAGTGATAGATCACAAAGTATAACTCGAAATACAAATCCGTAAAAAGTTTAGTAAAATAGAAAAATCAGGCTACATTTCATATTCACAAAGTTTTAATCAACAGTGACTGGAATCAGGTTGAAAATAGAGTTCTTTATTGAATAGTATGCAGTTTGGAAATATATTAGTTTGTTCACAAGCATAGAATAAATTATAAAAGTCATTAAATAAATCTACAAAAATTAGGGATTGATTCCAGTCATGTTTACTCAGACCTAAAAAAATATTGAATCCAAATTTTACTTTTAACACCAGTTTTAAAATAGTAAGACATGCAGCGATCTCATAAATCAGAATCTGAAAATTACGACACAGCTGCAGTAAAACAGCGATAACTCACACATAAAAAATTGAAACTAAGATCTGTCGAAAGTTCTGAAAAATAAAAAAACGAGGCCTACAAATCATATTCACAAAATAATTTACTTTACTCACATTAACAGGGTCTAAAATGTTGAACCAAATCAGGGCAGCAGTAAAAACAAAATTTCTTTTCATGCATTTAATCAAACAACTCATATGAAATAGATCATGATGTAAGATATGATATATTAGATATCCAAAACAACATGGTATGGGTATTTAACAAGTCTACTACAAGACAACACATTTAATACACCAAGCATGCAACAAATACACAACCTATCATAGATCACGAAGAACATATATACATGCATCAAAAGTCTATCTAGATCTAGTTTATTTTCTTGTCGTGTGTGTGACAACTATGATGATGGATTAAGACTACGAATGGATCAAACGAATGAGATCAATATTTGTCAAGATATCTTCATGAGAATGAACACAAAAATAGAGCAAGACTACTTGTGGATCCCAGGAAACGAACACAACCACAAACGGTCACGAACGATCATGAACACAACGATCGCGGGATAGGAGACTTGCGGAAGGGAGGGAGATGGCGAAGCTCGCTGGTGCACTGGTGGATGGTGGTCGACGGCGGCACTCGACGGGAGGACGTCGACGGTGAACAGGGGCAGTGACGACAAGGGCGTCGGGGGTTGCTGCTAGCTTCAGAAAGAGGAGGAGATCGAGAGGGGGGGGCAGGCGTGGGCGGCAGCGACGACGGGGTCGCCGAGGGGACGTGTTGTGGGAGCTCGCGGCGTCGATGAGGAGGATGGAGGGTGGATGGCGTGCAGGAGCATGGCTTCGGGATGGCAGGCTGGCGAGGAGATGGCAGGTTCGGCGATGATGAGGGCGGCAAAGGTGCTGGAGGTGGCGGTGAAGGGTGGTGGACGTGCACAGGTGGGAGGGAGAGAGAGGAGTCAGGAGGTAGGGATGAGTTGGCGGCTGGGCTTTTAGAAGGTGTTAGGGTTAATTGGTGATTAGACTTTTAAACAGTGGGTTTATATAGGGTTAAGAATTAGGGTTAAGGGGGGTAAACGGGTTGTTGGGCTATTGGGTTAAAAACTCAATAAGAGATATAGGATTATAGGGTAGGATTGGATCCAAACGGGTAGGAAGCAAATGATAATAAATTAGGTCATGAAATAAATTTAGAAATAAACAATGCATCCGGAGACAATAATTTGCAGAAAAATTTGGATCAAGAAGATTAAAATCAAAGGCGACAAAAGAATAGACAAATTTTATTGAGAATGAAGAAACAATTACATGATCCAGAAGAATGAATGAGTAAAATCAGATAGAATACACTGGAAAGATAAATACACTACAAAATACAAGAAACGGGACACAAGAGTTACATTAAGGTATAATTTCTAAACACGTTTTATGATTTTTCGCTTGGATCCATGGCTAGGTTTCGATATTTTGTGATTTTTCCGTTGTATTTTTAATATGTGATTGTCATCGAAACCTAACATCGGTAACCATCACACATCAAGGAAGACCATGATATGAAGAAAAGATTCTTTATTGCTAGGAAACATGCTACATTATCAGGAAACATAAGCCTTTACAAACTCCAGGCATAAGGCCCTAACTGTCGGGGCCTCCTAAGGGCCAAGGCAGACCCCAATCCTGGATCCACCTCGTCGTTCCCCGAGGGACGGGATCCCAACCACGACAACTCAAAACCCCTTTGGACGCTGGCGACACTAGAAGATTTGGTCACCCCATTATGGCCGTCCCCAAGCGCTCCCATTCGGGGATAGATCCCCGGGTATGGGTCACGTCTCGAGAACGAACTCCAAAAGCAAGAGGTTGGACTCATCTCTCTGAACTTATCCCTTAATTGATACATTTCCAAGTCTTTCTCCACAAGCACCCGCCTGAAGATCAAGTCCATAGGCTGCCCTCCGATGAAGCCAGAGAGCACACTCCCTTCGGCCTGAGCAAGGACCAAATTGACATCGGGGACAGAAGCTTTCAGGCGAGCCAACTCATCAGCCACTCCATGTGACCTTTGGATATGGTACACGAACGCCCCTTCCCTGTCGCACGCCTCCTTTCGAAGACAGGCGATAGTGTCCTCCGCCTCACGTAACCTATCTCGAAGGGCTCGAATTTCTTCTTCATATCCGCGTTCCTGAGGTTCATACATTGTGATCTGAATCAACAAAATAGTCAACTTAAGACCCGGGAAGATATACGAAACACAAGATCATCAAAAATAAGATGAGTTCTCATTAAACGAAGTAATTACTAAGACGATGGCCAGTCCGCGATCAACATCAATACAAAAACAAGTGGAAGAGAAACTTTCTAAGGTGAAGGAGACAGCTCACGGGAAGACTAGTGTGGAATTTCATCCCCGACGACCTCGCGCTCGTTGGGAGTCCCGGAGGCACCCAAAGACGGCCACACAACTCTATCACCCAAAGGTTACTCCCCAAGGGTCGAAGGAGTGCTACCGAGCCCCGGTACGAAGGCTAGGCCACTGAAGTTCAGGTCGGGATACCTCCGACTGACGTGTTCGACGGCCAGGTTATAACCCCCCGGTCTACTCCCGTGATTATCTGATCTGCGGAACCTTCAAGCTCCACTCTCAACCTCGCAAGCTTCCTTCTCACCCGTCAGAACCTTTTGGTCTACTGACCCGACCGTGATGTCGCCCTTTAATTCCTTCACTCTCTTTTGAGCGCATCCGCACGATCCTTCTCATCCTTCCATTTTTGATCGAGCCACTCTGCTCTCCGGTTCGCACGCTTTAGTAGGTGCTCATACTGCCTCTTCATTTCGGCCCCATAAAGCATGGCCTGCAGGAGGGCAAAACCCTTAGGAAAATATCAAATGCGGAAATACGAAACCCATATAAGACACCTACCGTGACAGAACCTTAGGCGAACCTAAGGTATTGAAGCAGTGGTCTCCCGATTAAGAGCCCTCTTGTCCTTCAGCGGGGCAATGTTCTCCACTACTTCGAGAGCCACTCGGAACTCCAACAGAGAATCTATCACCTATACAGAACAGTCAGGTCTAAAAGTCTCCTCGGTTTAACCAGGAATAAGGACCTGTAGCACTAGGTGGAACATAGGGAAGGGGAGACTCAGCTAATTCTATGGCCCTCAGCGACCTCTCGCTCAGTTGGGTCCTCAAAGAATCCTCAGGGGTGTGAATGGTCAGGGACTTTGATCCCTTTGCCCTACTGAGTTGCCTCTCCGGAGACTCCTTGGCAAGCCTTTTAACTTTGGGTTCCTCCACCCCTACCCCCAAATTCCGAAATAAAGGAGACAACGTCGTCAACCATGACTATAAAAGAACGAATGAGTTAGCATCAAATAAGATAAATGTGCGAGGACAAGAGGAAAGAACTTACGTGGAACTAAGGGGCTCAGCCACACTTGGATAGAGCATTCCTTCCGTTAATCTTGTCCAGTCTATGTAGTTGCCACCTTTGAACAACCCCAAAAACTCGATGTACTCCTCCGAAGTCAAGTTCTTAGGCTTCGGATTCTTCCTCAGTAGGTACCCGTACGACCATCAAGTAGGTATGTCCTAAGGCTCGGGACTACAGACAACAAAATATTTGGACTTCCACTCCTTAATTAAATGGGGATGATTATACACCACCTGGTACTTGTGGTGAGAATAGATGTACTACCGACGTTGATACCATGGGAAGGCGCTCAACCCCATATAGGACTGTAAAATGAACAGGACAGTTTTTCGTCCATCCGAGTTTGGCTCGAGAAATGGCCCGGCCGTGGACCATCCAAACTGTTATACGAACTGAAATTGAACAAATTATTATGTTCGATGCTTTACCGAGTTTGGTCAGAGTTCGTTTCGTCTGAACAAGCATAGCCTTCTGCTTTTATAACGAACCGAGTTCGGACTCTAAAAATTTTGTCCGACATAAGCCCATCCGAGCTTGAACATATGGTTGTCTGATCCCGTTTGGTCCGATTTACAGCCCTAACCCCTGACACGTACAAAAGTATTTGAGCTTGAAATTAACATTGTTCTCAGTATATAGCATAATGAAGCTGGTGAGATGCTTCCACGAGTTTAGCCCATATTGTATAGGGCCCATCCCTGCCCAGTTCAAAACCTCCTTGATGAACGGATGGAGGGGGAGGCGTAAACCCGAACTAAACACACCAGGATTGAACATACAGGCCCACTTAGGGACATTATCTGCTGGCCGAAAACCGGCATTGAAAAGGAATAGCTCAAACTGTCGAAGAATCTGGTGTTCTACCCGGAGGAGTTCATGGTCTCCACCGGCCATGACGTTATTTTTCTCGTTAGCATTGATCTTTGGCTTGTTAGGCGAAGACGACAGAACCCTGAAGTGAACCTCGCCCAACAGATCATTTGGATACATCCGGATGGGTTTTGTGCTCATGGACGGCCGCTCTAAGCTCTCTTCATACTCGTACGCCCTTGGCACATACTCCTTGTCGGGGGAAAGATTATTCTCTTTGTTCTTCTTCCCTCCCAAGCAACGGGGTTCTTACTTCCTAATTATGAAGAATCCTCTCTTCTCCGACCTCCTCCCTCACCTCCTAACGACTTCCCTCTGCTTCCTCCTCCTCGACCTCGTCATCATCCTTAGTCGTCTGCCTGCGACTCTCCCGATCTTTCTCGGTCTCGGGCTCATTGTAGGGATCGTGTTCCCCTACCTCAGGATTCCCCCGAGCTTCTCCAGTCTCCGCCGTCCCCAGAATATGATTGAGATTTCCCCCTTCAGAATTTGAATTCGACACGATCTCAACATCCTCTTTCGAAGCAGGAACTCACTCAGACCTCGGCTTAGGGGTTTCATCCTCTCACGATGTCGACTAACGGAAGACCCCGAAGATGAATTGCCCTCGCTAGAGGATGAAGCCGAGCCACAAGATTGACTAGATGACATGATGGGATTAAAGATCGTTGTAGAAAGAGAAACTCTCGTTGTGGAGAGAGAGCAAGCTTATAAAATGAGAGAGGGAAGTGAACTTATAGAAGAAAAGCGACTTCTCGAATGACCCTGCTCACGTGTCACATCCTCGATAACTGCAAAATTATGAAACAGTAACCCAAAGGTCAAGCTAAGTCACTTGTGCACCGGTTCATCATCTTTCAACCTATTTACACAAAATTCTAAGTGTATCCCCTCGTCTTAGCACCTCGAAATGGCACTCAGCCCCTAAGGCCATTGCGGATTTCTCCACTAAACACGGCCATCGTCTTCGCGTCTTCAAATGGCACTCCGACCCCGATGCCATCGTAGATTTCTCCGCTAAACATGTCTCTCATCTTCGGGCCTCAAAATGGCGCTCCGACCCTGAGGCCATCGCAGATTTCTCTGCTAAACATGGCCCTCATTTTCGCACCTGAAAATGGTTGTCTGGTCCTGAGGCCATCGCAAATTTTTCCGCTAAACATGGCCCTTGGCTTCGCTCCTCGAAATGGAGCTCTGACCCCGAGGCAATCGTGGATTTCTCCGCTAAACTTGGCCATCATTTTTGCGGCTTGAAATGGTGCTCTGACCCTCAGCGCATTGCGGATTTCTCAGCTAAACATAGCCCTTGTCTTCGCACCTCGAGATGGTATTCCGGCTCTGAGCTCATTGCGAATTTCTCCGCAGACATTGGCCACTGCCTCGGGAAAATTGCCTCAACATGGCGCTCTGACTCCGATGCACACGCGAGACCCTTCGTTCCTCGCTACTCGGATCTCGACTATCGGCACCTCGGATCCTGGACCCCGGAAGAAGTCCCACACCATTACAATGAGCAAGTTTTTACACTAGCAAGCGACCGAGAGCTCGTCTCTGAGAGTTAGGGACTTGTGATATGTGTAAAAATCAGGGCTAATCCCCATCGTTCGATCCCAACTTGGATCACGAAACAAACTGAGAGAGGATGGTAATTTCGTGGATAGACTTAGGCCCAAAAATGATTCATAGGACTTGCTCAGGCCCTCTAGTCCATCTCGGCCTACCAACAAAGGCTCTATCAAACATTTATGGTCAGTAATCAAACCCCCAAAATCAGGGGATTAACTGTTGTATTATTTCCCTAATCCTCGGGATCTGATTAGACAGAATGGGATCTTTCTCTAACAGATTTCTACTGCCCTATAAATACAAGGCCCCCTCCCCTGTTACCAGGTACCCACAATTTCACTACGTAATCTAACTTTCAACCCCGGTTTACTAACTTGATCGTCAGAGGGTCTGTCGCCGGGAATAATCCTGGTGTTTCAGGGATTTTGCAGGTGCTCAGCGGCGATCAACCACCATCTGATCCACAATATTCAATCATATATCACCCTCTCATCAAGATCAGATCGACGGCTGAGATATGCTTTTTCCTCTTTCCAATGAAAGAGCTCACTATCTGTTGCTCCCACACCCAAAAATAGCAGCATCAAATATGAACTTTCTTATTTTTAAAAAGGCATTTATTAGATTAAAAAAATCTTAGATCAGGCATATGTAGTCTTCTAGCGCTAAAGATTTCCTTTGCATTACCATATGGTACAACAAATCTTAATTTTGTTTTCCTTCCTCATGCTTTTTCTTGGTTAATCTTTTCAAGTTTGAGTGTGTTAATCAAGGATTCTCCACTTCAATGTACCTTTTGCTTGTTCATAGGTTTTCATAGGAATGAATACATCGGTTATATCAGTTACTTCAATGCAATTCTTATGTTTCTATAATTGTCTACTATTAATTTCCCTTGTAATTCATTTGTTTCTTGATAACTAGTTTTACCATGTGCAAATTATAGAGACTAAAATAATTTTGAGATACACATAAAATTATATGGAACTCCAATAAAGAATCAGAAAATTGGGAGAAATTACCTCTGCAAGGCGCATCCGGATCTTTGTATACATGCTGATCAACAACACCCAGGCCTTGGCACACCTGATCTCGACCTTCACCTCCCTCCCCTCTCCCTCCTAAATTCACACCCTCTCCGATGCTGCCTTCCACTCCGCCTCTCTCGCATCTTTGTTTTCTTTGACCGCCGCGACTTCCCCCTCTCCAACATTCTCCACCACCTCTCTGTCTGCCTCACCCCTCCCTCAACTCCTTCTTTACCAAATCTCATTCTTATATCCGACACCGCAATCATCCTTGTCTTCAACCCACACTCTTCCCTAAATTCAAATTTTGAGATTAAACACAAATTAGAACTTGAAAATAAAACCAGGTAGTAAATTAGGATTTCCTAAATTAAAAAATACACGACACATTAATACAATTAATTTAGTTAAGCAAATTTCTCAAAAATATTTTCACAAAAACCTTGTGTGCTACATAGGTATTTCATCGAACAGTTGATGAGCAAAACACAGTTCTACAAAGTAAGTACCATATTTCTAGGTTTTAAAGTTTTTCATGTTTAAAATTTGTATGAGGCAATAGCAAAAATGGAAAAGTAAAAGAAACCTGACCAAATCCAATTATTGAATCTGATACCACAATCATTCCCGTACTCCTTCCCAATTCCACCGGAAAGTACTTCTTGATGAATGCGGTGATTCGGAAATGGCAAAGGAGGCGACACAGTGCGCGGAGGCAGTAGTGTCGGAGGCGAGGTCGAGGTTTGGGGATTGCTGTCACGCCCCGCTTCCTATTATACTGGAACACTGGCATGTAACTGAGGCCTAGCGAATGATATAAGTATGCCAAATCATATCATCCATAAGTTGTACATTGCCAGTAAACTCAACAATGCAATAATAATCACATAAACGAGGATATAATACAATAACTAATATCTGAGATACAAGAACTTACCAAATAGCCTGAGAATATGAAATGTAAGAACAGTTCGACGAGTTCTCTCAGTAACCCATCATTTGTACCTATATAACATAACTCAAAAGAAAGATGGATGGAGCATTCATTAGAGAAAACTATGGACCGCAAGTAGTACAAGCAAAATATGAACAAGAGACAATATATGCAGGAAAAAAAAGAACTGGAAATTCAAATACGAAACAAACATGATAACGGGAAACAACATGTATAACAAGAAAGAAACAAGGACGAACAAGCAGGAAAACTAGAAATGGCGATGGAAATGTAATATAACATGATCAAGGTACAGGTAACAACTGGAACAGGACTCATAATATAACTAATCGGGAAAGAGGAATAATGTAACGGGAAATATGACATATAAACGAAAGTCATGCAAACTTGTAACGGGAGTCATGTGAACTGGTAACAGGTAACAGGTAACAGGTAACGGGTAACAGGTAATAGGTAACAGGTAATATGTAACATGTAACATGTAACAGGTAACATGTAAACTTATAAACTTGTTAACTTGTAAGAAATATCAGATAAATATGTAAACTTGTAACATATATCAGATAAACATGTGAAACAGGTGACAAAAATATGCTGGTGAAACATATTATTCTTAAATCTCTTATTTAATCCTATCTAATGCATCACTCATGCATTCCATACCACATAGTTGCTGCATACAAACAAGTTAAGGTTAGATTTAGTGGTTAATTTTATAGGGCCGTGTACTCAAGCATTATGTAAACAGGTAAACAGACACATGAATCATGTAATCATGTAATCATATATTCATGTATTCATGCAAACATGTGGGAAACACGGGCCCCCTTCTGAGTACACCTTCCTATAGGGAATAATGTAGTCGGGTAATCATATAAATAGATAAAAGACTCATGTAATCATGTAATCATGTATTAATGCGAACAGGTAGGAAACACGGGCCCCCTTCCGAGTACACCTTCCTATAGGAAAGAATGCAATCAGGTAATCATATAAACAGGTAAACGGACTCATGAATCATGTAATCATGTATTCATACAAACATGTGGGAAGCACGGGCCCTCTTCCGAGTACACTTTCCTATGTTGTCCACTACCAGATCTTTCCCTTAAACCCCGATTCGTTACTTATTCTTTTTACCAAAATATATATGAATGTGCAAAATTAGGGACAGGTAAACATGACAGGGACAGAAACTAGGTTCAGACTGGGCAGAAAATATGTTCGGGTGCTATAAACAAAATTATAAATATTGAAACAACAAGAACTCCATTTCTAGTTAGCAGGACGTTACTGAACCAAAACTGGAATTCCCGCTGCTACAAGAAAGAAATTCAAGATTGGTCAGGAGTTCTAGAAACTAGACTCCTCACCGGTTCTAATGCATATACACAAGATATATTAAAAATACAGAAACTAGGTGTAAAATTATAATCTTTATTGATTTCATGTTCAGGCAGCATGACAAGGTCAAATTCATGTATATAAAAATTAACTGTATTGAAAAATCTTATAAAAATCATAAATCAACTCTTAAGCATGTTTAGTAACATACTAGAAAATATCAGGTCTTAATTATACTTTAAAAATGATATTTAAATTAGTTAATCGAGAAAATACACTTTAAAATAGTGATATGGAATTGAAAATATCATGGTACTAAAAATAGCATATCTTGCAATCTACACATCGGGTTTCAGATCCATCAAAAGTTCTAGAAACTAGACTCAGGGGGCTAAAACTCTTATTTAGAAAGTTCTGACTGATTCAAAAGGTTACTAGATTAAATTCTCACTACAAGTCAGAACAGACAGCAGAGCAAAAATATACAATTTGATATCAAGGATCTTTTGATGGGCATCGAACCATTGAGGCAAATAGATTGATTCAGTTCAACATACATATCGAGTGATTTAATCATTGAAGGATTTCAAGGCATAAACAAATCGACGATTCAATCAATTGAAATTTGTAAAGATATTTTTCATGAACATGGACGAGTTTCAAAATACGATAATCAAACAAAATTACTAATTGTAGGAGGTCAATTAAAAAGCTTGTACGGAACAATAAAGTGTACAAGATACTTTCCTGATAGACGATGAACGGAAGCAAGACGAGTGACGGCGGAAACACGTGCAAGAGGCGGAATAACACGTGCGACGACAAGAATGGCAACAACGAGCGGCAACATGTGCAACAACGGAACAAAACGCGCATCAACAAAAACTAGAGCAATAAAAGGCGGCACGTGCACACCGCGTGCACAAAGAGAACAACAACAATAGCAGCAACAATGGCAGGAGGCAGGGACTGCGGGGGTGACTGCGCTGGCGGTTGACGATGGTAGTTGGTAGATGGAGAAGGAGTTGAGGAGTGCAGTTGGTGGCTTGTTGGCGGCAATGGCGAGGCAGTGGGGGATCGAGATGCAGGCGGAGAGCGGTATAAGGCTCGACAGTGTGGCGAGGTGCTGGCAACGAGGTGGCTTGAAGGGGAGCTTCAGAGGGAAGGTGATGGCGATGAGGGGCGGTGGTCATTACTGATGGCAGGGCGAGGCAGCGAGCAGTGGGCTCGATGACTGGTGGAGAGGAGAGAAGAGGGGCAAAGGCGATGCTGGTAGTGGAGCTCGGAGGTTGATGATGGCGGTGATGAGAGAGGGTGACGAGGGGGCTGCCGATAAGGGTGGAGGAGAGGGATGAAGACGAGGGCGGTGGATGGGTTTGATGAGGACGATGGAGGCAAGGTGGGTTTCGGAGGTAGAAAGGATGGAGGAAGAAGAAGAGCGGCGGGGTGATTAAAAGAGATTAGGGATTAGGGTAGTTAATTAGGGTTAGGGTTAAAACAGTGGTATTTATAGAGTTAATTGAGATGTGAGTTTGGGTTGCGGGTACGGGTTTAGATTAACGGGTGCGGGTTTAGATTAACATTAAATTTCAACGAAAAGAATTAAAAAGTGGAAAATAATTTATAAAGAATCGAAATTCTGAAAATACACAGAAAATACATATTGGCGGGAACGGGGGTTACAATCGCCGTGTGGGAGAGGGCAGAGTCGGAGGCGAGGTAGAGAATTAAGGAGGCCGAGATGGATGTGGAAGGGAGTTTGAGGGTTGGGGATAACGGTGACACAATTCATTGGCAATGTAGGCGGAGGGATTGTCATTGAAGGCGGCAGTGGGGTGCGTCGATGAGGTGGATGGTCGCGTATGAGGGGGCAACGTTGGAGACAAAGTGGAGGGTTAAGAAGGGTTTTTGCAAGTGGAAGAGGCTGGGATCATGGCTAGGGAGGGTTTGAGGTTTTCTTCTTCTTCTTCTTCTTCTTCTTCTTTATTTGATGAAAACGTGCAGATCGCACATGCTGGTTTAAATGAAATTTTCTACTTTTGATCTCCTTTCTTTATTTCAAAATAGAGAAAAGGGGAGAGGGGGTAGACCCATTAGCTTCGTATATAACTAGTACACCCTTGTGGAAATTGCACAGACTAAAATAATTTTAAGAGACTTGTAAAATTGTATGGAACTCCAAAAAAATGTTTGAAAAGTTCAACTCTGCGTTGGTAATATCTACCCGTAAGAAGTTCAACTACAAACGTAAAACTCACGCGAGGTATCTAGTATACCCTTGTGCAAAATGCACAAACTATTCAAAAATATGAGAACAATTTTAAAAACACACTCACATCCCCATGATTATTCTAATTCTCTTTCTTACTCTTTTGGAAGGATTATTTATACTAAATCGTATTAAAGGGATAGTTATAACTAATTTTTTTTTTTTTTTATATCACCCACAATGCTTAAATTCCGATTTGAATTCACCACCAAGTCAAATCAAACACTGACATCTAAATGGATTTATTATATGATGCAGTTTTCATTACTTCTATAAATGCCAAAGTGAAGAAAAATTTATAACCAAGCAGGAAAACTAAAATCATAAGCAAAACTCACTCTATAATCATCTACACAAAAGTATATTTGTGCATAGTCATGCACTGGATATATATTTATGCAATGCTATGAACCAAGATCAATTCTCCACCCATTAAAATACAAATCCACACGTTTTAACGAATGGTCAATATTAATATTAAAATCCAAATTATATTATAAAGAAAACAAATGTCAGATTACAAAATCATACGTCTTAACTATTTAGAAAAATCATAACTGTATAGAGTGACAAATTTGCACAATCTCAATGATAAAATAGATACAAAATCCAACTATTCCATGTGAAACCATTAATAATAACTTATTGTAACAACCTCCTTCAGAAAAAGGAGGGGAAAAAACCTCATGTAACAAATTGAATGGGTCTTCTTCAATGAGTATCTTCTTCAGTGAATGTCTTCTTCACCAATCACTTTTTAAACTTCACCTTTTAATCCTACACTACAAACTAATAAGCTAAATACTTGTAGAGGAACATGGTCGATGGATAAATAAAAGAGCAAGCGATTTTTAATTACCAATCACATTCTTAGAATCATTGAAGAAAAACCAATGAATCTAAACCTTGTAATTTTGAATTATTAAGAATCTTAGTCAAACCCCCATAATTTTATACTTTTTTTTTTGTGTGGCTAATTAACCACTATACTATAAGAATCTCATCCTCACAATTATTATATGTTGAGGAAGACTGATGTTACCCCCAAAAAGTAGGTCAATATACCTAACCAAGATGACCATAAGCAGGAAATAATTTGTGCACAAAAATCTTGAAAGCAAGTTAAGATACACACTTTTTTTTTTGCTAATCAACAGAGACTTAATTCGAAACACATATGCTCATGAGCTCAAGCATCCAAGGATCACAGAATCATATTCATCTTCACCTAGAAAATACATACAAATAATAAAGTTGACATAAGGAAATGAATTTAGAATGTATTTATCTCTAAGAAATATAAGTCATTAAGACAAATCAAACTATACTTATTATCATGAACCAGAGTACTAATTGTTAAGCGCTATTAACGAAGATAACTCGTTGCCTCCTCAGGAATTTTTGGCCAAACCGAACCTACTTTTTGAAAGTTTTTCCCAAACTGACCTACTCGCTGTCTCAAAAAGCGAATTTGATAAAAATTTCATCGCTTTTGAGACAACGAGTGTGAGGTTTGAGTTTTTTTTATTTCTCCCTGACCAAGACTCGTTGTCTCAAAAAGCGAGTGAGTTTTTACCAAACTCGCTTTTTGAGACGAGTGTCGTTTGGGGGTTTTTAATATCCAAACTCGCTGTTTCGACCTTACTCACTCTTTCAACTCTCTATCTTCCTCTTCCTCTTCTAACCCCGAAGCCCTAACCCATTTTGGCGATCTCCTCTCGTCGATTAACCCAAAAATCCTCACCTACGATCTTCCACATCTCTCACCTACGATCTCTCCTCACACTCTCAACTCCCTCTATTCACGCTCTCAAAACCCTAAATCCTAATATCCAAGGAAATCGTTGAATCGGAAATTTGGGAGAAACTAGTACGGTTGAAGGAGCTACTTCGACCTCGTATTGACTATCTACCTCTTCAATCACCCACCTTTAGCTGGTCACTGGAAATTTCTCAACTTCACAGTCGCTTTCTCATAAAGCAATGTGGTTTTGCCTACACTCGCTTTTTCAGAAAGCGACTGTAGGCAAAATCCAATCGCTTTCCGAGAATGCGACTGTTGAGTTGAAAATTTTTCAAATCTCTCAACTCTAAACTCGCTTTCTCAGAAAGCGAGGAGGTTTAAAACAGACTCGTTTTCTGAGAAAGCGAGTTTAGGGGGGGAAATCCAATTCAAGCTGCATATGCAAATTCATTCACAATCTCTAAACTTCATATTTACTCCAACATCTATGAATGCAACTTCATTCACAATCTCTAAACTTCGAATGATTTTGAAACAAATGAAAATTATCATAGTTCAAAATTAAACGCATACAAATTAGTAGAAAGTCCACATCACATAATACAACAATTACAAACTACTACAAAGTTGACAAAACAAATACAAACATATTGGAATTTGACATGATTTAAATGTTTTGAGATCCTCTTTTAGAATGGAGATAAGGAGAGGGGAAAAAACGAGTCTAGAATATTAAAAACCTCCAAACGATACTCGTTGTCTCAAAAAGCGAGTTTGAGAAAAACCCACTCGCTTTTTGAGATAGCGAGTCTTGGTCAGGGAGAAATTAAAAAAAAAACCCAAACCTCACACTCGCTGTCTCAAAAAGTGATGGAATTTTTACCAAACTCGCTTTTTGAGACAGCGAGTAGGTCAGTTTGAATTTTTTTTTTTTTAAAAGTAGGTTAGTTTGGGAAAAACTTTCAAAAAGTAGGTCATTTTGGGAAAAAAATCCCTCCTCAGTAATACTTAGGAAAGTCAACGTCACGTTTTGTGTACCAAATTATGATGAGGATTTTTTGGGCATCCTCGCCAATTCTAACCTCTTTTGCAATGACATGAGAGCTACTCGACCTGATATTAGCGCACTGATGATACAAATTTGAAGATAACAAAAGTAAATAACAAACTATTTGTTACAGAAATTTATGAAAGTAAAAAAGGATGTATATGTCTTTTCGTTTAGATATCTGTCACGCCCAGCTTTCCACTATACAGAAGTACGTGCATGCAACCGAGGACCAGCGAATGATACGACATCATCCATAAGTTGTAAAGTTATAAGCTCAACAAGATATTTATAACGCATTCACGCAAGCAAATATAATGATCACATAAGTTGGAAATAGAATAACCATCATCTGGAAAATACATAATCATCGGGTCATGATGCCTGGAAATACAAGGTATCAGAATTGAAATAGTACGATGAACATTCACTATAGTAACCAGATAAAATAGTGACCGAAAGGAAAACAACATGAAGCAGTAATAATGCAGCAATGATCTTCTAGAGAGTCTATTTGTCAGGTCCAACAGTACTGGTATAATTATTAAGTAAAAAAAGTGGGGAAAATATATGTTAGAGTATGCTTCGGACAACAAGTAGCAACAAGCAGCAAAATGGTAAGATAAAAAGATATAACAAGGAAGGAAAAACAAGTAGTAGTGCAATTACTGAAAAAAAGTACAATACAATATTGAAGGAAGCAAGAAACTGAAACAATATGATCATGTAAGTAACAAATGTAAACAAATTTATTCAAGACTTCAATGTATAGTCAATTGATAACCCAGGATTAGTTAATCAATAATCATTTACTCAAGAATCATGATTCCTGTAACCAAGAATCATGCTTAGTGTCTATCTCGGGTCTATCATTTTTATTAACGTATCTAATGCACGCAATCCTGTGTCTCATACCACAAGTTCGAGTGCAAATTAATCATATGACATTTAGACTTCGGTAGTGAATTCTATAGGATTATGTACTCGAGTCTTCCAGTGATAGTATCAAGACATGTAATCAAGAATCATATAATCAAGAATCACTATTCTGAAAAATACGGGGCCCTTTCCGAGTATACTCCTCTATATTGCCCACTACTAAGTCGTGTTGACTCTTAGTTTGGTGTGCACAAAACGTGCTCATTAATACTAATAAGTTTAAAGTTAGTTGTTCAGATCTCCAGGATCAAATAATATCAGCAAGGAATCCAAGAGAGATTCAATAATATTTAAACAAGGAAAGCAATAAAGAATGATTGCAAATACAAGCAAAAGAGAAAGATATTCAAAAAGAGTTCATAATTAATTTTTCTACAAGCAAAAGAGAAAGATATCAAGACCTGAATTTTTCCTTCTATTTTCGTGAGATTTTAATTGTATAAGATTGATTAAAGATTGATTAGTTTATGGTAAGAAAACAGGGTGGATTCGGATTATACAGTGCAATACCGGTAGACCGTACTTCATCACCGGTCGGCCGCATCGCAATCGACCACAACCTTGAGTTGCTTGAGAAGTGGTCGACCTTTCACCTCTCTACTTTATATCAGAGAGCTGAACGGTCGACCGCACTTTGTGCGGTGTATATTCTTGAAAAATATCATTTCTATTTTTGATCGATACACTTACCCGTCTATTAATATTGACAAATCCACTGTGCAGTCTTAACCCTATTACTTCTGATAAAATTCTTTTGAACTAATCTTTCGATAATCAATCCGAGTATGAGCGATAATTTTTCTGTATTCTTCAGTCAGGATCATTAAACAATCTTGAGTTTTGGTTTTTCTTTCTTTTCCACTTCGGTGAGATTGACGGCACTAGGATTGGAAGTCCTGTGGGTGTAATAGGTCTCTCGGCCTGAATCCGAGAATCATTGTACAAAGAGTTTTAAGTATAGTGGAACGCTTGTGGCGGATAATTGCTATAAGTAGGTGGTGTTGACGTAGACCTGGGGGTCGAACCACGTTATATCGCTGCGTCATCTGTGTTTGATGCTTTTAACTCTTTTACTTACCTTGCACTTTATTTTATTAATTTTTAATTCCGCACAATCACCCTATTCACCCCCCTTGGGTGATTAACAGTGGTATCAGAGCGAGGTGCTTATCAAAAAGCTTAAAAGCTTAAGCAAAAGGTCCAATGGCCGAAATCCCTCCTCCCGATAACTTGTACTCATCGGAGCCATTTATCTCCAATGGGACAAGCCTTACACGATCACCATTTTTTGATGAAAAATGCTATGACGTCTGCAAAGTTCGCATGTCTCATTTTTTACAGATGCTCGGAGAAGAAGTATGGAATGTGTGTATCAATAAAACAGAAATTCCAGTTAGTCACGGAAAGACATCCTTCACAAAAGCAGAGTTGGCCCTCAAGACAGCAAATTCCAAAGCCATGACGGCTCTCTATGCAGGGTTGAATAACGAACAACTAATGCGTTGCGGGTGTAACTGCAAAATAGCATACGAGATCTGGAACAACATGCTGAAGCGGTATGAAGGAACCGCTTCTAAGGTAAAAGCTAAAGTTAATTTATGTTTCTATCCGTTTGATTAATTTTGCATGTTGCCATGGGAAAATTAGGATCAAATGCTCGCCACTTCGATATCATTGCCCACGAACTTGAGAGCTTAGGTAAGGGGCTAGATGATGACCGAAGGTTGGAAAGCTCATAAGTTGTCTCACGCCAGAATGAGATGTAAAGGTCGCTGCTATGAGGGAGACTCTTGAAGAGAAGGGATTCGACTACTGTACATTCCAAGGAAAGCTGAAGACATACGAGATGAAAATGTTGGAGACCAAAAGATACAGACAAAACATTGGGATTGAACCAAAGACCAAAGAGAAGCCCATTGCACTGAAAGCAAAAAAATCCCGACAGTCAAAAGCAGATTCAGATCGTGAGGAGTCAGACGAGGACATTGCTCTATTGACAAAATAATTTCGTAAGTATCTCAAACATAAGAAATATGACAGCTATCAAGGAGAAAGGGAGAAGGATAAAGATGATATGTGCTATAAGTTGAAGAAACCAGAACACATTCATGCAAATTGTCCCGTCTCACAAGACAGGAACAAGGACTACCACCGCTCAAATTCAAGTCTGAAAAAGAAGGCGCTAAAGGCAACATGGTTAGATTCCGAATCAAGTGAGGCAGAGTAAGGCTACGACGATGTCGACTTCACGGCTCTTGGGCATGGTGAGGTGCAATCACCATCTCAAGAAGAGGTCATCGAAGAACCCACTTATGATAAACTAGTAGACATGTGTAATGGTTTGAAAGACTATGCTAAGAAATTAAGTCGTAAACTTAGGCACTATAAACAAATTTCAAATGATACCCATGACTCTTGTATTACAAAAAAATCAAAAACTGAAAAATAAGAACGCCTTGATCTTGAAAAAATTTGAGTCATTTAGAAAAGATCATGATGTATGGCTAGAGGAAAACAAAATCTTAAAACAACAAATTCGAGAATCTTTAGGTATGATGATCACTTAAGAAAAATTCATGAGAAATCAGTTTATATAGCCAAACTCACAGATGATTTAAAAGAATGTAAAAACAAAATTTGATGAGGTAGTGGAAGGATGTAATGAAGCTCTTGAACAAAATAGGATTCTTGATGCTACACTAGACACTCTTCGTTGGAACACAAAAAACGATGAGATGACTAGAAAAGATTATGTAAAAGAGTAACTGAGCTTGAAAAGATTGTTGAAAAATATGAAGGGCCCAATTACCTTATTACAAAAAATTCAAGATCCTATCATGATAATCGAGTGCTTGGTTAGGAAGAGCCAATGCACCATCAAAAATATAAATCATCATGTCATACACACTTGCAAAAACTCCAACATAATCATAAACCAATCCAAAGCTATGCAAGTGTGCATGACTTAAGACATAATCGTATCACAATTAATTATTGATGTAGATTAGGATATATTTCATATAACTGTTTATTAAAAAGAAATACTAATTTTGTTTGGGTAAGAAAGAATGTTAATGCAGGATCAGAACCCACTTGGAATCCTACAAAATTCTATGTAGGTGGTCCGATGCCCTCAACTTAGGAGATCGTAGACACCTTGATAGTAGACGCTCGAGAGGCTCAGTAAGTTACACTAGCAACCAACATCTCTATCAAGGAAAAATGAGAAGGATCTTGGTCTTTCAGATAAGTATAGCATCGGGTAAAATCTATACTAGACTGAAATTATATTAAATATGCATCTGCTAAATTACTTGAAATACATGAAATGTGCCAACTTTAACATAAAATCACTATTTGAATGATCGATCGACCGACCGGTCGACCGTACATGCCATTTGTTCTTAATCAGTCGAGACTGGACCGGTCGACCGAACGGTCAACCGTCCACCCCTCTGTCACTAATCACTAATTTAAAACCTTCTATTTCGTGGTGAGCGGTCGACCGACCAAGTCGACTGACATGCTTAATCCCTCTCTAATATAAATACCTCGTCACCCCTAACCTCTCTTTCTTATAAAACCCTAGCCTCCGAATATAAACCCATCAAATAAACCCTCATCTCTAAATTCTTTTGTCAAAAATTTCTCAAGTGTCTTCTCATCCTTTGTCTCGATGGCTTCCTCTTCTCACAAATCGAAAGACAAGAAAGCTGTTGCTTCCAAATCCGTCACTAGAAATGGTATAATCTTTCGCAACGCACAGTGTGCTGATCTTTACTTCTCTTCTCTCTATAATGCCCCCGTTGTTGCAAATCGGGTTATTAACCTATCATCCTTGGGTGGGCAATTCTATGTCATGGTTAGAATTCTTAGAGATTTTGGTTGGGAAAACTATCTTGCTACCCCAAGCACTCACTCCGAGTCTCTAACTCAACAATTCTATGCAAACCTTGAGGGACTTCAAGATGATGATCTTACCCTCTCTTCTATCATCCTTGGCCGTAAAGTCAAAATCACTCCCGAATATCTCCAAGGGAGATACGAGTTTCCCGAAGGGGAGTTTGATGCATATCACTTAGACTTTAAAACCCTCAATTATAAGCCCATTCACAATCAAAACACCGTCAAATCTATGATCATTCAACCCGAATTCTCTCGTCTCCCTCATCCCGCTCCTACCAATTTTACCGATATCGCTCGCGTTCTTAATAAAATTTTCAATACTGATATTTGGCCCAAGAAAAATGATAAATCAGAAATTAGGGTCGATCAATCTTTCATCATCTTTCTTATTCTTGGGGAGTACAAATTCGATCTTGCTACATTCATCATTCGAACGATGAATTATGCAACTACTACTAATCGTGGTCTCCCCTTCAGCTCTCTCATATGCAACGTTGCTATTGATTCCCGCATTGATGTTGGAAACTTCTTGCTTAGTAAAAACCCTATGCCTATTCTTCCTCAACAAATGAGTATTGATGTAACCTTCAACCAGCGTGCTCGTCGTCGTCAATCCCAACAACAAGCACGCCAAGCCGAAAATGCACCACAAGCATATTCCTCTTCATGACGCAAGAATGCCACTTCTTCATCATTTGTGACTCATGAGCAGTTTAATGCTCATCAAATGCAAGTATATGAATATTATGTTAACACAATTAAGTACTTGCAAGGGAAGGAAGATTAGGAAATTCTTCCTCCACCGAATGATGAAGATGATGAGGAAGATGAGGAAGACAATGACGGCAATGATGGAAATGATGATGATGATGATGATGATGAGTGAATATCTTTTTGTAATTGAAATATCTATGTGTACGCTTCGGTTTGCCTTCTGTGATCTATTGTGCTTTTGACAAAGAGGTGCGGTCGACTGAGCGGTCGACCGGTATGCTCTCGGGAAAATTTTCTCAAAATCATCTCTATGGCGGTCGATTGTACGGTCGACCGGTCTCCTCTCTGGTCTTCGATAAACATTTTTTTAAAACCATTGTTTTGTGACTCTTGAAATGCAATTTTTTATTATACTTGTATTAAGGAGGATCTCAAATCTGTGATATTATGAAGAGCTTTCACTGTATAGCAAAGAGTCTCACCATCAATGGTATCATGTAAGAAGATTCTCTTCTCCTCATTTTCAGTAACATTTCATTCTTTTCAAACTCTATCCCTCCTGTCTATTTTGATTAATGAGTTTTTTTTTATGTACTTTCACTAGAATATTTTTTTAACGTGCTTTCACTTTTCTTCTACTTAAATCCCTTTTGGTGTGTTCCAAAAAGGGGGAGAATTTTTTTTTGAAATGTTTTCAAATAAAGTCTAAAGTATTCATGACATGTTTTCATAAAATATTTTCAAATACTTTGTAATGATTCTATGAATATTCTAAACTACAAATATGGTTTCAAAAGTCTTACACTAATCATATGCTGTAGTTCAGTATAACAGGTGACATTGAATTAAGGGGGAGTATTTACATCTCTCTTAAAGGCTCTTACTTATGAAAATCTGTGTAACAGGACATACTAAACTCAGGAGGAATATTTATGTGGCCTATTTTAATTTTCAAACATTTCAGCATGTTTTGTTTACACCAAAAGGGGGAGATTGTTGGCTCTTAGTTTGGTGTGCACAAAACGTGCTCATTAATACTAATAAGTTTAAAGTTAGTTGTTCAGATCTTCGGGATCAAATAATATCAGCAAGGGATCCAAGAGAGATTCAAGAATATTCAAACAAGGAAAGCAATAAAGAATGATTGCAAATATAAGCAAAAGATGAAAATATTCAAAAAGAGTTCATGATTAATTGGTCTACAAGCAAAAGAGGAAGATATCAAGACCTGAATTTTTCCTTCTATTTTCGTGAGATTTTAATTGTATAAGATTGATTAAAGATTGATTAGTTTATGGTAAGAAAACAGGATTTGGAATATACAGCGCGATAGCGGTCGACCGTACTTCATCACCGGTCGACCCATCGCAGTCGACCGCAACCTTGAGTTGCTTAAGAAGCGGTCGACCTTTCACCTCTGTACTTTACGTCAGAGAGCTGAATAGTTGACCGCACCAATATGACGGTCGACCGCACTTTGCGCTGTGTATATTCTTGAAAAGTATTGTTTCTATTTTTGATCGATACACTTTCCCGTCTATTAATACTGAAGAATCCATTGTGCATTCATAACCCTATTACTTCTGATAAAATTCTTTTAAACTAATCTTTCGATAATCAATCCGAGTGTGAGCGATAATTTTTCTGTATTCTTCAGTCAGGATCATTAAACGATCTTGAGTTTTGGTTTTTCTTTCTTTTCCACTTCGGTGAGATTGATGGGACTTGTATTGGAAGTCCTGTGGGTGTAATAGGTCTCTCGGCCTGAATCCGAGAATCACTATACAAAGGGTTTTAAGTATAGTGGAACACTTGTGACGGAGAATTACTACAAGTAGGTAGTGTGGACGTAGACCTAGGGGTCGAACCACGTTATATTGCTGTGTCATCTGTGTTTGCTGCTCTTAACTCTTTTACCTAGCTTGTACTTTATTTTATTAATTTTTAATTCTGCACAATCACCCTATTCATCCCCCCTAAGGCTAACAAGTCGTACCCTTATAATCCCGACTTGTTATTCTTTTACAATAATTAATCATGAAAATGCAGTTAATACGACTAGTGGAATGGTAGTATCAATACAATATCTAGAAGATATCAAGAGCTATGCAATGCATGGTATGTATATACTTCAATTCATTAAATATGGAAAATAGCGGGTTTTTAATGCAAAAATGTAGAGATGGATTTATAGACTGCAGCACCTATCTGCGCTCAAATTCACTTTACTGTTGCTACAGGAAAGTAAACCCAATTCCGTCATAGATTCTAGAAAGTAGATTCCCTTGTGGTTCCAACGCATAATCACACGATACATTCTAGGGATAGTAGTTATGCGTAAAAATTCATTATTTGCTGGTTTCGATGTTTCGTGTACAGTTCTGTTCTGAAAATCCAGGAGTCACAATACTAAAATGTTAATAACTTACAATCTATAAATCAGATTAAGAAATCGTAAGATGTTATGGATTCCAAACTCGATGTGCTACGATTTTCATGTATAAATTTCTTGGATCAAGTATCAGGAACATGGTCTAATTTTCAGCGCAAGGACAGGACAGTAGGTTTCGTGCACGGTACTAAAGTCGTGATATTTCACAATCCATAAATCGGATTGTGAAACCGTAAAATGTTCTGGATTCTATACTCGATGGACTATGATTTTTGTGTATAAAGTTATCAATTTCAATGAAGGAAGCTAGTGTTGGGAATAGGTCTTGAATATTCGTGGTTCAGATTAGAAGAATGTAAGATGAAGCACAGAGGTCGAAGGGTCAAAGTGAGTAGAAGAGAAATCAGCAACAACAACAGTTAGAGAAGAGCTGCGGTCGACTGTCCTGGGAGACGGTCGACTGCACCCCCTACCGCACACCCAACCGTAGTTGCATAGGGTTTGGCCGAGAGGAGGACGGTCGACCGGTCTTGTTGGACGGTCGACTGACCGCGGTGCTGTGTTCGTTTTGGGCCTCAATTTGTTAGGTCGTTTCAGCCCAATCTTCAATTCCAAATTAGATCATATGGCTCCTATTCAGTCACTTCTTTTCTAGGTTTTATCGAACGACTTAGAATCAAGATTAGATCTAGGTTTCTATCTAATTCTTCTATATATATTTTAAACTCCTCCAATATGAGAAGAGAGTACTTCATAGATTATTTTCTCCATTGCAAAGAGAGACTCGAGAGAGAGATAGTTCTTGGTGAGTGAGTTTAATTCCGTGTATTGCATGAATCAGTAAATCCTAATCACTTTTAATTGAATATCAGATCTCTCTATATTTCCTTCCGGATTAAGCAAAAGTTAACCGGGATAAATCATTGTTGTATCTGTGTTAGATTGGTGGATCTACTTGCTTGCTAAATTGATTCGTCTCATCTACTTCGACTTCCTCATTGCTCTATTTAGTTTTGCTACGACAATGGGAGTTCATTGACGTCCCAATCCCAACAACTGGTACAAGAGCTTCAGGTTGTTGAGTCCCTTGGTTAAGTTGACAGGCCACAGTCTTTTAAATATCAAGCAATTCGATGGAAAGACCAATTTTAATCTTTGGAAGGTTGAAATGTATGATGTCCTTGTTCAAGAACGTTTGCAGTTAGCCATTAAGAAGAAAAAAAAAGCCAACTGATATGAAGGATGATGGTTGGGAAGATATTCTTGAAAGAGCCATAAGTCTGATCCAACTATTATTGGTGGACGAGGTCAAGTGTAGATTTTTTGAAGAAACTGACGCGGCGAGTTTATGGGAAAGACTCATAACTGACTACTCCGGTTCGTCGTTATTTAATCAGATGCATTGGAAGAGGAAGTTATTCCGTTTATCTATGAAGAAAGGTACCGATCTCCAAGACCACATTACAGAGTTCAATAAGGTATTATTTGAACTTAAGGCGATCAACGCAGATGTGTGTGAGGAAGATAAGGCTTTCAACTTGATATATTCACTACCAGATTCGTACGAGCCTTTGATCACGACCATGCTACACGGTAGATCTGCCAAGGAGAGTATTTCGGTAGATGGTGTAATCAAAGCATTGAAGGAAAATCAACTTAGGAAGGAGACCCATAAATCATCATCATCTATTCCTACAAGTTGTCTAGCAGTGGATGGTCCTTCGGGGGGAAGACAAAGTGCTTTGCAAAAGGATTCGATCCATTGCCAATATTGCAAGAGGTCAGGGCATATCATGAAAGATGTTGAAAATTGCAAAATTAGGAAAGCACAAAGAATGGTAATTCAACCGCTAATGTGGTTAGTGCTTATGATTTAGGTGATTCGTGTCTTCTTGTTTCAAATTCTTTAGAAGTGGATTCTAGTTGGATTCTTGACTCAGGGAGTTCTTTTCATATTTGCTCTGAGAGAGAATTGTTTTCTACTTATAAGTCTACTACAGACGTTGTGTGACAATGGGAACTGGGGATATTTGTGAAGTAGTAGGTGAGGGGATAGTTGAGTTGAAGATACCAGGTCTAAATATGTTCAATTTAAGGGATTATTTTGCATATTCCTCTGTTGAAACGGAATCTGATTTCCTAGGAAACTCTGGATGCACGGGGCTGCAGGTACACAGCTCGAGGTGAAGTTCTGTCTGTTTTTCAAGGACGTCGTGATGTGATTAGAGTATGAGAGTGGTTGGGCCAAGCCAAAATAATCTTTATAATCTTTGGATAATCCGAAATACCTGCGCAAGTGTTGTTACTTCTTTTTCCGTTATTCCAGCAAGCTCAGCTAGCTTGCAACTAGAATCATCGAGACGAGACTACGACGTTCGAATATCATCGAAAGGTGGAGAATGCCTAAGGGTAAGTGGAGTTCGTGCAGAGACTAGCAACTCCATGAGTACATCTACGGAGGTGTACCCTTGAAGCGGTATACTGGAATTGGTGAGATTGGGTAAAGATCATTTCAACTAGAACAAGAAGCTATTGTTCTAAGTTTTTTTGCAAGTGGAGTTCATTCGAGTTTGGAGATGAATAACACATCATGTGATAGCACCCGTATGCAATCCAATGTGGAGTTTGTTGGGAATGTGTCTTGAATACTCGTGATTCAGATTAGAAGAAGGTAAGATGAAGCACAGAGGTCGAAGCGTTGATGTGAGTAGAAGAGAAATCAGCAACATCAGCAACCAGAGAAGAGTTGCGGTCGACTGTCCTGGGAGATGGTCGACCGCACCCCCGACCGCACACCTGAACGCATTTGAACAGGGTTTGGCCGTGAGGAGGATGGTCGACCGTTCTTGTTGGACGGTCGGCTGACCGTGACACTGTGTTCGTATTGGGCCTCAATTTGTTAGGTCGTTTCAGCCCAATCTTTAACTCCAAGTTAGATCGTACAGCTCCTATTCAGTTACTTCTTTTCCAGGTTTTATCGGACAACTGAGAATCAAGATTAGACCTAGTTTTCTCTCTAATTCTTCTATATATATTGTAAACTCCTCCAATATGAGAGGAGAGTACTTCATAGATTATTTTCTCCATTGCAAAGAGAGGCTCGAGAGAGAGATAGTTCTTGGTGAATGAGTTTAATTCTTTGTATTGAGTGAATCAGTAACTCCTTGTAATTTCTTCTAGTTGAATATCAGATCTTCCTATATTTCCCTGGGATTAAACAAAAGCTAACCAGAATAAATTATCATTGTGTTTGTGTTAGATTGGTAGATCTACTTGCTTGCTCAATTGATTCTTCTGATCTACTTCGACTTCCTTATTTTTCTATTTAGTTCCGCTGCGACAACGGGCGTTCGTTGACGTAGTGGTCGTTGGCGTTCGTTGACGCTGCGACCGATCCCAATAGCTAGGTCAAATTTTTAGTTCAAGGTCACAAAATTTAGAGATAGCAAAGTTGAATATTCGATAATATGAAAAATTAACGGTCTTATACTGGAATCAATAACACGACATGATAAGGACTATGAATCAATAACATGGTATGATAAAGAAGCTATTATTCCGATTCGCCGATGAATCAATAATAGCATTCCTTGATATACGATAATCAATTCAAAGAACTACTTGCAAGAGTTCAAGAAAATGCTTGCCTTATATGTGATGATTATAACGAGTATGGTGAGAACAACGGGAAGAAGTAGCGATGGTGGCTACAGAGCACGGCAGCGAGCAACATGACGATAATAGCAAGAACGGCCATATATGCTCATGAGCTCAAGCTTCCAAGGATCACAGAATCTAATTCATCTTCACCAAGAAAATACATACAAATAACAAAGTTAATATAAGGAAATGAATTTAGAATATATTCATCTCTAAGAAATATAAGTCATTAAGACAAATCAAACTATACTTATTATCATGAACTAGGGTACTAATTGTTAAGCGCTATCAACGAAGATAACTCTACTTGTTGCCTCCTCAGAAATACTTACGAAAGTCAATGCCACGTTTTGTATACCAAATTATGATGATGATTTTTTGGTCATCCTCACCAATTCTAACCTCTTTTGCAATGACATATTGACATGAGAGCTGCTCGACCTGATATTAGCGCACTGATGATACAAATTTGAAGATAACAAATTATTTGTTACAGAAATTTATGAAAGTAAAAAAGGATGCTCATGTCTTTTCGTTTAGAGATCACTCCTTATTTGTCTAATTATGTCAACCAAATGAGATTGTGTGGAATCCCAAAAAACAAACAAAAAAACCCTAAATAACATAGGACATAAAAAAATTGCAGAAATATACAAAATATAGAAGAGCACTGATAAAAGTATGCGAAGAGGGAAATGCATACCCCAAAAGAAGAAAAAAAAAATGCATGAGAAGAGATAGAGTGGATTAGTGTTTCTAACGATCTAGAGACAAAATTATAGGTTCACAATTTTAAAGCCTATATTGATTATGGCAATTACTTTGACCATTTTATTTATTTTTTTTGAGAGAAAAGGTCGAATCTGGCCACCCTATTTCATTAATAAGAGCTTAACGAAATATTGAAAACATTTTATTAATCACTTCATATACCTACATCAAAGCTAATTCTGTTAAATTTTGCTAGTGTAGAGTTGTAAATTGCCTTTCGACGACAGTATAACAGAAAGGCAGAAAATATTTAATGTATCAATATTTTCAAAATTTTGCCATGCAGTGCCCGTTAAAGATGCGATTACCAAAATATTTTAAAGAGTTTTTCATGATCTGCGATTCAGGTTATCAGAAGAGCAGAGAGTACACATTAGTTGGTGACGTAATATTTCCATTGGCAACAGGAATATCTACTTCGCATTCCTGCAATAAAATTAAGCATCGTCGATATATTTGGAAAGAATAATTAAAGAAAATAAATCATATTAGGAGAATAAGAATATTGTACAAATATGAGGAGTTCCACTATAAAAATGAAACAAAATCCATTGGACTAATATGAATGGCTCAAGATCAACTGAAATGTTGCTCAAGATCTGAACTTTTCAACAATTAAAGGGCACAACGATTACAACAATTACATCTCCTCCTCTACCTCTCTCTTTCCCTCTCATCACCATCAAATTAAGAACTTTTCTAGTCATTAATCCCTAATTTCACGTCTAAATCGAAAAAAATCTCTACTTCAACAAAATTTCAAGAAACAAAATATAAGAAATTGAGAGAAAAAGAGGACCTTTCCAGATCGGTTGAGATGAGCGGAGTAGGTCTTGATGAATTTAACTTGAGGGTGAGGAGGCGGCATGAGTGTGCGGTGAGCGGCTTGCGGCATGAGGGGGAGGGGGCGACGTGAGTGCTGCGAGCGGCGTGAGGGAGGCGACCGACATGGGTTAGGTAGGTTTTTTATTTTGAAAGTGGGAGGCGAAGAGTTCGTGGGTGAGAGCACAAAGAGGGTTCGGGGTTTTTGTGTTTTCGTTTTTTTCTTCTATAAAAACGTGTCGGTTGCATAAGTTAATAGATGAGAATTTCTTCTTTTGATCTTCGTTATCAATTTTAAAATAGAGGAAAGATAGAAAGGGTAGACATACTCTCTCATCTATATAATATAATACAAAGAAATCTGTCAAGTGGCTCTCATTCAGTAGGATTGAAATCAATGGTCCAGATCTAACCTCACAAAACATATTTTTCCGCTCAAAAGTTCCTCCCCAAAATTCAAATTCAAATTCCCAAAACAACTCATTTATTTATTTATTTATTTATTTATTTATTTATTTATTTCTCTCTCTCTCTCACACTCATTCTTTCTCTATTTACTCAGAAATTTATATTTTTAGATTTCAGATTTGTAAAATTTTTAGATTTTTTATGCATTTTTTATTGCTCATGTTACATTGAAAATAGAAAATATTTCATAAACAGTTAAATTTCATCATTTTCCACACTCAAATTTCTAAGAACTTAGATTTTACACCTCCATTTATAATTATTTTTCAACATATACTAATGGAAACATGGACTTTTATTTACAACTAATTATTGTTTTGCTATTCAAACTTGAGCTACATAATTGTTGTTTTACTGTTTACAAGACTTTCATATGTTGTATCGTTTCGAAGACGTGCCGTAGGCACGTGCCCACGGGAAAATCTAGTATTAGTATAATATATAAATACAATACATTATGTAATGAAGTAGTCTGACTTTCCTCAAAATAATTTGAAATCTTCCACTATCTCTGAATCTTCACACCAACCGTTGCATACAAAAAAGTTGAAAATTTATCAATAACATCAATGTCTTGATTATTGAAAATTAAAATTTAACAATAATCCCTTGAAATTTGTCCCTTCGAATAGATTTTTTTTCCAGTAGGTCCATTTCATTAGTACACATCTTAAAACAAAGTTCACAACTGAATTGAGACTAATATATTCAAGGAAAATGATTAAAACTAATATATTCCTCTTCGGTATAACCGCGTCAAAAAATGGAGACTACACAACTAACAGTGGTGACATATGGCAACCTTACAATACCTAAATAGCTTCATTCCTAATCAATATAACAACAATATACCCATTAGGCTCATAGCCTTACACCAAAGTGTTCACATGAGTTGCTCATTGTTATAAAAGAACAACGTAAACAAAATTCGACATCAAATCGTGATTTATTCAATGGTTTGCGTTGAATTTGGTTTGAGCGATTTTTTCGCAAATAATTCACGATATTCTCAATTTCTTCGCAAATTCTTCAACTTAGAAACCAAATTCTGTAGAATTACTTTCACTACCGTCTGTAGTTCCCTCTTCCCATTTTGTAGCGAAACAAATATTTTAAAAAAAACCTGATTTGGGATCCCCATCTGTAATATCCCGGACGGATATTATATTGTATAAATTATTATTTTTTAATTAAAATATTTTTAATGGGAATTTCTTGGTTTCACTCATAAAAAGTTACCTGGATCTATATACTGGTAAGTATATACAGGTATTGTATCAGTTTTGTGCACTTGTACAAAATCCTGAAAAACGCATTTTTGAGAAAAATGTCTGGAAAATCCCGAGCAGACACTGAAAATTATTATTTTATTATTATTTATTTTTATTTCCCGAAATAAAATATTTTTGGTGGATATCACCCGGTTTTGTTAATAAGCATTATCTGTGTACACATACCAGTTTGTATACATCTGTATTGTATCAAATTGGTACTTGAATCTTTCGGGTTGATAATAAAATTTATTTTATTATTATTTTCATAATTAAATTATTTTTATACGGATTGTGCGGTTTTACAAACGGAAATTATCGGTATATAGATATATACATACGTATGCGTATTGTACCAATTTCATACGTATGTACAAATCATATAGTATGTGTTTTGGACAAAAATATCTTATTTTTGTCATGATTAATCAAATTTGGATGGCTAGGATTTGTTTGGAGGCTTAAACATAGGGTTATGATTAATTAGGGATACATAAGAGTTAATAGGTGTATTTTCTACTAGAACCCTCTTCTCCACCTCATCCCTCCACCTCACCCCCTCCACCTCATCCATTTTGGCCGGCCCAAAGGAACTCCAAGGGGGTTTGTGCATTTTTGGTTGTGTATTTTGCACTTTCCACCCTCATTTCATCCTATAAATACCCCTCCCTTTCACCTTTTGCCTCATTTTACAAGAAAAAAAAGAGAGAAGAAAAGAAAGAGAAGAAACCCTAAGAGCATCTGTAGTCGTTTGCTATTTATCGATAATATGCATAAATGGCAAAAAAAATAGCTGCAGTCGTTTGCTATTTATCTATATTATCGATAAATCGCTACAGTAGATTGCTATATTTGAGAATCCGCATAACTCATATGCATATATGAGTGCCGTCCCACAAAAAAAAATAATATTTTTTTCGTCGGACGGCACATGATGTGCCGTCCCATTCATTAATTAATTAGTTTATTGAATTATAAATAGCCAAAACGAATTAAAAAAGCCGAAAAATCCCCCCCCCCCCCTTCCCCGCGCCCGGACGGCACATCATGTGCCGTCCCATGGGCTTTTTAATTTTTTTTTTGCTTTTATTGGACACTAACACTTAATTAAACTATCTTTATATAACTATCTAACTATCTTTATATAACTATCTGCATCTAACTATCTTTTATTGGACACTAACACTTAATTAAACTTACTGCATCTAACTATCTTTATATAACTAATTAATTATTTATTTATTTAATAAACTATAATAACTAATTTAATTAAAAGTTACTTTAATATCATTGGACGGATCGATTAAAAATATATTAAAATAATAACTAATTTTTTTTTTCTACTCGGACGGCACTTCATGTGCCGTCCCACCTATAAAAAAATTTAATTTTTTATTTTAGCGTTCGGACGGCACTTCATGTGCCGTCCCACGTAATTTGTTATTTTTTTTAGTATTTTTTATTCTCAGACGGCACTTCATGTGCCGTCGCTTATTTTTATATTAATAGAAAGCTAAAATATAGCTTTAAACGACTGCAGCAAAACTAGGATTCCTATTTCTATTTATCCATATATCCATATTTTACCACTCAACGACTACAGATGCTCTAAGTGTTCTTCATTTGGGGTTTTTATGAGTGTTCTTCAAGTTGTGGTAGAAAGCATGGAGGAAGGAGAAGGTTTTGCTAGCTAGTCCTTCCTACAAAAATCACAAGGTGGGGATTCTCTACTTCTAAATTTTTAGGTTGTATGTTCTTATTTATTTTGTTTATATAGTAAAGAACCCATCTTTTAGGGTTAATAATGGTTGTATATGAGAAAGAACCCATCTTTGATGGTTGGTTGTTGTAGGATAAAAAGAACCCATCTTTTTATGGTGGATGTTGTAGGTGTATGTCCTAAATAACTTGGACTATTTTTCTAAACATATAAGTGGTTGTAGGTGGAAAAAAGAACCCATCTTATGATGTGTTATTGTGTATTTGTCTTCCTAAATAGCTTGGACTAAATTCCTAAGCATAAGCATGTTTGTAGGGATCAAAATGATCCCATGAAAAAAGATGGATTGAAAGGACTCAACAAAATCACATAAAGGTTGATTTTTGACTTGTATAGTTAGTATTGTTGTGATGATTATTTTGGACTAATTGGACTAAGATTTGTGCATAAGAATGGTGGAAAATCATGATGAAGTTTTCTCTTTTTATTTGTGTGGATTCTTGTCCACTTTTGTTGTATGTGTGTTCTAAAAATGACTTGGACTAATTATTAAGCATAAAGTTGTTGTAGGGATCAAAAGGATCCCATGAAAAAGATAGGTTGTGGAACTTAATTAAAATACATAAAGGTTGTTTTTTTAACCACGTATGACTATTGTTATTATTATGGTTATTTTGTTAACACAAATAACCACTTGGACTATAGCTATGTGCATATAAAGATTAGTGTAGTAAAAATATTTACTTACCCATTCTAGGGTTGTAGAACTCATCTAGCTTTTTAAAGGATAAGTTTTTGTTATATGTTGCTCTCTACTTTGTTAACAAATCATTCTTTACTAACCCTTGTTCATAAAAGATTGCTCTTATTGTATGTAGGAACTTGTAGGATTGAAGAAAAAGTGAGTTGTAGCATGTAGTAATTTGTAGACTAAATATGTAGTCTTTGTAATATATAGGACTTTTAATTTCCTAAAGAAGTAGTCTTTGTAATAATTTATTTTAATCTTTTGTAGCATGTTCTAAACTTTTATTGGTTGCTAGAAACCTATTCATGCTTGTGAACCCATCCATGCTTAAGTTGTGATAAAAGAAACTCATCATGCTTGAGATGTAGTAAAAGATACCATGCTTGAGTTGTGTAGTAATTCTACATTAAAAAGAACCCATTCATGCTCATGAAACCCATGAACCATTCATGCTTGTGAACCCATCCATGTTTAAGTTGCTGTAGAAAGAAACCCATCATGCTTGAGATGTAGTAAAAGATACCATGCTTAAGTTATTGTTGTAAGGAAACCATGCTTAGATTGTTGTAGAATTGTTCTAGTAAAAGACACAAGAATCATGCTTGAGTTGCTAATTATTGTAGTAAAGAAACCATGCTTAGATTGTTGTAGGATTGTTCTAGTAAAGGACACAAGAATCATGCTTGAGTTTCCTGTTGTTTTAGGTCAAAAGAATACCATGTTTGAGTTTTTATTGTTCTATGTCAAAAGAATACCATGCTTGAGTCTATGTGAAAGAAAAAAAACCCATCATGCATGAGATGTAGTAAAAGATACCATGCTTGAGTTTTATAGTAATTCTAGATTAAAAATGACTCATTCATGCTCATGAAACCCATGAACCATTCATGCTTGTGGAACCCATGAAGAACCTTATGCTTGAGTTACTAACTATTGTAGTAAAGAAACCTACCATGCTCAAGTTTTGTATTCTATGTCAAAAAGAGAACCTATTCATACTTGTGAAACCCATGAACCATGCTTGTGAAACCCATGAACCCATTCGTACTTGTTCTAGTTTCAAAAAGAATTCATATACCATGCTTGAGTTAATTATAGTATGTATACCATGCTTGAGTTGTTGTAGGTTGATTATAGTAAGAAACCCATGCTTGAGTTGTAGTAAGTATACCATACTTGAGTTGTTGTAGGTTGATTATAGTGAGAAACTCATGTTTTAGTTGATTATAGTAGATATACCATACTTGAGTTGTTGTAGGTTGATTATAGCGAAAAATCCATGCTTGAGTTGATTTTAGTAAGTATACCATGCTTGAGTTGTTGTAGGTTGATTATAGTGAGAAATCCATGCTTAAGTTGCTAACCATTGTAGTGAGAAACCCATGCTTGAGTTGATTTTAGTAAGTAAACCATGCTTGAGTTGTTGTAGAAGGAAACCAATGCTTAAATTGTATTCATGCTTGAGTTGTAGTACGTATTGTATGCTTGAGTTGTTGTAGGTTGATTATAGTGAGAAACTCTTGCTTGAGTTGATTATAGTAGATATACCATGCTTGAGTTATTGTAGACTGATTATAGTGAGAAACCTATGCTTGAGTTGATTTTAGTAAGTATACCATGCTTGAGTTGTTGTAGGTTGATTATAGTGAGAAATCCATGCTTGAGTTGATTTTAGTAAGTAAACCATGCTTGAGTTGTTGTAGAAGGAAACCCATGCTTAAATTGTATTCATGCTTGAGTTGTAGTAAGTATACCATGCTTGAGTTGTTGTAGGTTGATTATAGTGAGAAACTCATGCTTGAGTTGATTATAGTAGATATGCATGCTTGAGTTGTTGTGGGTTGATTATAGTGAGAAACTCATGCTTGAGTTGATTATAGTAGATATACCATGCTTGAGTTGTTGTAGGTTGATTATAGCGAGAAACCCATGCTTGAGTTGATTTTAGTAAGTATACCATGCTTGAGTTGTTGTAGGTTGATTATAGAAAGATACCATGCTTGAGTTGTTGTAGATTATTGTAGTAAGAAATCCATCATACTTGTGTTATTGTAGTGGTTCTAGTAAAGAAACCATGTTGAGATGTGTAGTTGTTTTAGATTCGAAGGAATCCATGCATGTTTGAGTTATATGATTGTAGTGGTTTCGGTTAAATTCTAAAAGGAACCCATGAGTTGAGCTTGCATGATAACCCAATTGAAATGAACCCATGTTCCACAGTTGTTCTAGTTCGATTTTTAAGAAGAAACCCATGAAACTAGCTCCATGATAGTTCTAGCTCGAATTGGTGAGGAACCCATGCAATTAGGTTCTAGGTGATTCTAGCTCAACTTTGAGAAGGAGCCCATGAATCTAGTCGCATATTGTCCTAGTTCAATTTGGGAAAAGAACCCATGAGTTCTAGTTGTATGCGTTTCTAATTGAAATTGGACCATATGATGTGCACATGCTTCATCTTCAATATATGGTAAATAATAATTGGAAAAGTCACTGGTATTGTTAGCTAGATAAAAGCTAGGCCAGGGGTCATCGAACATCAAGACTCGCATCTTACCACCTTGGAGACTATAGATAAATCACACCTCGAGCACCGACGAATCTTAACTGATGTGGGTTGATCGCCGGCCAAAAGTGTTGACGAGATCTGAGTTAGGGGTAGTGATGGGGTCTCATAATTGCCGTAGGGGCCATCGACCATCAAGAATCGCATCTTAACACCTTAGAAACTGTGGATAAATCACACCTCGAGCACCGACGGATCTTAACTGATGTGGGTTGATCGTGGGCCGAGAATATTGATGAGATCCGAGTTAGGGGTAATGATGAGTGTGAGAGATTTCCGTCATCGGTGTCTTGGATCGATAGGCCATGAGTTGGATCAGGATAATCATAAGGAAGTTATTGAAAACCCCGTGAGATTGTTTGGGCTTAGTGACATCGTTAGGGTAGTAACTTATGGCTATTACTACTTAAACTTTACTTATTATTATTTTTGCCGAAAGGAAAGAGTTAGTGTTAAAGGTGATTCCTTATGATCCGACCTGTCCTATAGGCCGATACTAGGCGGTGTTATTGGGTTGTACCCTTCTTGTCAAAGGGATACGGTCTGTGCCTTCTCACGAGTTTGGAGCACGGGATCCGTATCTCGTCTGTTAATTTCTGAAGTGCCTTGATAAACGGGAGCGATTCCTGTCGGAACTAGGGGATGGACTCCGGAAATTCTGTCACGTTCTATGCCAGGGAGAGCGAACGAGCCATAGACCACGGTCTATGAGTTATGGGTGACACAGGGTAGGCTTCGTGCTATCCTGCGCTCGGAAGACCCTGTGTTCGTCTCGTTTTTGAGTAAGTTCGGGTGCGCCTGACGTGATTAGACCGTTCAGGGCAACCTCATCAGTCAGGTTGTAGCTTCAGAAACAAGTTGAGTACAAAGTAGAATTCATAACGTGGGTTCAAATCCCTATATATGAAGAAACGGCTTGAGATGGGGCGTATGTAGTATGGAATGCATACTGTTCCGGAGACTTGCTTGCATTAGAATAAGAACATCTTGGCATTAGTCAATCTTGTATTAAAGTCTATGGCATAGCATACACTGACACATCAATTATATATACACGTTTCTCTTTTCATTAATCTATTTGCTTAAGTGGAAAATTGCTGCTATTTATTAGCCTTAAAGCGTCAGTGAATAATGACGCCCCCATTTCAATAGGTACTGGATCGCAGAAGTACAGGTACAAGATTTAGGAGGACTCAAGGCGAGAGAAGCAAGAGTCGTTTTCATTTCCGCTGCATTATATGTTGTTACTATTGTTCCATTGTAACAGTTTTGTAATCTATTTATATGTTGGAAAGCATCCAAGCGAAATACCAAGTGTTGTTCTTTATTCATTTTACTCTGATGTAATATGTAAAAGTTGTAAACACTTGGGATTGTAAAGGTATTATTGTAACACTATCGTAATGTATTGCAATTTTGTAACATTCGGATTTGTAATATATTTGTGTTGAATAAAAAGTTTTAAATTTTCTTGTTTTTCTGTGTATTGTGGCTAATTGAAGAAAAGATTCTGGCTTATGTCACGGTTTTCCAGTCACCGAAAATCGGGGCGTTACAGAGTAGTATCAGAGCCGACTTCAATTTACAGTCCAACACAGTAGGAAAATTAAACTTGGATAATTAAACCATGTGGAAGTCTAGTTTCCATAATTTCTGACGAATTCAATTTTCGATTTCTGTAGCAGCGGAAAATTATATTTTAGTACAGTTGACTCTTGCTGTCCAAAATTTCACTTTTCAATTTTTCTTAATTTAATTATTCTTATATCGTAGTATTGCATGAACCAAAGTGTGTATGTTGTATTGCATGATCCTAATGAGTTATTGTCATCATTCTAATTGTCCCAATTTAAGTTATCATCCTATTATTTTCTTATTGTTATCATCGTTCATCTCATGTCTCATTTTTGCATATTGTATTGTTGCATTAATAAAATAATTAATAAGCCAGGGTTTAAGGGATTGACTGGAGTAGTTAATGATATAGTGATTGTACACGGAAGTGTTGGCCATGTTCCCAAAATATCATGTGTTGGCTATTGTTAATGTTATCGATTTATTGTTGGATTACTGACTACGGTATCCCAAAATATCGTGTATTGGTTTATTGTTATTGAGCCAACCAGTGTGCACCAATACTGCAAATAATGTTATCGTGTTATGTACATGATCTATAGAATCTTTTACTTAAGTCTAAACGACATTGATTGTATGCATCGAACCTGTAGAATGGGATGCAGTAGTACATTCATTAGTTAGAATTAAAATGATTAATGGACTTAAGGATCACACATCGACATTGCATATTGTTTATCATTGTTCCTATTGATATTAAATATTGGCTAAGTGTTATTGATATTGATCATTTAATATTGATTATCGATTATTGAATCATTGTTTACAACTATTGCATCGATTATCATGATATTGATTATTTCCATTGTCCCATGCTAGTGATTCCTATTGATCCATTGAATTCATTGTTATATCGTTATTCTATTATTTCATTGCTTTCTCTACTTGCTTTCCATGACTTGCTCTAAGGATATTTTTTTCCCTCTTTTTAGATGAAGTGTTCACAGGTAACGAAGGAGAATTGCCTGCTGGGATTGGAGAACAAACATTCTGAAGTTTTACTGCTTTCAAGTTTATTTTTATCGCATTGAACTTAATGTATTTAGACTCATTATTATTGTGTCGGGATTTATTATTGTATTGAGCTTATGACCCGGATTTTATTATTTGTTTCCAGATGTTGGTTTAGTGTATTTGGATATTTCCTGTTTAGTGTATTTGGATATTTCCTATTTCTTCATTCCAAGTATTATTGTTCATGAGATTATTATTATTGTTTGCATAATTATTTTGTATTGATTGTATTGTTGAGTTGGACGGGTAAACAGCTTATGGGTGACGTTAGTCATTCGTTGGGTCAGTGTCATGTGCTCGTGTTCCGCATTTTTTGAAAGCGGGTGTGACAATATAACTCTCACTTAAAAATTAATAGTTGAGATTATATGGTTGATGGTCACAAATTACAGTTTGTCGACAAATTTCACAATCCTCATTCTCACATTATAGTATTATAGATTAGAGATATAGTATAATTATAAACTAATATAACATTGTGTAATATATTGCACATAATTAAAAAAAAGATAAAATAACAAAAACTATTTTTGAAAAATTCTCTACTAACATATATATAATATTGCACGGTTTTTAAGGTTTGATAAAGGGATATGATTCATGTTCAGAATTTGGCTGGAGAATGGGGGGTTACCTCCTACATTTGCACTCGTTTTTTATTAAAAAAAAAGAAAAAAAAAAGAAAAATGCTTGGAGCAAAAGTGGTTTAGCCTAATATCTATATAATAAAATACAAATAAAGCTATCAAGTGGCTCTCCTTCAATCCCCCCAAAATCAAAGGTCCAAATCTAACCCCACAAAACACATTCCTCCCCCCCCCCCCCCCCCCCCCCCAAGTTTCCCCCCAAAACTACTCATTTATTTATTTAATTCTCTCTCTCTCTCTCTCTATCTCTCTCTCTCTCTCCCTCTCTCTCTCTCTCTATATATATATATATATCTATATATATACACTTATGGAAACATGGACTTTTATTTACAACTAATTACTGTCATACTATTTAAACTTGAGCTACATAATTGTTGATTTACTATTTACAAAGCTTTTCATATGCTGTATCGTTCTGAAGATGTGTCGTACGCATGTGCTCACAGGCAAATCTAGTATTGTATAAATTATAATATAATTATAATTATAATTGTCTACTACTAATTATATCTATATATTATACTAATAAGAGAGAAAGTGTGTCTACCTATCTCTCCTTCCTCTATTTTGAAATAGAGCAAGAAGAGAAAAAGTAGAAGGCATTATGCACGTTTTCATAAAAAATAAAACAAAATAAAATAAAAGCCCCAAACCCCTCCAAGTCAGCAACGATATCTTCCCCTCCCACTTTCAAAATCCAAATCCTTCTTTCCTCTCCACGCCCCCCTTCCCCCATGCCGCATGTCGCCTCCGCACACATGCCATATCACACCGTCGCTCTCACAGATCCATCTCACTTGAGGAGGGAAAGGGGGTTGTCGAGTTATGACCACATTTGGGAGGGGCGATCCTAGAGACGGAGAAAGTGGCAACGGTAGGACCAAAGGTGGGAGGAGTTGGCGATGCCGAGATAACGTGGCAGAAGGAGAGGGATGACGACAGAGGCGGCGACGACTTTGATGGAGGCAGTAAGGCGGAAGGAATGGCAGCGATTTTGCAGGATTTGAAGGTGAATAACTTTGGGGAGATGAGGGAGAGCCAGGTGAAGGAAGAGATGAGAAGGGCGATGGCAGAGGAGGCGGTGGCACGGTCGGGGCGGCAGTGGTTGCGGGAGGAAAGGCGGAGGGTGAGGCGGGGGTTAGGGTTGGGGATTGGGATGGTGGAGTGCTATTATTTTGAGATTAGTGAAGACATTAGAAAATGGATGATTAATTGACGAGAGTCGAGAGAGGTATTGAGAGGGATACTAGAAGGTGTTTGATGACATTCCCCTGTGAAATTTGTGTGTTCGTGGAAGGTGTTTGATGGAATACCTCAATGAAATGTGGTTGCTTGGGTGCTTTGAATTGATTGATTTGCAGTTTTGGGCGTGGAGGGCTAATGGACGATACTTGGAATTTCGATGAGTTGTTCAAAGATAAGAGATTGACAGACTATGTAAACCAGAGCGACAATATGGTATTGACTGGTGACCATGATTGCTATTAAGTTCTTCAAAAATTTTAGGTGACAATGATACAGTTGTTATTCTTTAAATTTGAATAGAACAATTACACTTATTGTTCAATAAACTATACACAGCAAAATTGAACATGTATGCTCAATTGTTGATATTAGTAATTCTTATATTTATCCTCGACATTTTGTAATCAACGTTATTTGTTAAACTACCCAAATGAAAATTGGAACCTAATTAGTTAGATTTTTTCATTATTTGAATAAAAAGATAGAGAACTCTATATCTATATTAGTCATATTATAGTAAGATAATTTAGTTTAGCTATATGGTAGATATTTATACAATATATATATAATTTAGTTTTAGTTTTATAATCTAAACAATTTATGGATCTGTTGAATGTTGAAATGCTTGATGTTTTTGGTATTTATAAATCTTAAAATATTACATGATGAATAGAGATGATTGTTGATTACGTTTCAACTTTCGGTTACCATGAATATAGATGATTGATGATTGTTTTTTTTTTGAAGGAAGATGATTAATGATTGTTGATACATGTTTCAAGAGATTAATGTATGTACAAAATTGAATAGGGTTATACTAGTTTCTCTTATACTATTTCTTTTGTTTATATAATCCTCAAGGATTCTAAATTATCCTCGCTATTAAATGTATTGAGTTATATTAAACACAAAAGATAATCTAGATAAATTTGATGCTAGATCTAATGAAGGTATCTTCATTGGATACTCAAATAGGAGTAAGGCCTATAGAATTTTCAATAAGTCATCTTTGACTACTGAAGAATCTATGCATGTTTCATTTGATGAATATTTAGCTTCATATAATGTTATTGAATATGATGAAATTGAATCATCACCACTAGATAACATAGTTAAATCACTTGAGCAGACTACCCTAGATAAGTCGACTGATGGGCTTCATAAGTCGACTGATGTGTTGCATCAATCGGCTGATGGGTTTATTAAGTCGACTGATCCTGTAGAGATAGCTCCAACTTTACCAAAGTCATTTGTTGAAGTTCGAGATCATCCTCATTACTTAATTATTGGTGACATCTCACATGGCATTCAAACAAGGTCACATTTCAATATGATTTCTCATACTGCCTTCTTATCGGATTTTGAACCGAAAATTATTCAAGAAACATGTGAGAATAAATTTTGGTTGAATGCTTTGCAAGATGAACTAAACCAATTTGTAAGAAATAATGTATGGGATTTAGTTCCACGACCTCCTGATTATACTATTATTGGTACCAAATGGGTATTTAAAAATAAGTTAGATGAATCATAACATGTTGTTAGGAACAACACTAGATTAGTTGCTCAAGGATATAATCAAGAAGAAGGAATTGATTTTGATGAAATATATGCTCCTCTAGCTAGACTAGAATCAATTAGAATTTTATTATCTTTTGCGTGTTTTATAAATTTCACACTTTTCCAAATGGATGTTAAAAGTGCGTTCTTAAATGGTTTCATTAAGAAAGATATTTATGTTAAGCAACCACCTGGTTTCGAACATGAACAATTCTCTAATCATGTTTTTAAATTGAAAAAGACTTTATATGATCTTAAACAAGCACCTCGTGCTTGGTATGATCGTTTAAAAACTTTTCTTTTAGAAACACGTTTTGAAATTGGTAAAGTTGATACTACTTTGTTTATTAGAAAAATAAAAACAGATTTATTAATCATACAAATTTACGTAGATGACATAATTTTTGGATCAACTAACAGTAATCTCTGTCAAGAGTTTGCTAGTACTATGAAAAATGAGTTTGAGATGAGTCACATGGGTGAACTCAATTATTTTCTTAGACTACAAATAAAACAGTCTAAAAATGGCATATTTATTAATCAAGAAAAATATGCTAACAATAGTTGAATAAATGAATGATTAATATAACTCTCACTTAAAGATGAATGGTTGAGGTTAGATGGTTGAATTTGTACAAATTATAGATTGTCTACAAATAACGACCCCAACTCTCTTATTATAATATTAGAGATTAGAGATTAGAGATAATACAAATTAGGGTTCAAGTAATCACATAGATTTGAGGACCCTAGTCAATATCCATTACCATTTCAGTCTGATATTCATATATTCTGCCCAAAATATTCAAGTAGCCAAAAATTAAGATCACAAGCGCCAAATTGCAAATTCTAAATTTCTCAATATTCTGATATATAATGATTCGGTTATGAAGTCTTTTCTATGGAGGTTTCAAATAAAGTTTTGACAATGAATGTTAATTGTCTACTTGATATGAGAACTCTACATGTTAGCGTCATGCATCTGTCAAATCTTAATAATACAATAATTATACACTAGCATAATGCACGTGTGATGTATTTTTTAAAAATATGTATTATACACGTGCGTTGTACATGAAAAAAATGGGGAGGAAAATGAAAAGGACAAAAAAAAAATTTATGTATTATACACGTGCGTTGCACGTGGGGAAAATGGGGAGGGAAAATGAAAAGGACAAAAAAAATCTACCAACACGTGCGCTGCACGTGTTGACACACACACACTAAGAAATAATAAAAAATTGTTTCTTTGTTTACAACCCCAACTCTCCCATTAATATAGCATAGATATACTAGTAATTTACACGTGGGATGCACGTCTTAATAAATAAATATATATTTTTAAAGTAAAAGTTTTTACGTAATCTGGCATTGAATCTTAGACCTCTTTTATATTAGTTATACACGGACAATGCACGTATTAATAAATTGTTTTTTGAAAAATAAAAACTCTGGCATAATGAGGACTCGAACCTTTCTGTTGCGGCTGCTTCTTGATGCACGAAATTGGTTGTTATTTTTTATTTGCCGACTTGTGCTATTAATCCGATCGAAACCCGATTTTAAGCAGTTCCTATTTGAAACCTCCTTTATATTAGTTATATACGTGCATCACACACGTTGGTAGATTGACAAATGACACTGAAGCCTTCTCCCATTATAGTATTAGAGATAGTTTACTCTACATATTTGAATCATACATTATGTTTGTAGCGTCCGGATGCTTGTGATACTTAATTACGATAGCTCTGTTAAATTGGCATTCAGGAGTATCTCTCTCTAATTATATATTATAATGAGAGAAGGCCTTAGTATCATTTGTCAATCTATCAATGTGTGCAATGTACGTGCATAATTATTATAAAGTATGTCTTAGGTTCAAACCCAGACTACTTCTGAATTTTTACTTTAAAAAAATTATATTTATTAAGATGCGCAACACACGTGTAAATCTCTAATCTCTAATAATCTATATAACAAAACACAAGATAATTTGAAAAAAAGCTATTAAGTGGTTCCCTTTCAATTGAAACAAAATCAACGGTTCAGATCACTCTCCCAAAACATATTTTTCCTTCAAAAATCCCCCCCCCCCCCAAAAAAAACCAATGTTTTTCTCCCAAAACTAAAAAAACTCATCACTTTATTACTACATCTGTTTTTTCTCTTCACTTTTTCATATTTCTCTTTTTTTTCCTCTCTCTCTCTCCCTCTCTCATTTTCTCTCTTTACTCAGAAATTTAGATTTTCAGATTTCATGTTTGTAAATTTTCAAATTTTTTATGTTTTTTTATTGCTTATGTTACATTGAAAAACTAGCAAATATATCCTCAATAGTTAAATTTCATCATTTTCACCCTCAAAGTTCTACGAAGTTGGATTTTACACCCCCATTTATAATTATTTTTCAACACATACTAATGGAAATATGGACTTTTATTTACAACTAATTATTGTAATACTATTCAAAAATGAGCTACATAATTGTTGTTTTACTGTTTACAAGGCTTTTCATATGCTGTATCGTTCCGAAGACGTGTCGTAGGCACGTGCCCATGGGAAAATCTAGTAATAATATAAACTTTAATGGCTAAAACCAACCTGGCTAACACATTAGCGTAACCTGGCTAGAGTCTAACATGTTAAGGCCTAACCTGGTTAGGGCCTAACCTGGCTCTGATACCACTTAAAACCATGTCACGCCTCGCTTCCCATTATACGAAAACACGTGCACGTAACTGAGGCCCAGCGAATGATATAAGTATTCCAACTCATATCATCCATAAGTTGTACAATCCAGTAAGCTCAACAAAACAATAATAATCACAGGAACAAGAATGTAATACAATAACCAATATCTGAGATATAAGAACTTACAATAAATTCGAGAATGCACAATGTAGTAAAAAGTTCGCCAAGTTACTTCAGTATCCCATCGTTGTACCTATATAACATTAACTCAAATAAAGATAGATGGTACCCGTTAGGGTAAGTTACGGGTCGCAAGTAGTAACAAGCAAAATAGGGACAGGAAACAAGGCACAACCAGGAAAGCAATACAAAAACAAGGCATAACAAGGAAAGCAATAAAAAAATGGCAATTCAAATATAGAACAAGCATGAAAACGAGCAACAATATATGTAACAAGGAAGAAACAAGAACTGGACAAGAAGGGAAACAAGAACCGGTGATGCAACTGTAATACAACATAATCAAGTGTAACGCAAGTGACAAATGGAACAAGTCTCAAAATATAACCAATCAGGAACAATGAATCATGTAACGGAAAACTTGTCGTGTAAACAGGAATCTTGTAACTTATGAACATGTAACATGTAACTTGAAAACATGAATCATGTAAACTTGTAACAGGTAACATATAAGAGCATCCACTGTCGTTGGCTAAAAACTCAAAAATTAGAAATAGATTTAGAAATATGCCTCGCAGTCATTCGCTAAAAACCCATAATTTAGGATAGAAATGAACAGTAGGCTGCTAAACTTAGCAGTGCCTTTAGACAATTGCGAAATATAGGAGATGGACGATGTTCATCCGTTTGACGAAAAGGACGGATGAAGATATGCCGTCTGGTTGAATAGAAAAAATAAAAATTGAAAGAAGGTTGAAGATCTTCCGTCTCTCGGTCGATTTAATTCCTTATAAATAAATAATATATACTAAATATGTAAAGTTTATAAATTATATTTATTAAATGTGAAAGTGAGAGACTAATGAACTTCATCCGTCCCTCACTTCCGCTTTACACTATTCACCTATGTTGAAATGACCCTTTTACCCCTAAATGGTTAACGTTCTGGGAAGTCCTCATATCAAACGGTACATTTAATTTAAAATAATTTTAAAAAAAAAATCCAACAACACTTGATTATTTAAAAAGTTTTTCTTTTTTGACGGTTACAATTTTCAAATAAAGTGTATAAATATATGGCACTCCACTCCTCTCATGTAAAAACTGAACTTCTCTGTCTCCTTATTTCTATCGACGCTTCTCTATCTCTTTATGTAACACCTCTAATTCCAAAATATAACTGAATTCGAGTTCCACAGGATCTTTACACTTCTTTCGTACAATTTTACAAGGAAATAAAAACTTTTCTTTCATCAGAGTTACATTTACACTTGTACATCATCACAGCGGAAGCAATATTACAATAAGTTACATGAAACAATATTTAAATCAATCCTGCGCAGCATGTATACTTCAATTGTCAAGTATCTTTACCCTGCATATAAAACTGTGGGCGTGTCAATTCATTCAACTGACAAAATATTATACACGGCCATCCTCTCTATGACGGAAACAGTATAATGATTCTCATTTCTTAACAAACCACAAACTTGTCACAAACAGAACTAAAGGGACTATCCTATTGATGTCGTGTTGTGAATGTGCACTTCATTCTTAATGCAATTATTTATATTATATGACACTAATGCGCACTTGTTCAGAGTCTATGCAGCCCATACTACATAGGTCCGAGGGCAAGCTCTTAATCGTTCTTCATCTTGTAGGGTTCAATCCCTCGCCATGACTTAATCTACTACGGTAAGTATCCTAGATGTTTTCTGACCTACGAACTCATGTCTAGGCGCCCTGGAGGGAATCCCAACGCACTGACACATGACTCATCATGCAGGCATCCTGTGGTAATTCAGCTCCTACCATAGACATGACACCACCCGCAGTCGTCAAACATCTCACGAGCGTCGTCACCGGGACGGTACTCTGGAGCAGTATCCACGCCCTATCATGACTCATCATGGGACATCCTGTGAATACTCTCACGCCACCAATCTAATGGCCCTCATACTCAATATTTTTCTCTTACTTTCATCACATCTTCACTATGTATCTAATCCTTCGTTTAATTGAATCATGAATAAAATCAATCTCTTAGAATGTATCATTTTCTCTATACCGATCTTATTCATTTAATTTCACATGGCCCAACTGTTACCGCTGATTTCGGTGTGGGGGTAAACAGATAGAATTTGTGAGTCCGGGAAGAACCTGAACAGTTGACTCGGCCCTCTTGCTCCTGCCGCAACCTGCAAGGAAGTGCGAGACACCGGGGTTGATTCCGGCGACGCACCCTCCGACGCTCTTGTCAGTAATCAGAAAAAGATTAAGAAAGAGCTTAAATGGTCAAAAAGTGATTAACCTGGTCTTGGTGGTAGAGGGGTTGTATTTATAGTCGCCTTTGGAACGATTAGGGTCCTGATTTCCTGCCTAACAGCCAGGAGAAAAATCCTCCTATTCCGTTTTGGGAAATCAGGCCCTGATTCCCTGGTGAGAGCCAATCAGGCTTATTAATTTGATTTAGTCAAATCAGTGGCCTTGATTCTCCTCATGGTGAACTGGGCTTGTATCGGGTCGGGCCCCGTGCCCAGTTGAAGTGGATCTATTCGCGGGTGGTTGGTTTTGTGAGAAGGAGGCCCAATACCCGTTTTGGATCCATCTGTATGTGAAATTACCTCTTTACCCCCGTGCTTCAAGATTCGTGCTCGATCTGGACGGTTCCGATTTAACCCTATTTTTAGCTATATCACGAGCCCCCCACTCCTAAAGACTGAGTGTGATCAGACTTTGAGGAGTAGTCTAGCTGTTTTAGTGGCTGGTGGAGTTGTATCGGAGTCCAAATGTGGGATTTTGAATCTAGAAAGGGGGTAGTGAGGTAGCTTTTGACGCCGCTGGCTGTTCTCTGGTCAGATCGGGTATTTAAGGGTTTTTATCTATTTTTTCGGACTATTTATTTAATTTTGCGATGTGTTCACTAATCGTTCGGGGGCCTTTAACGGTACATCCTGGGTGATAATTGTTCGTTTTAGGGGTTTGAAAATGTCCCCCAAATTTCCAATTATTTTCCAAAATTTTTAGTTAATTTTCCCGAATTTTTAGCAATTTTTTCGCAATTTTTAAATAAATAAAACGATTTAAGTAAATAAAAAACGATTTAAATACCGATTAATGACGTGGCTCGATCTGAGCCGTTGATCATTGACGAGCGCGAATTTCCTAAAGATCTGACGGTTGTTACCGCTCGGCAGCGTTTTTCTCCGTTTACGAGCTCGGGAGGGCGCTTGCTCGGCCGCCGACCGGAGGTAGGGGGTTCGGTAGGCCGAGTGACGTGGCGCCATCTGAGCTGTCGGATGCTGGTGCGCATCTCGAGACCGGCGCAGTTCCCAAGAAAACGCTATCTTGTCTTTTAGCGCACGTGGCGCAATCTGGGCTGTTCATCATCGGGAGCGCGAATTTCTGAGAGATCCAACGGTTTAAGTAGCTCGGTGTCTTTTTTCTCCATTTACCAGCTCGGGAAGGCACTTGTTCGGAAGCCGACCGAGGGGGCGTGGCTTCGGTCGTCCGAGCGACGTGGCGCTATCTGAGCTGTTGGATATTGGCGCGCATCTCGAGACGGGCGCAGCTCCCAAGAAAACACTATCTTGTCTTTTAGTGCTCTCGGCGAGATCTGGGCCGTCTGATTGAGATCAGGCACGAAAGTTGAGGGGAAAGTGAGTTTTCCCCGTTTACACGCTCGGGAAGGCACTTGCTCGGCGGCCGACCGAGGGCCTGTGGTTTTTTGGCAATCCGAGATGGCTCTGTTCCCAACGGTATTAATATGGCTTTGGGACTTGCGTGGCGTTCCGCCTTCCCGATGTCATTAAGGATAACTCCCTTAATTAATGCGCGGCGTTTCAACTTCTGAGGGTCATAATGGCTGGTTCTTGGAGGCAGGCTATAAGTACCCTACTCCCTTTGTCATTTCAGTCGCAATCAACATTGAGTTTCAGACCTCGGAGGCATCTGCCTTGGGTAGCTTCTCTCTTGAGGTCCGGAGAGGTGGTCGCTCTTCTGCCTGGTTTTCCCATTGTTCCTGACGGCCCCAAAGTGGATGTCAGGAGCGAGGGGGGAACGAGGTAGTAGTGGTGACGACCGTAGTCCAGACCCGAGGGATGAGTTACTTCAGAAGGACGGGTGGTCGCTCTGTTGCCTTATTCTTCTCCCGTTCCTCACTGCTCCGAAGGGGATGTCAGGAGCGGGAGGGGATAAGGCAGTAGTGGCGACGACCATAGTCCGGACCCGGGGTGTGGGCCACTTCGGAAGGACGGGTGGTCGTTCTTCCACCAAGATCTTCGGCCTTCTTTGGTTGCTCCGAAGCGGGTGCCTAGGTAGGCGGAGATCTTGGTGGAAGAGGTGATGATCCATGTCCGAGGCCGATTTCCGGACCATCCGAGTCCGTTTGTTGCAACTGTGAAGGCGCCGTTGCCAGAGTTCTCTGACAAACTGAGCCTTCCAGTTGCAACCAACTAGCTCGGAATGGTGCGCTTCTCCATCATGAGTCGTGGCTCGGGCTTCCGGACCGTCCGAGTCCGTTGTTTTCAACTGTGAAGGCGCTGTGGTCAGAGTCCTCTGACATGCCGTGCCTTCCAGTTGCAAACAACTAGTTCGGAACGGTGTGTTTCTCCTGATCTCTGAGTGTTGATGGGTCCCCTCCCATCTCTGTCTTCCTTCCGGGCTGATGGCTTCTGATGGATGTCAGCCCAGAGGAGTTAGAGATGGGGGGAGTGCCGATCTGTTTCTGACCGGGGCCTGTGGGTCGGTGGAATACCAGCCGAGGCACGGGACCTGGGGGGCGCTCGCCGAGGGCGGCGCCTCAAAACTGAATCAAAATTTTTCCAGGGTCTTCTAGGCATAGGTGGGGCGTCCGAGGGTTCAATCATCCAAGCGTCGTGGCGCGTTCAGAGTCGTTGGATGGTGGCGCGCATCTCGAGACGGGCGCGGCTCCCAAGAAAACATTATCTTGTCGTTTAGTGCTCTTGGCGAGATCTGGGCCGTCTGATCGAGATCGGGTGCGAAAGTTGAGGGGAAAGTGAGTTTTCCCCGTTTACACGCTCGGGAAGGCGCTTGCTCGGATTCCGACCGGGCCCTATTGCCGGCATGTTCGGATTGCTTGTAGCTCGGATTCGGATCTGCTGGAGCCGAGCCAGCTGACTTGATGAAGGAGACAGTGGTGATGGGCCTTGGCGACGTTTCGAGAGCAGCCCAAAAGTCGCAAACTTTCGTTTGGAAGTCCAAGGGACGTCCCAATTTTACTATAAATCTTCACCCCCCCTAAGACCAAGTCTCACTTTTCACTTTTACTCTCTCTCTCTTCAGTTTTTACTCCGCTTCGAAGTTTTTAGCTCTCTGGTGGTGTTGCTAGCTGTCGCGGTAGCGTTCCTAGTTCCGGCGAACTTTCCGACCGCACCTGTCACTTCAAAGTCAGTCTCTTTTCCTTCTCTTTTTAGGAAAAAATGGTTAAGATTTCGGCTGAGACCCCTGCCTCGGAGCAAGCCGTTGGCCGAGGGGATAAAGGGAAGGGAGTAATGGAGCCGAGCGAGCAAGACGTTGTTCGTCCGGATAAAGAGGGTGAAGTGGCCGAAGTGCCCGAGGAAGTCGCGGCGGAGTCCCGAAAGGGTAAAGCCGTGATCACGATAGTGGAAACGCCGAAGAGAGCGGGGGCGTTTGGTCGGCAGCCCATCACCGTGTCGAGCGTGGGAGGCATCCGGGATTATGCCGAGGATACCTTGGAGAGAGTCACTCAAGGTACGGCTAAGCTGGTGGAGGAGAACGAGCCTAGGGAGCTGTCCGAGGTTGACCACCGGATCTCGACTCTTACCGAGACCGATCTTCGTCTGATCCGAGAGGGTTTCCGGATCCCGCTTGAGTATGTACTGCTCCTTCCCGGGCCGGGGTTCCGAGCCAACACAAAGTCCTCGTCGGACGTATGTGTCTTTCCGGTCGACTCCCTCATTGCCGGACTCCGCTTTCCCCTCCACCCGTTCGTGGTTGAAGTCCTGGTCTGGTACGGTTTGAGTCCCGCTCAACTGATGCCGAACACATGGAGGCACGTCGTGGCGTTCCTCCTCCGATGCCAAGAGATCGGCGCCAAGCCGACTATGTACCTCTTTCGGAGTCTCTTCCGACCTTGCCAGCCGAGGCGGGACGAGCAGAGGTTTTTCCTTTCTCCTCGGACGGGAGTTAAGTTGATCGAGAACCCGGACTCGATCAAACATTGGAAGGACAAATACTTCCTCGTCCGAACCCTGACGCCATGGGTGATACCGACAGTTTGGGCGAAGGATGGCCTGCCCAAGCGTACAAAGAAGGACGTCCCGCTGAATGCTGAGGAGGCTGAGGTCCAGAGGAAGCTCCTCGCCCTGCCGACGCTCAGCTGCAAGGATATTACCGAAGAGCATCTGTTCCGTGGGGGTCTCAGTCCGATCGACCCTCGTATGCTTCTGGTATTTATACTTCTTTGTTTAAAGCTCATGAAAATTTTTCTAAGTTTTTTTTTTATTCGGCTTTTGCAGAGACGATGAAGCTTGATTACAAGGCTCTGGTGGCGAAGGGCAGGGCAGAGCAGGAGAAGAAGAAGAGGCCGTCGGCAGCGCCTCAGGACGGCCGAGCTTCGAAGAAGCCCTCGGTTGTGAGGGCAGCCGACCAACCGAAGGTCGTGGTCCTCAAGGAGGGGGAGATCGAGGTCCTTGTCTCTCCGACGAAGGTCATAGTCCCCGAGCAGGGGGAGGTCGTGTCCTCCGATCCCCTCGCCTCGGATGCGCCTGTACAGACCCCGAAGGCGGATGCTCCCGGTTCGTCGAGCAGCGTGTTCGGGGCGAAGGATGCGATGTCCCTCCCAGTTCCGCCCCTTACTGCCGACGCGGAGAAGATCTTGACCGAGCGTCATAAGCAGATCTTCGTCCCCGACTGGCAGGTGATGAACATCGACGGATTTTTGGGCGACGGGAACATCTGCATGGAGGCGGTGAGGCACCTGCCGACCCCGAAGGACCGGGCGACCCTGAAGGCCGGGATGGCAGGGGACGCCGTGATGCAGATTGCCCGAAACACCATGTCGGTGAGTATGCTGAGCTCTTCTTTATCCAATTTTCTTCCTTAGAATTTTTCTAAGTTCTTGGACTCGGATTTTAACGGGTTGTTCTCTTTCAGACCCTCTGCCACTTTAATTTCTTGGTCGAGGAGTTGGCGAACAAGGATCAGGAGAAGAAGAAGGAGAGGGCGGAGCGCGTCAAGGTCGCGAAGCAGCTTGATTCCGAGCTGCTTCTCTCGACGAAGAGGGCCGCCGAAATGGAGGGGTTGGAGAAGCAGCTGACCGATGCCGTTCAGCTGTCAAAGGACACGACGGCCAAGCTTGAGGCCTCGGAGAAGGAGGTGGCCGAGCTGAAGGATACGGCGGCCAAGCTCGAGGCGTCGGTGAAGGAGGCCGCCGAGCTGAGGGAGGAGCTGGCCAAGGCTCGGTCGGAGGCGGAGGATGCTCGGAAGGGGGCCGACAGGATCAAGGCCAAACTCCTCAGGAAGGTGAAGAGGGTGAAGAAGGCCGTGCAGGAGGAGGCCGCGCTGCACATGCTCCAGAATATGGTGGATGCCTACGGTCGAGCCTTGCAACATGTGGTCGCCAAGAACCCGGGCTTCGATACGTCCTCCTACAACTTCTACGACCTCGTGGAAGGGGAGGAGGTTGTCCCCGAGGGGTTGATCGGCCCCGAGGGGGAGACGGAACCCGTCGAGGACCCGTGGAAGGCCGAGGCCGAGGAGGAAGAGGAGGACGACTCCGAGGAGGAGAGCGGGAGCGAAGGCGGAGGCGGGGGTGAGGGCGAGGACAAGGCCGAGGGGTCGACGGACCCGAACGACAAAAAGGTCGACCCCTGACTCGGTTGTCTTTTTTCTTTTTTGTTTTTGTAAGCCTAACTGCGGACTGGCCACCGCTGTTGTAGAACTCTTTGAATCTTGAATGAAAAAATGTTTTGTTTGGCCAAAATTTGTCCAAGTGTTGAGTCTCGGACTTAGTGTCTGATTTGGCATAAATTTCTTCAAGTGTTGGGCCTCGGATTTAAATCTGCTTTTCAGGTGAGATTCGGTCCGATCACGGAGGTTGAATACCTTCGGAAGGAGCTGGCGAAAACGAAGGACGAGCTCTTTCAGAGCCGGTATAATCGATATCTCCTGCTTGGCAAGCTGGAGGATACGAAGGCAGCTCTGCGGAGGCATGGTCGCGAACTGTACCAGCATCGGAAGCGCTCTTCAGCTCCCTATCCCGAAGGCGAAGTCGAGGATCTCCGTAGAGAGCTTACTGCCACCGAGCAGAAGAGTGACGACCTTTTGGCCGAGGTCCAATACTTGGAGCTAGAGGAGAAAGAACGTTCGGCGGAGGGGGAGAAGCTGGCTTCCGAACTGGAGAAAGCGTCAACCGAGCGCAAGAGGCTATCGGCGGAAGTCGACAGGCTCGGAAGGATCACCATAGATAGGGGGATCGAGGTCACCCATTACCGACGGCTTGCGACTGATAGTGCCAATGCCTCGGGCTCGTTTAGGGCCCCTCGACCGAAGAAGTTGGCGAAGGACGATGTCTTGAGGGATAGAATTGTCGAACTGGAGGAGGAGATCGCGTCGCTCAAGCCCGCGCCGGAGAGAGCTAACGTTCGCAGCACGTCGTGCACTCGCGAGGAGAGCGAGAGGGGGATTACGTTTTACGGACTTGCGACGCGCTCGCCTATGACCAGGCAGAGTCCGGCCGATGCTCAGAGCAGCGCGGCTATTTCGTCGAGCGGGGCTTCGGTCGGCGCCGCTGTTAGGACTAGCAGTGATGGGGGATCACGCTTCGTTGGTTTAGGGTCGAGCTCGGAGGGCAGGCCTCGTCGTCCTCGCGTTTCCCTAAACCGAAGCATTCCCCTTCCGAAGAGGCCCTGATCATGTCGTTTTCCCTTTTTGTTTGTTGTTGTAAAAACCTAATTATGGGGTCGGTTCGGCTGTCTGTAACACTATTATGTCTGAATGCGAATCTTTTTGGAAAATTTTAAAGTGTTAGACATCGGCAATGTATTGAAGTTGAGTTATTCGTTTTTCCTTTCTTTCAGCTCGTGGTGACGATCCATGACTCGGACTCCGAACGTTTGAATGATGACTCCGAATCCGAGGCCACCTCTGGGACGGTGGTTCTGAGCCCTAGGAGTGCCGACCTGAAGTTACGCCGAGCCGAGAGTGAGTGGGTCCACCTTTCGTCTGTCCTCAGTCTCCGGGAAGCCGAGATCCAACGCTTGGAGAATAGGATCGTCGAGCTGAGCCCCGCAGGAGAGGACGAAGACTCGCAAACCGCATTCAGCAACGCTCTTCGGGCCAAATGCATTCGGCACAACCAGTCGAAGATTATTGCCGAGCGGGATGACTTGCTCTTGGAGATGCGGCACTTGCAGGCTGTGATGGCGAAGCTCCGGGGGGAGGCAGAGGAGCTGCCAGCCGAGGAGGACGAACAGTCTAGTGAGGATGTTTCTATATGAGAGACAAGTGTAGTGGGTCGGGCATTGTGTGTTTTGTTTGCCAACACTTTGTAATGGAATGTTTTGTATTGTGCGCCGACAATTAATGAAATTTCCTTTCGTTGCTTTGCATATTTGTTTTCGCTTGTAACTACATTGGTCGCACCGAGACCTTTGAACCGAGCGTGTTTGTTTAACCGAACGGGTCCCCATGAGTACGGTATTCTGTCGTTTAGCAGCTCTGACGCGGTACGGCACAAATTCCTAGGCGGCTCCGCACTCTGGAAAGTGCTATTTTGTCGTTTAGAGCAGGTGGCGAGATCTGAGCCGTTGAATGTAGGCACGAATCTCGAGGTGGCTCGGTCTCCAAGAAAACGTTATCTTGTCGTTTAGTGCAGGTGGCAAGATCTGAGCCGTCTGATCGAGATCACGCACGAAAGTTGAGGGGAAAGTGTGTTTTCCCCATTTACACGCTCGGGAAGGCACTTGCTCGGGAGCCGACCGAATGTGTGTGTCTTCGGGCTTCGGCTAATAGTTAAGAGAGTTCGGATTATGTGTTCCGGACCTTGAGTATAGTTCAATGGCTGTGGGGGTAGTTCCGAACGGCGATCTACCCCTGGTTCGTCCGGGGACGAGCCGAGGAGGTAAAGTCGAGCCGAGTGTTGGACTCCGAACCATCGGTATAGTTCAACGGCTGTGGGAGCAATTCCGAACGGCGATCTACCCCTGGTTCGTCCGGAGACGAGCCGAGGTGGTAAAGTCGAGCCGAGTGTTGGACTCCGAACCATCGGTATAGTTCAACAGCTGTGGGAGCAATTCCGAACGGCGATCTACCCCTGGTTCGTCCGGAGACGGGCCGAGGTGGTAAAGTCGAGCCGAGTGTTGGACTCCGAACCATCGGTATAGTTCAACGGCTGTGGGAGCAATTCCGAATGGCGATCTACCCCTGGTTCGTCCGGAGACGGGCCGAGGTGGTAAAGTCGAGCCAAGTGTTGGACTCCGAACCATCGGTATAGTTCAACGGCTGTGGGAGCAGTTCGGAACGGCGGTTCGCCTCTGGTCCGTCCGGAGACGAACCGAAGGAATGAGGCTGAGCCGAACGTGGACTCCGAACTATTGGTTGAAATCGCAAAAAAGGCAGGTGATAAGGGGGGAGAAAAACATGCAGATTCACAAACATAACAGAGCTTTCTTTATTGATATTTGACGGCGAACCGTTTTACATAGTACAATTTATGAAAAAATGGGTTACAAGTCGGAGGATTGGAATGGCCCGATACTCCTTGTTACTTAGAGTGGCGTCGGAACGCTCTCTTGGTATTTTAGGAGGTGGTCGGCATTCCAGGTCCTCGGAAGCTCTCTGCCTTCCATGTCTTCGAGACGGTATGCCCCAGGCCGAACAACTTTTGTGATCCGGTACGGACCTTCCCAGTTCGGAGCTAGCTTGCTCTTCTGACCGGGGAAGGATATGGCTAGCTTCCTCAGGACTAAATCTCCTTGCTTAAGGTTGGCGGGTCGGACCTTCTTGTTGTAGGCCAACTCGACTCTTCTTCTGTAATTCTGCTGCCGAATTGACGCTCTCTCCCTCAGCTCGTCCACCAAATCTAAACTTGCTCTGAGGTCTCGGGCGTTCTGCTCTTCGCTGTAGGCAACGAGGCGAGGAGAAGGTATCCCGACCTTGAGGGGAATCACGGCCTCGGCCCCGTAGGTAAGATTGAAAGGGGATTCCCGGTGGGGGTCCGCTTGCTTGTGCGGTAATTCCACAAGACATTGGGGAGTTGGTCGACCCACAAACCTTTGGAGCACTTGTCCAACATTTTCTTGATGCCTGCAAGGACCTGCCGATTAGCATTCTCGACTTGTCCGTTCGACTGAGGGTGGGAGACGGACGAGAAGCGCTGTTGGATAACGAGGTCATCACACAGAGCTCAGAACGCCGCACCAGTGAACTGAGTACCGTTGTCCGTCATGAGGACGCAGGGGACTCCGAACCTGCAGATGATACTTTTCCAGAAGAACTGCACCACCTTGTTCTCGGTTATAGTGGCAAGGGGCTCGGCCTCGACCCACTTTGAGAAGTAGTCGATGGCTACGACCAAGAACTTGAACTGACCCGGAGCCGGAGGGAAAGGCCCTAGTAAGTCCATTCCCCACATTGCGAAGGGGATAGGGCTCGACAGGGAGGCGAGGTTGGCTTGAGGGAGGCGTCGGATGCTGGAGTGTCTCTGGCAAGTGCTGCATTGCCGAACATGTCGCTCGGCGTCTTGGAGAAGGGTCGGCCAGAAGTACCCATAGTTCAAAGCTTTCCGGGCCAAAGACCTAAATCCGGAGTGTGCCCCTCCGATGCCTTCATGAAGCTCCTGTAGGGCATATTCGGCCTGATCCGGAGAGAGGCACCTCAGATATGGTCGGCCATCTATTTGAGAGAAGGAGCGCTTGTATAGGATGCCCTCGATCAAGACATAGCGCTCGGCCCGAGTTCTGACTCGGCGTGCTTCCTTGGGATCCGAGGGCAGAACTCCGTCCCTTAGGAATTCTACCAATGGCTTCATCCAATTGTCTTGCAGCATGACCGGCAATGACTCCACCGAGCTAGGTGGCTCGTCTTCGATGCTCGGCTTTGAGAGGACTTCAATCAGCACGGTCTGTTCAAGTCCTTGAAGGGAGGACGAAGCCAATTTGGAGAGGGCGTCGGCCTGTGAATTTTCTTCCCGAGGGACTCGTTCGATGGTGGCCTCTTCGAACCGGTTCAGGAGGTCCCGGACTTTGGCGAGGTACTTCGCCATTCGCTCGTCTCGGGCCTCATATTCCCCCGAGACCTGGTTCACGACTAGTTGGGAATCACTGTGAATCCGGAGGCGCTGGGCTCCAGCACTTCGGGCGAGACCAAGTCCGGCGATGAGCGCTTCGTACTCCGCCTCGTTGTTCGAGGCTTTGAAGTTCATGCGGATGGCGTACTGGAGGACGAAGTTGTCAGGGCCATTCAGTATGATTCCGGCGCCGCTTCCTTCATTACAAGAGGATCCATCCACAAAAACTGTCCAAATGGGGGGCCCATTCGGGACGTGGCCGACCTCGGGGATAGTGGACTCTACGATGAAGTCGGCGAGAGCCTGTGCCTTAATTGCCGTCCGAGGCTGATAGGAGATGTCATGCTGACTTAGCTCTATGGACCACTTCATCAGCCGGCCCGAGGTCTCCGGCTTGTGGAGGATCTGCTTGAGGGGTTGGTCGGTGAGGACAACGACCGAGTGGGATTGAAAGTACGGCTGAAGCTTTCTCGCAGCCATGACCAGGGCATAGGCTATCTTCTCTATCCTCGGATAGCGGAGCTCGGCGTCCCGGAGCACCTTGCTCACGTAGTAGATAGGCCTCTGGGCCCGGTCCTCCTCCCTCACTAAGACAGCACTTAGGGTCTGCTCGGAGGCTGCCAAGTAGACGAAGAGAGTCTCGCCCGGGACCGGTTTGCTGAGCAGGGGGGGTTCACCAAATAGGCCTTCAGCTGGTCGAAAGATTCCTGTTGTGGTTGGCCCCATTCAAAACCCTTAGCCCCCCTGAGTGCTTTGAAGAAGGGGAGGCACTTTTCCCCTGACTTGGAGAGGAACCGACCGATAGCTGCGAGCCGACCGGTGAGCTTCTGCACCTCCTTGATGTTCTGAGGCGGGGCCATGTCTAATATGGCCTTAATCTTCTCGGGGTTAGCTTCGATTCCTCGTTGACTCACCATGAATCCGAGGAATTTTCCCGAGGAGACCCCGAATGCACACTTGTTCGGGTTCAGCCGCATGTTGTGCTTCCTCAACACGCCGAAGGCCTCCTGGAGGTCGGCAACATGGTCGGTGCCGTGGATGCTCTTGACAAGCATGTCATCAACGTACACCTCCATGTTTCGGCCGATCTGGTTCTGGAAGACCTTGTTGACGAGGCGTTGGTAGGTGGTGCCTGCGTTTTTCAAGCCGAACGGCATGACCCGGTAGCAGTAGAGGCCCTGGTCGGTGACGAAGGAGGTCTTCGGAATGTCCGGTGGGAACATTCGGATTTGATTGTATCCCGAGAAGGCATCCATGAAGCTGAGGAGCTCATGGCCCGAGGTGGCGTCGATAAGGGTGTCGATGTTCGGGAGCGAGAAAGGATCCTTCGGACACGCCTTGTTTAGGTCGGTGAAGTCAATGCATATCCTCCACGAGCCATTGGACTTCTTGACCATTACAACGTTCGACAGCCACTCGGGATAATTTACCTCCTGTATGAACTTGGCCTTTAGAAGCTTATCAACCTCCTCCTTGATGGCCTGCTGTCGCTCGGGAGCGAACTTTCGCCTCTTCTGCTGCACCGGTTTGCACCCCGGTTCGACGCTTAAGCGATGGACGAGGAGCTCCTCGGAAATGCCGGGCATGTCCGCGGCTGACCATGCAAACAGGTCACGGTTGTCCCGGATGCATTTAATCAGGTCCGAACACAGTGCGGTCGGCAAGGATTTGCTGATGAGGAATTTCCGACTCGGATCCTCGTCCGAGAAGAGCACTTCTTCTAATTCGTCCGCCGGTTCGGACGTCTGGCGGGCCTTTGGCTCAGGGATCTCCAGTGTCTCGAGCGAGAGCACTGGTCCCCCGGTGGAAGTCATGTAGCACTTTCGGGCTGTTTCCTGGCTTCCCCTGACTTCCCCTACTCCCGACCGAGTGGGGAACTTCATCTTCAAATGGTATGCCGAGGGGACAGCCTCCAGGGCGGCTAGGCCGGGGCGGCCTAGGATGACATTATATGCCGCCGGGACGTCGACGACCATGAAGTCCATCGGCTCGGTCCGGGTAGTAGGGCTGCTTCCCGCAGTAACGTCCAGGGTTATCACCCCTTCGACGGTTACTGGGACCCCCGTGAACCCGTGGAGAGTGTAACCGGCCGGCTTGAGATGGTCTCGGGACAGCTGCAGGCCTCGGAAGGCCGAGAGAAAAAGGATATTGACCGAACTCCCGTTGTCCACCAAAATCCTCTGCACCTTGAAGTTGGCCATGCGGAGATCGATGACGAGGGCATCGCAGTGAGGGGTTCGGACTCCTTCGAGGTCGGCATCGGAGAAAGACACAGGGATGCCGAGACCTTTCGGGGGAGGGGCACTATGGACCGAGTTGACCTCTCGGATGAAGGCCTTCCGGGAGGAATTAGAGGAGCCCCCCATGGGGCCTCCGTGGATCAAGTGCAGAACCCGTTCCTCCTCGAACTCGGGTGTCTCTTCGCGCCGCTCGGAGCGCTTGTTAGCCCCCCGAGGCGGAGGGGAGTGGCGATCTGTCCGATCGTTAGCCTTCACGAACTTGGCCAACTGCCCCCTACGAATGAGGGCTTCGATCTCATCCCTCAAAGCCCGGCAGTCATTCGTATCGTGCCCGTGGTCTCGGTGGTACCGACACCACTTATCTTTGTCCCTCCTCTTCGCCGGGGTGTGCATCCTCGGGGCTGGAGGGATGACCCCCTCCTTTTCCACCTCCATGAGGATAGTGGAAACATTAGTGGTGAGGGGAGTGAACTTCTCGAACCTGGGGGGAGGGCGGCGCTGACCGCCCATGTCCTTCTAAGCTTTCTTGGACCCTTCTTCCCCCGTCGCCTTCCTTTTCGACCCTGCGGAGGGTCCCCCAAAGCTGGGAAGGGCTTCAGCCTCTTCTGCTCGGATGTACTTCTCGCACCTCAGGAGGAGGTCGGCGAAGTCATGCGGGGGCTTCTTGGCCAGGGACGATCGGAGGTTGGCATTAAGGACGTTCGACTGGAACGCCACGGTGGCCATGGACTGGTCTAAGGAGGCAATTGACCTGACTTCTGCGGTAAACCATTTCACATAGTCCCGCAACTTTTCTTCCTTCTCCTGCCGCAGGTTCAGTAGGGAAAGACTTGTCTTCTCGGCTCGCCGGCTACTCACGAAGTGAGTAATGAACAGCGTCTCGAACTGCTCGAATGAGAAGATGGATGAGGGGGCGAGCCTGGAATACCATTCCCGAGCCGACCCCCTGAGGGTGGCAGGGAAGGTCCTGCAGAGCACCGCGTCGGAAGCTTGATGGATCAGCATCAGGGTCTTGAAGCTTTCGACGTGGTCGACCGGGTCGGATTCCCCTGAGTATGTTTCAAACTGCGGCGGTTTGAAACTCCTCGGTATGTGGGCCTCCATGATCGACCGTAAGAAGGGGGGTCGGCTGGACGGAAGGTTCCTGCTCGGGACTCTTCTTCCCTGTCCATGCGGCCGATGCGCCTTTCCACCTCATGGAGACGGCGGATGAGGGCGTCGTCCCTCCGCTGGTAATCGTAGGACCCCCCGGACTCCTCTTCGTAGGAAGGGGATCGCGGACTGCGGCGCCGGTAGTCCTGGGACCGGCGAGGGCTTTGTTCCCGCTGCTGGCGGCTGGGAGCCAGGGACGGGCTTCGGGTTCGGCGCCGAGGACTGGGGTTCCTGGGGGGCGTCGGAGCCCTCTGTGTATTCTGGGCGTTCTGCCGAAGGTTGAGAGCCTGCAGCACGGTCTCCTAAAACTGGAGGAATTCGGCTCGACTGATAGGCACATCTCGGTCCCTCGGACGGCGTCGATCCCCGGGGGAGCGGGACCTCCTCCTTCGGCGCTCAGGGGATGCTGCTCGGCCTCTGCGGTCCGGGGACCTTCTGGTATCTCGGCGACGTGGGGACCGCTCACCCTGACGCTGGCGGGAGGCTCCCTCTCGGGCCCGCCTCTCGTCAAGATGGGTGTGGAGGTCGTCGTCCTTCTGGCGGTTCAGAAGTGTGATACGGAGGTCGGGGTGATGAGAGGCCATCGAGTCCGAAGACCCATTATGGACCGAGACATGGCCCGGATTGAGGGGCTGCTTCTCCTTCCGACCGTTATGACCGGACGGAACATTGTTAGGCTGCTGCTTGGGAGGAGGAGGTGGGACTTGCTGGGCCGTCGGAGGTAGGTCGGACTGAGGAATGGGATTGACTGGGGCTTCATTCGCCGGGTCGGCGAGGTTGCCCGCACGGTTCGACCCTCTGGATCTGACTTTCTTCGGCGGCATGACTGACGAGGACGATGGAGAATGGGCTGAGGCTGTTCGTGCGGTTTTTCCACAGACGGCGCCAATCTGTTACCGCTGATTTCGGTGTGGGGGTAAACAGATAGAATTTGTGAGTCCGGGAAGAACCTGAACAGTTGACTCGGCCCTCTTGCTCCTGCCGCAACCTGCAAGGAAGTGCGAGACACCGGGGTTGATTCCGGCGACGCACCCTCCGACGCTCTTGTCAGTAATCAGGAAAAGATTAAGAAAGAGCTTAAATGGTCAAAAAGTGATTAACCTGGTCTTGGTGGTAGAGGGGTTGTATTTATAGTCGCCTTTGGAACGGTTAGGGTCCTGATTTCCTGCCTAACAGCCAGGAGAAAAATCCTCCTATTCTGTTTTGGGAAATCAGGCCCTGATTCCCTGGTGAGAGCCAATCAGGCTTATTGATTTGATTTAGTCAAATCAGTGGCCTTGATTCTCCTCATGGTGAACTGGGCTTGTATCGGGTCGGGCCCCGTGCCCAGTTGAAGTGGATCTATTCGCGGGTGGTTGGTTTTGTGAGAATGAGGCCCAATACCCGTTTTGGATCCATCTGTATGTGAAATTACCTCTTTACCCCCGTGCTTCAAGATTCGTGCTCGATCTGGACGGTTCCGATTTAACCCCATTTTTAGCCATATCACGAGCCCCCCACTCCTAAAGACTGAGTGTGATCAGACTTTGAGGAGTAGTCTAGCTGTTTTAGTGTGATCAGACATTCTTTTTTATTTATTCAAATCTTCCACATGATAAATAACACAATAGGGAAATTCACTACATCCATTAACAAACAATTCTATCAATTCAATTTTAACACATTATTCTACTTGGCATTTTTAATCAATAAGCATGGTTCGAAAGCGAATTTCACATAATTGTAATTTAATAAAATCAACATGCATTCTAATGTTTATAACAATGAGAAACATACACTTTTACTCATAGGCAATAACTCTAGTAATCAATCAACACATTTGCTAATTAACAATTTTCTTCTAATTAAACAAGCATGTATATCATTTCAACTAGTAGCTTATAATAATAATTCAATTTCATTTTCTAGCATGCTTTCTAGTCTAGAAATCATGAGAAACACCCACCTTTTAAAGAGAACTCAATTAACAAAAATCCCTTAGAGCCTCCTAGATTGCGAGTGAGTGCCTTCTCCTCCTAGATTGCAATGCACGACTCCTCCTCCTTGCTCCTTGCCAAACCGAGAGCTCCTAGAGTGGGGTTTGAATAGCCGGCCTCCAAGGGAAACACAACACACAACTCACACACTAATATGTATATATCTTCTATATAATGTCTCCTTTAATATTTGCTTTAGTGTAGAATACAAGCATGAATGGGGGGGTATTTATACTACTTTTAAAGTAGATTGGAGGGCTAGGATTGGTTGGATAGTTATAGAATGGAGGGCTAGGATAGGAGTGGAAGTTATAGCAACCACCCACACACAAATAAACTACCCATGCACACAAACCCACTCTCCCATGTCTCCATACACAATCCGGCCACCAATATGGTGTGCATTGCACACTACGTGCTTCGCACGTGCCACCTAGTACCCCTATTTAGAAGTTTGTACAATTTAATTAATAAAAATGTTCACTATTTGTCTCCACATGACAAGTGTGACCATTTAATTGATTTATTAAATTGGTGGGCTTCACAATTAGTGGGCTTAGGCTCGTGGGCTAAGACAACCAAATTAATAATTAATTAAAGTGGGCTAAAACAAATAATTTGTGTTTTAGGCTTTTAGAAATAGGCTTTTTAGAAAAAATAAAGGAAAATAATTGTTCATACCAAAAATGAGATTTTATATAAAATAAATAAATAATATACACATGGAGTTTGCACGTGCGCAACACATGAAAATTAATATTTTTATTAAAATGAAATTTTGGGATATTACAACACTCCCTCCTTAGAATAGTTCTGTCCCCGGAACTACAATTAAAGAGTGAGAAACAAAACACAATAAGAAAAATACAATCAAGCAAAAAGCTCAGGATGATCCTTCATCTTCCTCTCCTCAGATTTCCATGTAGCCTCTTCAACCAACTGGTTTTTCCAGACTACCTTGAACATCGGTATCGTCTTATTTCTCAAGACTTTCTCCCGACGATCAACAATCTCAACTGGAAGCTCAATGTAACTCAGATCTAACTGCAAACCGTCTGGCACTTTGGGCAAATGTTGACTTGGATCTAGAATGTAACCTCTCAGCATAGACACATGAAAGACATTGTGCACCTGAGACAAATCTTCCAGTAACTCACGCCGGTAAGCAGTTTTCCCGATCCTTTTCAATATCTTATACGGGCCTATGAACCTCGGGGCTAACTTTCCATCCTTGCCGAATTGGATCACGCATTTGCTTGGCGATAACTTCAGAGAGACAAAGTCACCAACCTCAAACTCAAGGTTCCTTCTTCGGTTGTCTGCATAACTCTTTTGCCTACTCTGAGCTTCCACCAACCTCTTCCTGATCAGATCAATCTTTTCAGAGGTCTGCTGTACAGTCTCAGGCCCAAACATCTGATGCTCCCCAACTTCGAACCAACAGACAGGCGTCCTGCACTTCCTGCCATACAGAGCTTCGTACGGCGCCATCCCAATGCTAGTCTGAAAACTGTTGTTGTAGGCAAACTCTACCAAAGGTAAATGCCTTTCCCAGCTGCCTCCAAAATCTAGTACATAGCACCGAAGTATATCCTCAAGAATACGGTTAACTCTCTCGGTTTGCCTATCGATCTGGAGATGAAAAGCAGTGCTGAAATCTGTCTTGGTACCCAAAGCTATCTGAAGACTCCTCCAGAAATGTGAAGTAAACCGCGCATCTCGATCAGACATAATGGTTAACGGAACACCATGAAGCCTGACAATCTCACCAACATACATCTCAGCTAATTTGTCCATCGAAGCAGTGAGTTTTTATCGCCAAAAAGTAAATGGACTTGGTTAGTCGATCGACTATGACCCAAATCGCATCATTGCCTTTAGGACTCTTAGGCAAACCTGTGATGAAATCCATACTGATGTTATCCCACTTCCATTCCGGATTAGGTACGGTTGCAATAGACCTCCGGATTTCTGATTCTCGGATTTGACTTGTTGACAAATCTCACACATCGACACAAATTCAGCCACATCCCGCTTCAAACCTGACCACCAGAAATGTTGTTTAATGTCTTTATACATCTTGGTACTCCCGGGATGTACAGACAAAAGAGTAGCATGTACCTCCTGAAGAATACTTTCTTTCAAGTCCGATTGATCCGGAACACATAGCCTTTCACCAAACCACAGTACTTCATCCCTGATTTGAAATCTGGGCAACTTGCCAGCACCAACTTGCTCCATCATCTTCTGAATCTCTGTATCTTCCTTCTGACTTGCAATAATCCTTTCATTCAGCGTCGGTAGAAGTCTTAACTGAGTTAAAGATGATCCCAAGCCTTGCAGAACAACTTCAATACCAGTCCGATCCAACTCTTCTGCCAACTGCCTCTGAGTTGTAATCAAACTCGCCAGACTACTCTTGCGGCTAAGTGCATCAGCAACAACATTAGCCTTCCCCAGGATGATACTTAATCTCCGGACGAATGTCCTCAAGTACCTCCAGCCATCTCTTTTGCCTCAGGTTCAGATCCTTCTGCTGATAGATGAACTTCAAGCTTTTATGGTCTGTGTACATGTTCAGCTTTTCACCATATACATAATGCCTCCATTGCTTTAAAGCGAAGATAATCGCAGCCAACTCTAGATCATGAGTCGGATAATTCTTCTCATGCGGTCTTAGTTGCCTAGAACCATAAGCGATCACTTTTCCTTCTTGCATTAAGACACAACCAAGCCCACGATGTGAAGCATTGCTGTAGACTTCATATTCAACACCTGCCCTAGGCAGGGTCAAAATGGGTGCAGTAGTCAGCCTCTCTTTCAACTCCTGAAAGCTTGCCTCGCACTGTTCGGTCCACTTGAAGTTCACATTCTTCTTGGTCAGACCAGTGAGTGTAGCCCTGGATAAATCTCCTGTAATATCCAGTTAGCCCAAGAAAACTCCTGATCTCCTTCACCGAAGTAGGCCTTGCCCAATCCTTCACCGCTTCTATCTTCTGTCATATCCTTAGAAAGGATGTGACCTAGGAATGCCACTTCAGATTTCCAGAAATCACACTTGGACAACTTGGTATACAACTCCTGCTCCTGAAGCTTCCTCAAAACTGCTGCCAGATGCTCCGTGTGCTCCTCCTCCGACTTGGAGTACACGAGAATATCGTCGATAAACACCACGACAAAAGAATCAATGAACGGCCTCAGAACTCTGTTCATCATGTACATGAAGATTGCAAGCGCATTCATCACTCCAAACGGCATAACTAAGAATTCGTAATGCCCGTGTCGAGTTCTGAATGCAGTCTTATGCACGTCTTCAGCTTTCACTCGAACTTGATGATATCCTGATCGAAGATCTATTTTGGAGAAAACAGCAGCTCCTTGTAGACAATCGAACAAGTCATCAATTCGTGAAATATGATACTTATTCTAAACAGTGACCTTATTTAGCTCTCGGTAATCGATGCACATTCTCATCGAACCATCCTTCTTCTTTACCAAAAGCACCGGCACTCCCCAAGGTGATGCATTCGATTTAATAAAGCCTTTCTCCAACAGTTCCTCAATCTGCCATTTGATCTCATCTTGCTCCACAGGCGCCATCCTGTATGGTGCCTTAGAAATAGGTGCACTCCCTGGCTGAATAGTGATGCTGAACTCCGCATCACGATGCAGGGGTAACCTAGGCAAATCTTCCAAGAATACAGTTGGATAATTCCGAACTACAGGAATCTGCTGCACCTTTGCTGGAATCCCTCTCTTCTGGCTGATAGCAGCAACCAAATCTGAACATCTTCTCTTCCCTTGAAAAATGACTTAAGGTCCACCTGGAGCCTTCACTGTTACTGTCTTGGTCTTGCACTTTCGCACTGTACACCAACTTCCAATCAATGCCAATGATAACATCAACTCTAAAAATATTCAGCTCGATCAGATCGATCTCGAAAATTCTATCTCCAATCACGATCTCGCAGTCAGCATAGTACCGATCATTGGTTAGATTCTCCCCTGACGGAGTAGCTACTGCTAAAACCTTGCCTGGAAATATCTTCGGTTCGACTCCCAGAACTTTAGCAAATTTAGGTGATACAAAAGTATGAGAGGACCCAATATCGAAAAAAATAACAACTTTCTTTCTATTCAAAATAAGTTCTCCTGTTACACAACATATACTCGTTACACAACAGTTCACTAATTAACGGAAAAAGAGAATCAACAGAAAACACTCCTAAACATCCTTCCTCGTACCAGTGATGTGTGATCCACCTCATCAGTGTCAGCTTCAGTCAAGGCAAATACTCGTCCCTGCTGGTACGACTTCTTTCCGGTCTGCTGAGTTGGTCCATTAAGGACGATATCCTACAGTTTGGGGCAATGAGACTTGTAGTGGTCTGTCTCTCCACGGTTGAAACAAGTCATTAGAGGTCTCACCCAAGTATTCCCGGGTCTTCCTTCCACTTGAACAGCGTTCGCACCCGTAGGCTTGAACCTTTGAGCCGGTGGCTGTCCCCTGACATTGCCAGCAACTGTGGGCCTCTTCCCCGTATTCCAGTTGTTCCTTCAATTCTGAACAGCGTGGAACTGCTCCATGTTCGCCTCCGTGGCTGCCGCTCGTTTGACTAGCTTGTCAAACCTCCTGATACCGAGGGGTATCATCCTAGATCTCAAACTTGGCCTCAACCCATGCTCGAACTTACGATCCTTCTTCGCCTCATCCATCACCAATTCGGAGGCATACCTTGAGAGCTGAGTGAATCTGGTCTCATACTCCCTAACCGACATGCCACCCTGCTGCATCGACAGAAACTCCATAGCCTTCTTCTCCTGGACGTATGAGGGAAAATAATGACTGCGGAATTCTTCCAAAAATTCCTCCCAGCCAAGAACCAAGCCTCCCATCATCTGCTTCATCAAATGCCACCATACAGCCACATCCTTCTTGAGTTGCAGTGTCGCCAACTTTACCTTGCTGCCCTCCGGGGTCTCCAAGACTTCGAAGATAGTCTCTACCTACCGGATCCAATTGCCAGCCATGTCAGGGTCTGACTTTCCCTCAAACACCAGTGGTTTCATCCGTTTAAATGATTCCATGAGTTTGATTGCTTCTGGTACTGGATTTGCAGGCACCCTTCCCTGATTCTGATTCATGGCAACGGCATTGAGTATTTGATAGACCCTCGCTAGCTCCGTTTCCAAGTCCAGACCTTCACCATTTCGAGCTCGTCTTCCAGCCATATTTTGATGCAAAAGATCCATTAAATTTGAAGTATAAAACATGAATTTTTAAGTCAACATTCCATTTCATTAAATTTTAGATTTTATACATTTCTGACATCAAAATGAAAGTAGTAGATGATACAATGGTCTAACACCTACGGTTCCTTTTGGCTTCACGAAGCTCTCCCCGTAGTTCCTCCACTTCCTCCTTCAGTACATTGATCATGTTTTTTCTCTTCTCCAGTTCCCAAACACGATGATTGAGAACTGCAAAATCGTCCTTGCGCTTCGCCAACTGAGCCTCTACTAGCCCGACTCTCTCCCGCAGAGTCTCTACCTTTCTCTGAAGAGACACAATGAGATTACCCGGAACTGGTTCCTCTTCGTCAGAAGAATCATCAGATGAATCCAGAGGTGGAGTGATCTCTCGGGACTCAGGCCATTCCTCTTCCACTTCTTCAGGATCTTCCTCGTCTGAATCAACTTACCCGGGGTAGTAATCTTCCTCAATGATGTGCCAATTGTCATCTCCAGCTGGGTCGAAGTGGTCCGCCATCTTAAAGATAGAGAGGAAGAAGCATAAATCATAGAGCAACGCAAATGTAAGTGACTTACATTTAAATCTCTAGACTCAACACATACTCTAATGTCCACTTCTAGGGTGTCGTTCCTTATAAATTTGTACAACTTAGAAGCGTGCTCTGATACCACTCTGTAACACCCCGAATTCCAAAATACAACTGAATTCGAGTTCCACAGGATCTTTACACTTCTTTCGTACAATTTTACAAGAAAATAAAAACTTTTCTTTCATCAGAGTTACATTTATACTTGTACATCATCACAGCGGAAGCAATATTACAATAAGTTACATGAAATAATATTTAAATCAATCCTGCACAGTATGTATAATTCAATTGTCAAGTATCTTTACCCTGCATATAAAACTGTAGGCGCGTCAGTTCGTTCAACTGACGAAATATTATACACGGTCATCCTCTCTATGCCGAAAACAGTATAATGATTCTCATTTCTTAACAAACTACAAACTTGTCACAAACAGAACTAAAAGGACTATCCTATTGATGTCGTGTTGTGAATGTGCACTTAATTCTTAAAGCAATTATTTATATTATATGACACTAATGCGCACTTGTTCAGAGTCTATGGAGCCCATACTACATAGGTCCGAGGGCAAGCTCTTAATCGTTCTTCAGCTTGTAGGGTTCAATCCCTCACCATGACTTAATCTACTACGGTAACTACGGTAAGTATCCTAGATGTTTTCTGACCTACGAACTCATATCTAGGTGCCCTGGAGGAAATCCCAACGCAGTGACACATGACTCATCATGCAGGCATCCTGTGGTAATTCAGCTCCTACCATAGACATGACACCACCCGCAGTTGTCAAACATCTCACGAGAGTCGCCACCAGGACGGTACTCTGGAGCAGTATCCACGCCCTATCATGACTCATCATACGACATCTTGTGAATACTCTCACGCCGCCAATCCAATGGCCCTCATACTCAATGTTTTTCTCTTACTTTCATCACATCTTCACTATGTATTTAATCCTTAGTTTAATTGAATTATGAATAAAATCAATCTCTTAGAATGTAGCACTTCCACTATACCGGTCTTATTCATTTAATTTCACATGAACCAACATTGGTTTTCTCATTTCAAAATATCATTTCACAATTCTTTCTTTGCCGGTATAAGGCTTGGCTATACCCTAATTCTCAATTTCAACTCATAATTACAATGTTATACTCATAAGATCTTTTCATGATTAATCACAATTCATGTTTCAAAAGCATAGTATTCATGTATTCACATCTTTCATAATTCATCACAAACAATAATTCAATTTCACGTGCAATCCATATGCAAGGGTCAATTTCAATTAATAATCATTAATAATTTGTGTGTTCTACACATCTATTATTCACAAATCAAATCTTGCTACGAACTCATTTTTATAATTCCATTTAATCATACGAATTACAAACTTTCAAAATTCATCTTTTATAACCCAAAAATTTTCATTTATTTTCCTTTGTTTAAAAAAAATAATTTAATCTAAAAAAAATGAGTCATTTCTTGCAAAACCCCAATTTCTTATTCACACTTCACCAAAAGTTGTATAAATACTTCCTAATAAGTTCCAATAATTTTTTAGAAAATATCCCATAATTTTTATGATTTTTATTCTAATTTAAAGGTTCATTTTCATTCAAAAATCCCAAAAAATATTTTTTCTAAACTCTCAAACCCACCAAGATTCGAATCAGTGACCAGCGGTGAGGCAGACAGCACACAAGACCAAAGCGCCACAGCCACTAGGCAATATAAATAGGGATTAAAAACCATATGTTCTGTTCTCGGCGAATTGGGTTTTTAACCCAAAAAAATTAAAAACAGAGCGGCGGTATCGAACCCGAGACCTCCGCTACTGTAGCGACTCAAATCCTTTCCGACCAGTTAGTCTAAGTGAACATATCGATATGATAATAAAAAAAAAGGTTTTGTTTCCACTCTCTGTTCAAAACTAAATTTCAAAATTTTCAAAATGAATTTGTCTCTTCTTCTCCTCTTTTGAAAATGAAAATATCCAGAATAAACCTACATTTATTTTAACCATAACCAGTATATTTAAAACTATTTTTCCCCCTTTTTAAAACATGTATTTAGCCTTAGATTGCATATTAGAACATTACTTTGACATTGAAAACTAACACTTTGTTCACAAATGAGGATAGTTTCTCACACCAAAAATTTCACTACTATGATGTTTTGACACTATGATATTTTAGAGCACAAAACCTACATTATAAGAGAGTAAAACTTCCATTTTATTAATTAATCTACACATGATACATTTAATTATGCGTATGCAAAAAGACATTCTTTTTCATTTATTCAAATCTTCCACATGATAAATATCACAATAGGGAAATTCACTACATCTATTAACAAACAATTCTATCACTTCAATTTTAACACACTATTCTACTTGGCATTTTTAATCAATAAGCATGGTTCGAAAGCGAATTTCACATAATTGTAATTTAATAAAATCAACATGCATTCTAATGTTTATAACAACGAGAAATATACACTTTTACTCATAGGCAATAATTCTAGTAATCAATCAACACAATTGCTAATTAACAATTTTCTTCTAATTAAACAAGCATGCATGTATATCATTTCAACTAGTAACTTATAATAATAATTCAATTTCATTTTCTAGCATGCTTTTTAGTCTAGAAGTCATGAGAAACACCCACCTTTTGAAGAAAACTCAATTAAGAAAATCCCTTAGAGCCTCCTAGATTGTGAGCGAGTGCCTTCTCCTCATAGATTGCAATGCACGACTCCTCCTCCTTACCCCTTGCCAAACCGAGAGCTCCTAGAGTGGGGTTTGAATAGCCGGCCTCCAAGGAAAACACAACACACAACTCACACACTAATATGTATATATCTCCTATATAATGTCTCCTTTAATATTTGCTTTAGTGTAGAATACAAACATGAATGGGGGGTATTTATACTATTTTTAAAGTAGATTGGAGGGCTAGGATTGGTTGGATAGTTGTAGAATGGAGGGCTAGGATTAGAGTGGAAGTTATAGCAACCACCCACACACAAATAGACTACCCATGCACACAAACCCACTCTCCTATGTCTCCATACACAATCCGGCCACCAATATGGTGTGCATTGCACACTACGTGCTTTGCACGTGCCACCTAGTATCCCTATTTAGAAGTTTGTACAATTTAATTAATCAAAATGTTCACTATTTGTCTCTCCATGACAAGTGTAACAATTTAATTGATTTATTAAATTGGTGGGCTTCACAATTAGTGGGCTTAGGCTCGTGGGTCAAGACAACCAAATTAATAATTAATTAAAGTGGGCTAAAATAAATAATTAGTGTTTTAGGCTTTTAGGAATAGGCTTTTTAGAGAAAATAAAGAAAATAATTGTTCATACCAAAAATGAGATTTTATATAAAATAAATAAATAATATACACATGGAGTTTGCACTTGCGCAACACGTGAAAAATAATATTTTTATTAAAATGAAATTTTGGGATATTACACTTTATTTCTATCTACGTTTCTCTGTCTCTATATATCTATCTTTCATTTCTATTGTTTTATTCTTTCTTCATATTTTACCAAATACAAAACAACTTTGAGCAATGGCAACCCGTAGTAATAATAGGGGCATGACATAAACATCTAATGAAGATCTTATTCTTTCCCAAAGTTGGGTATCTATTACTCGGGATCCATTGACCGGCAAAGACCAATCCGGGACACAGTTTTGGGATCAAGTATTCCGCAAATTTGAAACTCTAATAGGCACTCCGACCGACCGGACAACTGGCTCTCTTTCTAGTCGATTTTGTGCAATTGCTAAATCTGTTTCTTTGTTCATTGCGAAGTTGAGCAGTGTAAAAAATAGAGCTGCAAGTGGAACAACTGAGGCGGATAAGGTATGTATAATTTACCGGATTTAAATTTTTTGAATACAAGTATAATAATTTATAACCCAAGTTAATTTACTATTTTTTATAGCTACGCAAAGCAAGAGTGGAATACATGAAATCATCCGGGAAAGCATTTAAATTTGAAGAATGTTATGAGGTCCTTAAACATTAGCCAAAATTTTCGCTACGTACAACGCATGTCTTCGAATCAGGCCGTAGCTCTCAATCTGATGAAGAAGGTAGCACAATACGTACGCCAGCAATGCAAGACTGGGATTCAGATATACCGACCGATTTAGTTCGCCTCCAGCCCTCTCCCGACCACCCGGCCGTAAAGTGGAGAAGAGAAAAGGGAATATATCAATTGAATCTGCTCAATTTTCTGAAATGGTAATTAAGACTAGAACATTTAACAATATATTAAGGACACTACAAGAAATTTGCCATATACCAACGGACACCTGTAGTGACGGATCACTAAAACCGTGGGTATAGACATCATATAGCTACAGACGTGTAGTAAACTGTAGGTATAGGTATCCTATATCTATAGAGTTTTTAATCCGTAACTATAAGCTTTTAATCCATAACTATTATTTAATTTCTCCCTCTCTCACCAAACCCTATCTTCAAATTCCCCTCTCACCAAACCCTATCTCCAAATCTCTCCTTCCCGCCGTCGTGCCCCCTCCCCGCTGCCGTGCCGACAACTTGATCTCTCTATCTCTCTCTCGATCTCGAATCATTGTCCCGTTCTCCGGCGAGCCACCACCGTGAGCCCCTATCCAGTTGTCGCCACTCCCATCGAGACCCCCCTTTTTCCCTACTCCCGTCGACGCCCAACGCCAGCAGCCCCAATCGAAACCCCCTCTGCTTCTCCCCAATCCCGTTGACGAGCAGCAGCCGCGATGCCTCCTGAGCGCCGCCCTACCTTCCCTCGACGCCCAGGTACGTGCCGCCCCCAGCCCCGACCTCCCTTTCATGATTAAAGTTGAAAAGGTGAGGAATTCATTTTATTACATGGTTTTCCATACTTTGCCTTAGTGATTGATCCTTGTTTCATATAGTGTTTAATAGTTCGCATTCTTACGAGATTTTGATTAAATGAACTGCTTTCTCAATCTTCTATTTTTACAAGGTTGAGGACAATGATGGATCTAAATTCTCTGGTTCATCCAGAGGAAGAAAACAGACTATTAAGAAAATGATCGAGTATTGTTATGAGCCTGAATTGGAAGAGGTGAATCAAATAATTTTTTTCTCTTTCTGCGCTTGATACTAATTTTTTATTTTATTTGTGTACCTTTAATCTGGTTGTCTTGACTACTTCTACTTCATTTGCACAATTCAATTTCTAGATATGGTATTATTTGGATCAAAGGAGATCAAATTGTATTGTTGTATAAGAAGTCAGAAACAATTGCATTTTGGCATGTGCTAAAATTGGAAGCCGTGAATTTTTATGAATTAATGAAAATTATCTCAAGATTATGAAGAGAAGAATGTTCTTTAATATACTTTTGTGGAATTTGCAAAATTGGAAATCAAGAAGTTTTTAATCTAATTTGAGTCTCCTACAGATTTCATGAGTGAAAAAGAATTTGGGCAATAACCATGTGGAAAAAACCACATCTCACTGGTGTCCCATATACTTAAATTTTTATTCCGTATCAATTGGTTTTCAATTTTAAGAGAATAATTCAATTCTATGCATCGAGTACTCATATTTCGAAAGAAAGTTTCTTATAGTCTCACATCATTTTTTGTGGTTTGGCAGTGTTTGCGTATCTTCCTTCATTTTCTTCATAGCTCATCCTAATATTCCCATTATCTACATTTCTGTTGCTCCTTCTAATTAACATTCTCAGTGATTTCTGTTGTAAATGTCCAAACAGCTACAACCCACCAATCCTTTTTATCTTATGCTCATCAATACTACATCAAATTTCTCAAGATTCATGATTATAGGCCAAAAATCTTACCTCCTATATATTAATTTATTGTGTAGCAACAGCCGTATCACAGTATGATTGCATATCTAACTGGTAGGAGCCTTGCTTCTGGAAATTGAATTAATTAAGAAAAGGGGAATTAGTGAATCCTAGTTGATTCAATCTTCAATTGTCTTTCTTTATGATTTACTGTGTGATAATCTGTATTGGTTAGTCGCATCATTACCTCACATGAACTGGATTTTTAAAATATATTTTCTCCTTGTACATTACTTCATCAATTTTGCAAGAGTATACATGCTTGTGCGTTTATTGTAATTATAACTTATATATCTATCATTTGATATATGCTGTGGTGTTTGTGTTTGGTAGGCTTACCAGTCTAACATGTTGAAGGCATTCAAGAAGACCTTAGATGAAGGGAACTTCACCTTTATAATTGGTATGAGGGTTTCTGATAGGAACCTGCTATCATTTCTCATCAAGACAAAAATTATCTTTCAAGATTTCTTATCAGAGTTGTTCTATTGTTTCATGTCCTGCATTTGGATGGTATCTAAAATTACCTCCTGCTGAAAGTTTTTAATTAATATTTGCACGTTAAGTTCCTTTTTTAGGGTCAAGAGTACACCTATCAACATTTGCCTTTTCCAGTATATAATTACAATTTTAAAAGTCTATAGCTTAGAACATCTCCAACATATGTATAATTATTCTGTGCAGCTTGAATATTCTTCACCCGCAATATAGTTTTTAATGGGTAATACCTAGAAGAAAGTCCATAGTTGAGGCTTGCTGTTCCGTTCTAGCCCTTTTTGAGAACACTGAATACTTTAGTTTGGTTGATGATGATTGTGGTGGAATGTGGTGCATATGCAGTCTGCACTGCCTTCATTTTCACTAATGACTGATGCAGCATTGTTTGGCAACTGATCCATTTTGGTGGTATGTTTGCCTCGTATAGTGGATGACCGCAATCTGCGGGTTGCTGATTTTGCTCAGTTTAGGCAATCGCAAAGGTAATATTCTTATTCTCTCTTGTGTGACCTCTGTGAGTATGTCTTCCTGTTGGTTTGCTTTGGTTAAGTTGTAATCTTTGATGATACATGTAATAATGCAAGATTGATACCCTTATTTGAACTACAAATATTTATTCATTATAATCTTACAAGGTGAGCATGTGACACCTTATTTTTACAATCTTATGTTGGTTACTTTTAAATCTTAATAAAATACTTTTGTTTCTAGAGCAAGGATAGGACTGCAGATTGTTCATTCCCAGTCATCAAGGACCCAATGTTGCACATGCTCGATCGAGTAAGGTACTTTGCAAATATACATTTCTCTGGCATTTTGAATCCGAATGACACATTTTTCATGCTATCTGAATATTGACTATTTGTTGATGACCAAAGTTAGTTCTTTTTACTTTGTTTTGTTTGTGAAGGGCTCTCAACAAGCGAGAAATGATTGAACTCGCTCAAAATGCAGTCGAGTTTGTGTTTGCCAATAATGAAGTGAAGAAGGTTGTAAAGGAGATTTGCAAGATGCTAAAAGAAGATTACTGCAAAGAGAATCGAGATCAATCAAGATCTGGTTGCCGTAAAATAAGAAAATTGTTAGTGTCGTATCTCAAGTGAGGAGTCAGTTGAATGTTATCTTATAATGTCATTGAATATGTTGATCGTAGTTTAAAGTATTGATTCTCATGTCTGCACACATGAATTCAATTGTGTATTTGGTTATTAACTATTTTGTAATTTGACATGCTTGTAATACTTCATTAATTTTTAATATGATTGAAGTTTAATTTTTTTTAATTTTGTTTCATAAACACATTTATCTATTTTATTGTGTATTTAGTTTATAACTGGATTAATATTATAAAAGAAAATATTAAATTATCATACGCGTAATTAAGAAGAAATTTTTTTGTATAGAGCGATGGGTATATATTTAAATATTTGGATGCGAAAACCATTACTAAAACCTATAGCAATGGCGTTTCAACCGTGGGTATAGGAAAGCAAGTGGTGTCCTTAAAACCTATACCAATGGATACGAAACCGTGGGTATAACACCGAGGTTTTGTCCAACGGGTAAAAAAACCGTCGCTATAGGCTATAGTGACGGCATTTTGCCGTGGGTATAGCTAATTAAAAACGACGAAAAAATATGTCCGTTGGTATAGGTTTTACGTACTATACCTACGATTTTTCGCCTTTTATCCACGGATTTTTGCTGTCACTATATGTCAAATTCCTTGTAGTGGGAGTCACAAGATAGGCTGACGATGGCAACGGAAAAGAAACTTGATCTCAAACAAAAAGAGCATGAAATGAAACAAGAAGAGCACGAAATGAAAAAAACGAAAAGAGGAAGACCGCATAATGAGTTTGGACATAAGCAGCTTACCCGAGACTCAACGTCATTATTTCATGTGTAAACAACGTGAAATTATGCAAAGTCGTGGTTACAACTAATTTAATTTTTTCTATCAATGTTGTTTTCATATATGTTGCAATATCCATTGTTTCCTGCTTATTTTCAGTTATGTAGTTGCTTTGTGTTCCACTACTTATTAAGAAGTGTCTATTTCAGTTTAAATTATTAAAGACTTAATTGATGTCTCTCCCAAGTAGATCCATATATTTTTAGTGCTGATTCTAGATTAAACAGTACAGAATATAATTTTATAATAAGCTAGAATGAAAAACAGAAATACATTTTGACTGATTCTAAATTAAACATTAAAAAATATAAATTGCATGCAAATGACTCTAAAACAGAAATAACATATTTTTCTAAAACTCATCTCCATATTCGTTCCATATGTGCTCCACCAAATCTGCTCGCAGTTGATGATGTTTCCGCATATCATGTAGTTCTACATTGCGTGCTAATCTGGAGGTACTTGTTGAAGCTCTAGTTCTGCTCAGTATGCTGAAGGTAGAGTCTCCACTTTGGTTGTAGTCATAATCATCAAGTGCTTCTTCCCGTTCGTCCTCTACAATCATATTGTGTAAAATAATACATGTCTTCATTATATAAGATAGACTGTCCGCATCCCAGAACCGTGCTAGATCTCTTACAATTGCAAATCATTCCTGTAAAACACCGAATCTGCGTTTAACATCCTTTCTTGTAGCTTCATGCATCTGGGCAATTTTTTTTTTTTGAGCATCCGGTGCCAAGTATGTTTTCACTATGGTAGCCAACGGGGGATAAATACCATCAGCTAAATAGTATCCCATGTTGCAGTTGTTATTGTTGATAGTGAAATTTGCGGTTGGTGCAGACCCATCAAGAAGATCATTAAATAATGTGGACCGATTGAGCACATTAAGGTCATTATTGCATTCTGGAATTCCGAAAAATGAATGCTCGTTGAATACTTGTTGTTCAGATTAGAAGAAGGTAAGATGAAGTACGGAGTTCGAAGCGTCGAAGTGAGTAGAATAAGAAAACAGCAGCAGCAAGGTGCAGGCACAGTTGCAGTCGACTGTCCCAAGTTGTGGTCGACCGCACCCCCTGACCGCTCGTAGTACAAGGATTTTCCGAGAGAGGTACTGTCGACCGGTCTTGTTGGACGATCGACCGACCGCGGCGTTGTGTTCATTTTTTAGCTTCGATTTGTTAGGTCATTTTAGCCCAATCTTCAACTCCAAGTTAGATCGTGCGGCTCCTATTCAGTTACTTCTTTTTCAGGTTATATCGGATGACTGAGAATCAAGATTAGACCTAGGTTTCTCTCTATTCTTCTATATATATTGTAAACTTCTTCAATATGAGAGGTAGTACTTCATAGATTATTTTCTCCATTGCAAAGAGAGGCTAGAGAGAGAGAGATAGTTCTTGGTGAGTGAGTTTAATTCCTTGTATTGAGTGAATCAATAACTCTTTGTAATCTCTTCTAGTTGAATATCAGATTTTCCTATATTTTCCCCCGGATTAAGTCATCGTTGTGTTTGTGTTTGTTTGGTGGATCTACTTGCTTGCTCAATTTATTCGTCTCATCTACTTCGACTTCCTCATTGCTATATTAGTTCTGCTGCGACAACGGGCATTGGTTGACGCTTCAATCCCAACAACTGGTATCAGAGCTTCAGGTTGTCGAGTCTATTGGTTAAGATGACATGCCACAGTATTTTGAAGATCAAGAAGTTATATGGAAAGATCAATTTCAATCTTTGGAAGACTAACATGTATGATGTTCTTGTTCAAAAACGTTTGAAGTTAGCCGTTAAGAAGAAAGAAAAGCCAACTGATATGAAGGATGACATTTGGAAGATATTCATGAAAGAGCTATAAGTCTGATCCGACTATCCTTGGCGGACAAGGTCAAGTGCAGATTTCTTGAAGAAACTGATGCGGCGAGTTTGTGGGAAAAACTCATAGCAGACAACTCTAGTTCGTCGTTATTAGACCAGATGCATTGGAAGAGAAATTTGTTTCGTTTATCTATGAAGGAAGGTACCGATCTCCAAGACCACATTACAGAGTTCAATAAGGTATTATCTGAACTTAAGGCGTTCAACGCAGATGTGTGTGAGGAAGATAAAACTTTCAACCTGATATATTCACTGCCAGATTCGTACGAGACTTTGAACACTACCATGCTACACGGTAGACCTGCCAAGGAGAGTATTTCGGTAGATGGTATAATCAAAGCATTGAAGGAAAATCAACTTAGGAAGGAGATCCATAAATCATCATCGTCTATTCCTACAAGTTGTCTGGCAGTGGATGGTTCTTCAGGAAAAAGACAAAGTGCTTTGCAAAAGAATTCGATCCGTTGCCGATATTGCAAGAGGCCAGGGCATATCAAGAAAGATTGTTGGAAGTTGCAGAATCAGGAGAGCGCAAAGAATAGGAATTCAGCCGCTAATGTGGTTAGTGTCTTTGATTCAGGCAATTCGTGTCTTTTTGTTTCAAATTCTTTAGAAGTGAATTCTAGTTGGTTTCTTGACTCATAAAGTTATTCTCATATTTTCTCCGATAGGGAGTTGTTTTCTACTTATAAGTCTACTACATGGCGTTGTGTGACAACAGGAACTGGAGAGATTTGTGAAGTAGTAGGTGAGGAGACAGTTGAGTTGAAGATGCCAAGTCTAAACATATTCACTTTAAGGGATGTTTTGCATATTCCTCTGCTAAAACAGAATCTGATTTTCTTGGGAACTCTTGATGCATGGAGTTGTAGGTATACAACTTGAGGTGGATTTCTCTCTGTTTTTCAAGGTTGTCGTAAGGTGATCAGAGGTATGAGAGTGGTTGGGCAAGGCCAAAACAATCTCTATAAGCTTTGGGGAATCCAAAATACTTGTGCAAGTGTTACTTCTTTTCCCCTTATTCCTGCAAGCTCAGCTAGTTTGCTTCAACTAGATTCATCGAGACGAGACCACGACGTTTGAATATCGTCGAGAGGTGGAGAAAGCCTATGGGTAGGTGGAGTTCGTGCGGATTTTGGCAACTTTGTGAGTACATCTACGGAGGTGTACCCTTGAAGTTGTATACTGGATTTGGTGAGATTGGGTAGAGATCAGTTCAACTAGAAGAAGAAGCTATTGTTCTAAATTTTCTTTGCAAGTGAAATTTATTAGAGTTTGGAGATGAGTAACACATCATGTGATAGCACTCGTGTGCAATCCAAGGTGGAGTTTGTTATGAATGTGTCTTGAATACTCGTTGTTCAGATTAGAAGAAGGTAAAATGAAGCACGTAGGTCGAAGCGTCGAAGTGAATAAAAGAAAAAAATAGCAGCAGCAAGGTGCAGGCATAGTTGCGGTCGATTGTCCCAAGTTGCGGTCAACCGCACCCTCCGACCGCACCCCTCGACCGCTCGTAGTACAAGAATTGTTCGGAGTTGTACGGTCGACCGGTCTTGTTGGACGGTCGACCGACCTCGGCGCTGTGTTCGTTTTTTAGCTTCGATTTGTTAGGCCGTTTCAACCCAGTCTTCAACTCCAAGTTAGATCGTGCAGCTCCTATTCAGTTACTTCTTTTACAGGTTAGATCGGACAACTGAGAATCAAAATTAGACTTAGGTTTCTCTCTATTCTTCTATATATATTGTAAACTCCTTTAATATGAGAGGTAGTACTTCATAGATTATTTTCTCCATTGCAAAGAGAGAATCGAGAGAGAGATAGTTCTTGGTGAGTGAGTTTAATTCCTTGTATTGAGTGAATCAATTACTCCTTGTAATCTCTTCTAGTTGAATATCAGATCTCCCTATATTTCTTCCCAGATTAAGCAAAAGCTAACCGGGATAAGTCATCGTTGTGTTTGTATTAGTTTGGTGGATCTACTTTCTTGCTCAATTTATTCGTCTCATCTACTTCGACTTCCTCATTGCTCTATTAGTTCCGCTGTGACAACAGGCGTTGGTTGACGCCCCAACAATGGCGAAGGCAGATGCAGCTTTGGGGGGACAAATGGGTCGACCCCAGAATATTTGCAAAACCCCTCTTTAATATACCTAATTTTCTAATTTGCCCCCCACAATTAAATAATTTTTGGGACCCCCAACATAACCTATCCAAGCCCAAGTCCAAAAGCCCAAATACAAAAGACATTCAGCAGAATCAGCACCCATTTACCTCTCTCACATTTTACCCATTTATCAATCAGTTAACCACTTACCTCATCCTCACACTCCTCTCATTCTCTTCAGATTTGCACACAGCCAGCGACGCGGGCATTCCTAGTCGACCTCCCCAACAACTGAGATCAAGTAAAAAACCAGTCTTTCTCAATAAAGATCATTTCTTGCTTTAATTTTAGTCTTTTAAATTCTAGACTTCTAGTTATTGTCTTATTGATTTTGGATTTTTTGTGTGTTGAGGGTTCCTGGTTCCATCTATTAAGGTAACCGAAGCTCTCTGATTCTCTTTCATTTCATTCTCTCAACCCACAATTAGGTAACCTTCTAAATTCTTCTTTCTTTTTTTGTAGAATTGGTTCATCAATTTATAATTGAGAATTGGGTCGACTTGAATGTAGAAATTAAACCATTGTTTAAGACCATTTGCAGACTTGCAGTGTTGTCAATTTGTTCGGGGACTTCAGGCTCTCTTAATGGGTTTATATATTATCTTGTGTGACATTCTTTGCTATCTGTCAATTTTGTGGCGTTCTACTTGGTTAATTATTTGTCATCTTTTTCTTTCTTCAGCTTGCTATTTATTATTGACTGCATACTTTTTGTTTGTTTGCAAATCATGTTGGTATCTCTGAAAGTGGTTCATCTCATAGGATGTGATTTTGCTGGTATAAGTTGAATTCATCATTTGTTAGTTTTGAGAGATGTTGGTTGGGAACCTTTGAGAGATGTAGATTTGGTTACTACATGCAAATCACTTCTTCAGAAGATGAGAGATGCTGGTTGGGAACCTTTACTAGCCAAAGTTCTATCGTTTTGTGAACGGAATAATATAGATATTCCCGATTTATCCAATCTTTTCTCTAATGGGCGAGGTCCTCCCCATAGAAGAAATCAAAATTCTATCACATTGGAGCATCATTTGATGATTGATTTGTTTATAGCTTCAGTCGACTTCCAATTGCGAGAATTGAATAGCATGTTTTCTTATTCTTCTTTAGAGATCCTTGTCCTTAGCTCAGCATTAAATCCAAGGGATGGGTTTAAGTCATTTGAAGTTAACAAGCTATGCATGTTGGCGGATAAGTTTTATCCCAAAGATTTCAGCGAACAAGAGAGGGTGCAATTAAGACTGCAATTGGAGTATTATGGTCTTGATGTCATAAAGCATCCAGAATTCTTGAATTTGTCTTCAACATCTGATTTATGTCATAAATTATATATGACAAAAAATCAGTTAACTATCATCTAATTGATAGGTTGATCCGTTTGGTGCTAACTTTACCAGTTTCTACAACAACTACTGAACGAGCCTTTTCGGCTATGAAACTTGTGAAGACGAAACTCCACAATAGAATAGAAGATGATTATTTAGCTAATAGCCTCATTGTTTACATTGAAAAAAAATATTTATCGTAGTTTTACTAGTGAGATGATCATGTCAGAGTTTTATTTTATGAAACCTCGACGTTAGGGATAAATTTGTTGATAGTAATTTTTGAAAACTTGGGTCATATTATTGACGTATTTTGTCGTTTGGTTATAAATTTATGGGTTTTATGAATATATGTGATCCAATTATTTTGAAATTTTTTTTGCAACAATGATGATGATGCCGAAAAAAATGGGATCCCCATTTTGAATAGTTTGGCTCCGCCACTGTTGTTGTTAGATATTTTATTCAGGTTGCTTCCTACTAAGTTAGTTATTTGTTACTTGCTGTATTGTTTATTTATGTTGCGTATAGATTTTGGTTGAAATATTGTACTGTTTGCTACATTGTTTCAAATTAGTTTTTATTTTATTTAGCAATTTTTATTTTGACAACTTGCATTGTGACTTAGTAAATATATTAATTGATACATGTCAATATTATTGCTGAAAGGGGAAGATATGTTGTGTATACGATATCTTACGTGCATGCTTACTTTTCGCCGAAGGACAACAAAACACAATACATTTTAAGATATTGTACCTTTAAATGATGTGTTGCATCTTGTTGTCATTCGACAAAAAGTATGCATGCATGTAATTTTTGTATACACACACCATATCTGCCTTTTCGACAACAATATTGACAAATATAACTTAATATATTTACTTAGGTCACCAAGCATGTTGTTAAAATAAGAAATGTGAAATAAAAGTCGAACTAAATAAAAATGATGTAGCAAACAATATAATATTTCAGCTAAAGTGGATACACAACTTAATTAAATAACACACCAAGTAGCCAATAACTAATAAGTAAGCAAGCAATCTGGAATAAGTTACATAACGACAAGTTGAAGTAATCAATCAAACAAAAAATATAAAAAACGTACACCAGAAAAAGATGGAGGATTAATCGGCCGGCCGGCCGGCTGGAAATTTTCACTCGACGAATATAAAACAAATTGCATATTTTTATTTTTTTGCATGTCATAAGATCGATAATTACTAGTAGGAAGTAGATGTGGCAATCGAAGAGAATGGTTGGTTACGATGATATTCCTTATAAAACTTTTGATTAGCTAGGTAGCCTATGAACAAGTTTAATTATTTACGACGGGGCAACACGAATTCACTAAGACCAAGCTTAAATATCAATCACCAATGGTAGAGTACTCCATCTGAATCCTTGTACGACCATTGTACCTCCAATCTCCTCGATCCTAATCAGTTTATCACTTTCCAATAGTAGACGCCTCTGAGAACTCCAAATTCAATAAAAACTGTAGTATGTTGATGCCCGCACGATTGCACCATTTTGTTCTTTTAACGTTCTCTTTAGGAAAACCTAAAATCAATAGTGGTTATATATATACTGGTAGTAAATTAGATTGCTAAATATTTAAGCTAAATAAATTTTTTGTTTTATTAAAAATGTATATGAACTATTATCTTATTGAAGTTACCAACGATGAGGCAACGAACCTTTATATATCGCATTCCGACATTTTCATTTGCACAGACAATCCATGTTTTCTAATCCTTCGCGCCATTTTAAGCTCTTGGAGCATTTGCAATTTGAGTGGATATGGAAACAAAGAAGTGTAGTCACCCAGAAGATTAGAACTACACCCTTGATTATAAGAAATGATAAGGTTGATTCAGAGATAGAGAGATAGAGATGCAAATGACGACACTAAGCCGTTCTTCTACTGTTGCATCTCGCATGAAATTTTCATCACCATGATGATTTCGACCTTGAAACTGTAATTTTTTTTCTCTTGTTATGTCGTACCATTCAACGTGCTCTGTGCCAACGTTGTAATTAAGGCAAATGTTCAATCCAAAGTGTGTCTTGTTGGCTGTGTTGCTCAAAACCAACCTCCTCATTGCTTGCTTTTAGTCCCACATCGGTAATAGAACTTGCCATGTGAGTGGTTATATTACAACCCCTTCTTTATTCCATTAAAGACTTGTGTGGTGTGGGGAACCCATTGGCCACACGCGCGCGCCGCTTCTGCCGCCCGGTTAGGTCTGGCGCGTAATGGGCACGGATGTGTGCCCTACACCGGCGGGCGCCGAATGTTGATCAGATTTTGTTCTTCGGGTTCGGATTGAGGCCCAAAACTCCTTCTGCTATTTATTTGTTTTTTACCTTTTGACTATTTCCTCCAAACGTTGGATCGGTTATTCAGATCCGAAATTCTTGCCATTTTCTCTCTACACGTTGTGCGTGGGATCAACAACGTTCAAAGACTTGGCTGCCTATATAAATTCCAATCTTCTCATCCCTTTACAATTACTGAAAAATATTTTCCACAGAACTCTTCCTCTCGTTCACCTTTTCTCTGACTTCCGGTCATCTATATTTCTCTTCTGTTCTGGGCAAGGACAAGTTCGGGTCGATCTCTCGACGTTGTGTGCGACAGCGAGACGCCGGTGATACCGGGGGTTTTACCACTAGGAGCATCTGAGAAACGTCCGCACACAAGACCTCGGATCAACTCTTAGGGCAGTGCGTTCCGCGCAACTTTCCCATAGGCCGGTAACTCTGTTATAATTTATTTTTGTTTATTGTTTCGAGTTGCTAAAAATCAAAGATTCGAGGATAGTTTATATAACATTCTAAGAGTTGACCCTGTATACCTTGTTAACTTTTCTCGCTGTGCTAATTTAGTGTTTAGTTCTCAACACGATTAAATTGCATACTGGTTATTTTAACGCATATAAACAAAATTTGCATATTGTTAATCTGTCAAGCACACACATATATATACTGATTAAATTAGCACTTATAAACAAATTTGCATATTGTCAATATGTCAATCACACATATACATATACTGATTAGATTAGCACTTATAAACTAATCTGCATATTGATACTCTGCCAAGCACATACATATACTGATTAAATTAGCACATATAGCACATATATACTGATTAGCACATATATACTGATTAAATCAGATAAAGCATATATTGTAAATCAGATACAGCATATATTGTTAATCATATAAAGCATATACTGATTAAATCAGATAAAGCATATATTGTTAATCAGATAAAGCATATACTGATTAAATCAGATAAAGCATATATTGTTAATTAGCGCATATATATACACATAGTTTCCTTTTTTTTATAAAGTGTTGTTCATATTACTTATAGATCACATACTTTGTTATTAACAAATTGCAGTATTGATAGATCATTATAAATTCTCACATTATAGAATATCTGTAGCTTTAATATTCTTACAGTATTGATCTATTGTTAATCACAATATTTGTTGGCACCAACATTTGTGTTATTAGATTCATTTTAATATTCTCAAAGCTTTAGAATATTTCTCGTTGTAAATCTGTTTTTATAAATTTGCAATCATCAATTTGCTAGCATAATTAATTGTTAGTACATTATTCTTGTTATATTGTGAATAGCATTACTGTTTATATAACAATATCAAGGCTATTATTAATTTGTGGTGCTAGATATTACTTGGTATTCTTTAAACATTTAGATAAAGGAATAGTTTATTGACTTTTGCAAATTCCTTTAAAAGAAATCTAAAGTTCTAAAAAGTAAAGATAAATTTGGGAACAAGCCGAAAGGGTCCTTCTGTCAATCGGGTGTAAACAGCCCTAAGAGACACAGTATTTAAGCGTCTTCGGACCACCGCTAGCTGGGAACCAATCCTACAGCTAATCTAAGTTAATCGGAACTTAATAGACTAAAGATTTGTTGAGGGTAATTAGCAAGATCATTAAACTATTTTTCTAGAGCCCCTGACACCTTTATTGAGTAGCTAAAATTTATTGACCAATTCTTGTACAGATTTTGGAAATTCTGAAGTTTTTAGATCCAGGATCACAAATTTTGAATGGGCTGTGATTGGATTGTTTAGTGACTGTCAACAAGTGTTCATAATTGGGCTGTGATTAGAAAGATACGAGTTAGAGTGGAGATCTGGAAACCCATATAGAGACATCTCGTTCATAATAATTTATTATTATTACAGTTCTTGTCGCTCTTGCTGTTGTTGCTGATGTCTCTTTATGTGCGTTTGCTGAAGAGAAAGCAGGGATGAGAGAGAGTTGAGAAAAATGCCGCTATGTTAGCCTGGTGTATCCTCATTCTCTACCATTCCTCTTTCTGGCTTCTATATTTGGTTTCCTTCCACGATGACAGTTCCTTAAAACTACACTTGATATGAGCCCTATTCTTATTTTTCTTCAATAAAAATGGGAGTTTTGGTTATCCAACAAACATGTACCCGCATACTTCCAAATGGCATTTTCTTTACAAAGTTGGGCTCCAAAGAATCGATCTATGATTAGAATCCTTGTGCAGGCTTCTTTTGGAGCCACAAACATATGGTTTAGTTGGGGAGAAGAATTAATAGAGAAACATATATGCTTAGATACGGGAAATTTTCATTTTCTTTCACTGTTAAAGAAGCTGAATTCATGCATCTCATTGCCATCTTACCATGATTTTTTTACCAAACTAATGGGTTCACTGTCAATGTTTGGAAGCTGTATGTATACCAAAATCCTCTAAATCTGTACAAGAATTGGGTGAGGACAAACCTTGTGCAGGCTTCTTTTGGAGCCACAAACATCAATGGTTTAGTTGGGGTGAAGAATTAATAAAGAAACATATATGCTTAGATACGGAAAATTTTCATTTTCTTTCACTGTTAAAGAAGCTGAATTCATGCATCTCATTGCCATCTTACCATGATTTTTTTACCAAAGTAATGGGTTCACTGTCAATGTTTGGATGCTGTATGTATACCAAAATCCTCCAAATCTGTACAAGAATTGGGTGAGAACAAACCTTGTGCAGGCTTCTTTGGAGCCACAAACATCAATGGTTTAGTTGGGGTGAAGAATTAATAGAGAAATATATATGCTTAGATACGGGAAATTTTCATTTTCTTTCACTGTTAAAGAAGCTGAATTCATGCATCTCATTGCCATCTTACCATGATTTTTTTACCAAAGTAATGGGTTCACTGCCAATGTTTGGATACTGTATGTATACCAAAATCTCCCAAATCTGTACAAGAATTGGGTGAGAACAAACCTTGTGCAGGCTTCTTTGGAGCCACAAACATCAATGGTTTAGTTGGGGTGAAGAATTAATAGAGAAACATATATGCTTAGATACGGGAAATTTTCATTTTCTTTCACTGTTAAAGAAGCTGAATTCATGCATCTCATTGCCATCTTACCATGATTTTTTTACCAAAGTAATGGGTTCACTGTCAATGTTTGGATACTGTAGGTATACCAAAATCCTCCAAATCTGTACAAGAATTGGGTGAGAACAAACCTTGTGCAAGCTTCTTTTGTAGCCACAAACATCAATGGTTTAGTTGGGGTGAAGAATTAATAGAGAAACATATATGCTTAGATACGGAAAATTTTCATTTTCTTTCACTGTTAAAGAAGCTGAATTCATGCATCTCATTGCCATCTTACCATGATTTTTTTACCAAAGTAATGGGTTCACTGTCAATGTTTGGATGCTGTATGTATACCAAAATTCTCCAAATCTGTACAAGAATTGGGTGAGAACAAACCTTGTGCAGGCTTCTTTGGAGCCACAAACATCAATGGTTTAGTTGGGGTGAAGAATTAATAGAGAAACATATATGCTTAGATACGGGAAATTTTCATTGGGCTGTGATTGGATTGTTTAGTGGCCGTCTTCTATGTTCTTAATTGGGCTGTGATTAGAAAGAGAGGGCTCGAGTGGAGATCTGGAAACCCATATAGAGACATCTCATTTATAATAATTTATTAATATTATTGTTCTTGTCGCTCTTACTGTTGTTGCTGATGTCTCTTTGTGTGCGTGTGCTGAAGGGAAAGAAGGGATGAGAGAGAGATGAGGAAAATGCCGCTATGTTAGCCTGGTGTATCCTCATTCTCTACCATTTTCTGTTTCCATTTATGGCTTCTATATTTGGTTTCCTTCCACGATGACAGTTCCTTAAAACTACACTTGATATGAGCCCCTTCTTATTTTTCTTATTTTTCTTATATTTGATTTCCTTCCACAATGACAGTTTCATGGATTGTCTGAACAATCCACGAAAGACATGCTTAGATACTGAATTTTCATTTGTTTTACTGTTTTAGATACTGGATATTCCCAATCAGAGGAGAATATAAAGGTTTTAAGTTAGATACTTGATTTTCATTTGTTTGGCTGTTTTAGATATATTCAAAAACAAAATTAAGTACTAGCTTTTTAGCACTGCAATATAATTATTTTACTTCTTTATATATCATTAACAATTCCAATTGCAATTGGCACTTTAATCTTAGAATTTATGAATTGGGTAGATCTTTTTGCAAGCTTTAAAAATATGTATATTCTGTATTGTGGTCTACTGTTGAACTAAATTATTGTTTTTTTTTTCATAGAGCGGTTTCCAAGATGAAGGAAATTCTGATGATCAGAACTGAAGCTACTCGAGGGGTATGAATCTGTGGTCGGCCTATCCTTGCTGTTGTTATGTCCTCCTTGCTGTTGTTATGTCTTGTATTATTGTTTTAAGTTTTCGTTGGGATATTTGGGACGTTCGTTACTGTATTTGTATTTGTTGATTATGACACTGTGTTAATTTTGCGGTGGATTTGGACGGTGATATAACACGTGTGAAACTTTATTATCTTTAATTCTTGTGTTTCGTTGTGATTTGCGCATTAATATTCCTGAAATTGGTTGAATTAGTTGTGAATTAGTTTACAGGTTTTTTTAAATGAAATTGTGAATTGAAATCGAATGGAAAACTGAAGCAGGAAAAACAAACGGGCATACACTGACGTATGAAATTGTGAATTGAAATCGAATAGAAAACTGGAGCAGGAAAAACAAACGGGCATACACCGGCGTTTCATAAAACGGCGGTGTATCTAATTGTTTAGTTGAAAATTTCGTTAGAAAGGCGTTTCCACACACGCCGGTGTACCAGCAAGTTGCAGCACTCCTAAGATACACCGGCGTTTTAAAAAACGCTGGTGAATATCTATATGGCGGCATTTTACAACACGCCAGTGTTTGTAAGTAGGGAAAGAAGGGCGCTCAGAAACATGCATACACCGGCGTTCTCTAACCGCCGGTAAATATTACACATTCCCCGGCGGTTGTACAATCGCCGGTGAAAGAATATATACCGGCGGTATGTGACCGCCGGTGAATGTATACTGGGGGAAAGAACGGCACCCAGAAATCGGCATATACCGGCGTTTGTCTGGCCGCCAGTGTATTTTAAAGATATACCGGCGTCCAGTATAAACACCGGTGAATGTGCCTATCTTTCCGCGACGCTCGATTCGGGGGCATTTGCACCGGCGTTGTGATAAACGCCGGTGAATGTATCACCGACGTAAAAAAACGCCGGTGAAGGTCTAAAAAAACGCCGGCAAATAACTTCTGTGTTGTAGTGGAATGAGTCTTTTGTTGGAAAAGGATATGTAAAGGATGGTCTTTTTATTCTCAGTACTATAAATAAAATGTCAGATCCTTCTCCTGTTGTTTCAAATGTAGAATCTGCTAATGTTTGGCATGGTAGACTAGGTCATGTGAATCTGGGTTCTCTTAGAAGGATGATGAACTTAGCTCTTATTCCCAAGTCTCTTGTAGATAATAAACACAAATGTGAGATTTGTGTTCAAGCCAAACATTCTAAACTACCTTTCAAATCTGTAGAAAGGAATTCTGATCCTCTAGAACTAATTCATAGTGATGTTTGTAACTCAAATAGGGTTTTGACCCGAGGAGGTAGGAAATACTTTGTCACTTTTATAGATGATTGTTCAAAGTATTGCTATACCTACCTTCTCAAAACCAAAGATGAAGTTCTAGATAGATTTAAGGTTTACAAATCTGAAGCTGAGAACCAATTAGAGAAAAAGATTAAGATCCTTAGATCTGATCGTGGCGGAGAGTATACCTCAAACGAAATGACTAACTTCTATGAAGAACACGGAATAATTCATGAGGTGACTACTCCTTACTCACCACAGTTCAACGGAGTTGCTGAAAGAAAGAATCGAACTCTGTTAGACATGGTGAATGCCATGCTTCTCAGCTCAGGTGCTCCTGATAACTTGTGGGGAGAAGCCTTATTGATAGCCTGTTACATTCTAAATAGGATCCCTAGTAAGTCTAAGGATAAGACTCATTATGAATTATGGAAAGGTAGAACTCCTAGAGTCCATTATCTCAAAGTCTGGGGATGTCTAGCAAAAGTAGGAATCCTTGAACCTAAAAAGAGAAATATTGGACCTAAGACTGTAGATGTTGTGTTCATAGGATATGCCTTAGATAGCAATGCCAATAGATTTCTAGTGACTCATTCTGAAGTAAATAAAATCTCTAACAATACCATCATAGAAGCTAGAGATGTAGTTTACTTTGAGAATATATTCCCTTTTAAAGATAGAATTTCTTCCAACCCCTCTAGTTATTCCCTGCCTCCTTCTACCAGTTCCCATTCTCAACCTGATCAAGACTCAGAACATAGAAGATGTAAAAGAGGTAGGATTGAAAGAAATTTAGGGGAAGGCTTCTTCACTTATTTGATAGAGGGTGATCCCTCAGCTTACGAAGAAGCAATATCTTCTCCTGATGCTCCTTTCTGGAAAGAAGCCATCAACAATGAGTACAACTCCATTATGGAAAACAGTACTTGGTATTTAGCAGATCTACCTTTAGGTAGTAAACCCATAGGTTGCAAGTGGATCTTCAAAAAGAAACTTAGAGCTGACGGTTCAATAGAGAAATACAAAGCTAGATTAGTAGCCAAAGGTTTCACCCAGAAAAAGGGATTAGATTATTTTGACACCTACTCTCCTATAGCTAGGATTGCCTCTATTAGAACTCTTCTAGCTTTAGCATCCATTTATGACTTGCTAATTCATCAAATGGATGTAAAGACAACCTTTTTGAATGAAGACCTAGAGGAAGAAATCTACATTGAGCAACCTGAAGGTTTATTGCTAAAGGTCAAGAAAAGAAAGTTTGCAGATTAGTAAAATCACTTTATGTCCTAAAGCAAGCTCCCAAGCAATGGCACGGCAAATTTGATAAAGTGATTTTAGAATATGGTTTCTTACCAAATAAGTATGACAAATGTATATACTCTAAAAACATTGTTGGAAGTTGTGTCATTCTATGCTTATATGTAGATGACATCCTCATTTTAGGATCAACACTTGAGTTGATAAATAATACTAAAGATTATCTATCTAACATGTTTGATATGAAAGACCTAGGTGAAGCCAACCTGATTCTAGGAATGCTAGTATCCAAATCCAACGAGGGTTATACTCTCTCCTTAGTACATTCTATTGAGAAAATGCTAAGGAAATTTGAGTACTTTGATAAGATACTTACTCGTACTCCTTTTGACAGTAGTATCATTCTCAAGAAGAATGAAGGTTCACCTGTAGAACAACATAGATACTCTCAAATGATAGGTTCTCTTATGTATATAACAAATAGAACTAGACCTGATATTGCATTTGCTGTTGGAAGACTTAGTAGATATACTAGTAACCCAAACCGGTCACATTGGTCAGCATTAGAAAGAGTATTTAGATATCTTAAGGGTACTATAGATTATAAACTTCATTATTCTAGACACCCTGATACCAAAGAAAGTTACTCAGATGCAAACTGGGTAACTGACTCACATGATGTGAAATCCATAACTGGATATGTTTTTACCCTAGGAGGAGTTGCAATCTCCTCGGGTTCATGTAAACAAACAATCATAGCTAGAAGTACTATGGACTCTGAAATGATAGCTTTAGACAGTACTTGTACAGAAGCTGAATGGCTTAGAAATTTGATTATGCATATACCTGTTGCTAATATTCCTGTTCCTGCTATTTTCATAAACTGTGATAATAAATCTGTTATAGAACTACTAAAGCATGATTCTGTGAATGCTAACATGAACAGGCACCTGCAGCTGCGCTTCAAGTCAATCAAGAGCTTATTAGGCAAATATGTGGTTCTTAACTATATAAAGTCAGAAAAGAACCTTGCAGACCACTTGACAAAGGGTCTATCTAGGGCTTTGATCCTAGAATCATCGAGGGAAATGGGGTTAAGCCCATAAGTAAGTCACCAGCAGTGGCAACCCAACCGAGTCTGACTGGAGATCCCAAGAAGCCGGTTCAATAGGTAGAAACAAGCTGGACTTCGGTGACTATTATGGAACACTGACTCAGAGATTAAATTCTCATAAACTAATGCCCAGGTGGCTGTACGAGGTTGTACAATGATATCCCATCCCTTTGGTGACAGTGTTCCGGTGTGATCTGGTTAGGATGAGTTCTAAAACTCTTAATAGGTCCAAGCATTATTATGTAGGGTTGACTCCGATCACCAACCCTTTGAGGACTTACCTATATAAGAGGTCATGAAGGCCGCGACTATGGGACATGGCAATCCCAGACAACTCTCATGAATATGGAAAAAGTGCGCATGGCCATTCAAAAGCGCCACCCGATGGACCCAAGAACCTCTAGCATACTATGTGTGCTATTTTCTGAATCTGATTCAAGAAGTCTGATTCAAGGCGTAGTCCATCAAGCACTTCTTTAGACAAAGACAATAGTCACTACGTGAGATTTAAGGCTGTAGTCCGTCTCATTTATGCATAGTATACTCTTGCCCAGAACTTCTCTATCATTATTCTTTTTTCATCTCTGTCTTTGGATCTTGGTTTGGGGGGGGGGGGGGGGGGGGGGGGGGGGGGGGGGGGGGGGGGGGGGGGGGGGGGGGGGGTGTTGTTGGCTGTGTTGCTCAAAACCAACCTCCTCATTGCTTGCTTTTAGTCCCACATCGGTAATAAGACTTGCCATGTGAGTGGTTATATTACAACCCCTCCTTTACTCCATTGAAGACTTGTGTGATGTGGGGAACCCGTGGGCCACACGCGCGCGCCGCCGCCGCCGCTCGGTTCGGTTCGGTTCGGTTCGGTTCGGTTTGGCGCGCGTAATGGTCACGGGTGCGCACCCACACCTGCGGGTGCCGAATGTCGATCCGATTTGCTCTTCGGGTTCGGATTGAGACCCAAAACTCCTTTTGCTATTTGTTTTTTACCTTTTGACTATTTCCTCCAAACGTTGGATCGGTTATTCAGATCCGAAATTCTTGCCATTTTCTCTCTACACGTTGTGCGTGGGATCAGCAACGTTCAAAGACTTGGCTGCCTATATAAATTCCAATCTTCTCATCCCTTTACAACTACTGAAAAATATTTTCCACAGAACTCTTCCTCTCGTTCACCTCTTCTCTGGCTTCCGGTCATCTATATTTCTCTTCCGTTCTGGGCAAGGACAAGTTCGGGTCGATCTCTCGACGTTGTGTGCGACAGCGAGACGCCGGTGATGCCGGGTGTTTTACCACTACGAGCATCTGAGAAACGTCTGCACATAAGACCTTGGATCAACTCTTAGGACAGTGCGTTCCGCGAGACTTCCCCATTGGCCGGAAACTCTGTTATAATTTATTTTTGTTTATTGTTTCGAGTTGCTGAAAATCAAGGATTCGAGGATAGTTTATATAACATGTCTTGCGTACGTGCCTATATCGTCCATCTCCCGAGTCATGTGAGGCGTGTGGTTAGCGAGGTCTTGGGTTACATGCGTTCAGCTGTTACTTTAGCTTTTACTATAGTAAAAGCGCAAAACAAAATAATTCAAAAGAAAAGAAAACAAAACCAATCTTAGTCAATCGCCAAGTGCTTTTCAAAAAAATGAAGAGAAATGCTTTTAAACACAGGCTAAAAAATAAATGCTCTTACCCGTGACCTGTTCATCCTTGATATGCCGCAAGAGATGATGAGCTTATAAAGTATCACATAGATTATTTAAAAAACTAAAATTGCTTTGCATATTATTGAACTTATGACGTTAGAAGGAAAAACAAAAAAGTAATGAAACATGTATAATCATATAATTGATGACTTAAATATGAAAAAAATGACTTCGACTATAGCGTTTCATGGTTTCTTTGTGATCATCATTGTAAAATTAATGTAATCATATGATCAGAAAAAAAAAATTTATGATCAAAAAAAAATTCATGTAATCTAATCAAATTATAAATTAGTAACTATGTAAATCATGATTATTATCTAAGTATTTAGGCTAAAGTAAAAAAGTACACTAGAAATTTCGATGAGTATTTTTTTCTTGTCACTATTCACTATGTAATGGCCCATGATAAAAATTAAGTTGCAATTTAATGTTTTTAAGCAACAACTTAATGTTAAATAATGCACATGATTTCTTAAGAGCAGGAAAATTAAAAAAAAGGAAGAAATGAAGCCTTTGATCTCACACCAGTTAGGTCATTAGTTATAATTAACCCTTTTCTAAATAGTCAATTTGGACAGTTATTGTGTTTACTTCTTTTTTTTTTTTTTTTTTTTTTTTTTTGAAGAAAAGGTGGAATAATGCCACCCTGTTTCATTAATAAGTGATTAATAAACAACCCCGAGGTCTCGGGAAAATAAAAGTGCAGTACAGGAAATAAAACATAGCCCCCAACAAAGCCCTGGGGGTTGGGTTATATCATCCATCCAAACAGCAACCAAAACACAAATACAAACTACTAAGGCCTGACACAAAATAGTAGTAGTTAGGCGGCTGTCCACTCATCAGTCCAGAGTGGGCCCGAACTCTATCTCCTCGTCGTCAAACTCATCAACCTGGAAAACCCTTGCAATTCTCCCTCTTGCTCCTGACGCAGCAGCTGTAGCCCAAAAGGAAATAAGATGCATGATATGAGTAAGATTACTAGAAATTGAATTACATGAAGCACGGAAATAAAAATTGTTCCTATCTAGCCATAACACCCATGTGGTTGCCGCAATGGCAATAAACCATGCATCTTTCATATCGTGACGGGCTGAGGCAAATCTGGAGCCAATCCACAGTTCCTCGTAGACTCTTGGATATACACTTGTTCCTAGTGCTCTCAGCACCTCTATCATAATGGCCTTGCTTCTGGTGCAGTGAAGAAACAGATGATTCAGATCTTCCACGTGAACGTTGCAGAATCCGCAGTTGGTCGTAATGTGAGGTTGCCTCTTGGCAAGGTTCTCTCTAGTAAGTATGGCATTGTTGAGCACAAGCCAGAGGAAGACTCGGATTTTCAGAGGTGCTTTGGTCTTCCAGAGAACCGCTGCCCAGCTGGGCCTGCATCCTCGGTAGTGAATCCGGTGGTAAAGCGATCGAACCGAGAACACTCCTTTGTTCTCGAGATCCCAACGCATGTGATCTGGGCCTTGAGCACATATCACCCCGGATTGGACAATGCGCATTTGAAGTTCCTGCAATTGCTGTAGCAAATTTGAAGAAAGAGTTCTTTGGAACGACGGTCTCCACGACCCTCTCTTCCATGTTTCCGCCACCGAAACATTTGGTCGATTCGTTATAGCAAACAACTCTGGGAAATCTTCCTTAAGAGTATGAGGGCCGCACCACTTGTCCCACCAAAATCTGGTGGTACGACCATTGCCGATCAGGGATGAAGTGGCAGAGTTAAAAGGTCCGCTGGCTTTAGCAACTCCTTTCCAGAAACGGGAGACTTTGGATCCCACGCGAAAGCCTAAGCTTCTAGTCCCTTTCCCTCGAAGGTAAGGTTGGATAAAGTCCTGCCATCCTTCCCCGCCGTGATGAAACACCTTCCACCACCACTTTCCCAGGAGTGCCAAGTTCATATCTCTGAGGTCAATGATTCCTAGCCCACCGTGCCTCTTTTTCATGCAAGCGATATTCCATTTAATAAGGTGGTAGCCTCCCTTATTTGTGTCTGCACCTTTCCAAAGGAATCTCTTCCTGATACGGTCAATCCTTTGAATCACCCACTTTGGGAGTTCAAAAAAGGACATGTAATATATGGGCAGATTGGACAACACAGAGTTGATGAGTACCACTCTGCCCCCAAGAGAAAGTGATTTGCCTTTCCAACCTGACAGTCTGTCCTCCACCCTGTCAATAATAGGCAACCAGTCAGCTTTAGTAAGCCTCCCCGGACGGAGCAGAAGCCCGAGATATTTGATTGGGAATTCTTCAATCGCACAATTGAGAGTGGTGGCATGCTCCCGAGTTTCAGCTTCTGATAGTGAGATAGGGATCAGCGCACTCTTGTGGAAGTTAATTCTAAGGCCTGACCAGGCCTCAAAGCAGTAAAGGACCCCTTTAAAGCAAATAGTTTCCGATCTAGACCCATTTCCAAAGATTAGGGTGTCGTCAGCATATTGAAGGATCGAGCATCCCTGGTTAGCCGTGCTGCTGGCCACAGGTGATATCCACCCTTTTTCTTGACAGTTCTCTAGCATTCCCCTGAGCACATCCGCTACAATAGTGAATAGAAGTGGGGACAGCGGATCCCCCTGACGGAGTCCCTTCTTGCATGGGAACGACGGACCGGGTCTCCCATTCACTGAAATTGCCATTTTGCTCGAATGTAAATACTGTTTGATCCATCTAATCCATTTATCCCCAAAGCCTCTCCCCTTGAGAGCCTCTAGCAAACATTCCCAGTCCACAGAGTCATATGCCTTCTCAAAATCCAGCTTGAGGAGGAAGTTCTTGGAGTTGCTCTTGTGGCAGTGGTGTATAACTTGTTCAGCAGTAGCCACGCAGTCTAGGATACATCTGCCCTTAATGAATCCCGTCTGTGTTCTACTGATAATACTATCCATAATGCCGCCCAACCGGATAGCTAGGACCTTAGTGATGATCTTAGCCGAGCAGTTTATCAGGCTGATTGGTCTAAAATCCCCGACGCACTTGGAATCCTCCCGTTTGGGGATCAACACAACTTCTGCAAAGTTGAACATCCCCAACCTCAGGTTATTGTGAAAAAATTCCATCATTACCTCCATAAATTCTCCCTTAATTTCTTCCCAAAACACTTGGTAGAACATCATAGGGAAACCATCTGGCCCCGGCGATTTGTCAGCTCCCATCTGGTCAATGGCCGTTTTGACCTCTGACTCCGTGAAAGGTTCCTCCAAGGAGGAAGCATTCTGACCTGGATCAATCCGATACTTTAGCCAGAAGTCCTCATCCATGGGGATCCTAAAGTCATTTTTCTTCCCAAAGAGACCTTTATAGAAAGACTGGAAGGTAGAGGAAATCACCTTATCATCCTGCGATGTTCCAGTATCTGTCTGAATAGATAGAATAAGATTGGATCTCCTTCTAGCACTAGCAACCCGATGGAAGTAGGCCGTATTCGCGTCTCCCTCTTTGAGCCACGAAATCCTGGACCTCTGTTGCCATTTGATCTCTTCTAGTCTATACAGATTGGCAGTGTTATCCCGGAGTTCTAATAGCCTGTTCCGCTCTTCCTGCGAGAGGATTCTAGTCTCTTCCACCCTCTCAAGCTCATCAATTTCCTCCAGGAAGGACTCTTTATCACGCCAGATGTTCGAGAATCTAGACCGATTCCATCTACAGAGCCTCCTTCTAAGTCTGCGGATCTTCCCACACCAACAAGATGCTGCGTCCCGACCGGGCAAAGGGAGTGCCCAATTCTCCATAACCAAATGGTGGAATCCCTGGATTTTCAGCCAGGCCTTCTCAAATCTGAATTTCCTAGGCTTGCGGGGACCCCGATTCCCCACATCAAGTAGGATCGGGGTGTGATCTGAAGTTGGTCTAGGAATCGATCTGGCCGATGCTAGAGGAAATAAAGCTTCCCAATCCATAGAGACTAGGATCCTGTCCAGCTTGGCCATAACCGGAACCGCTTGTAGATTAGACCAAGTAAAAAGTCTATCATTGATTGGGATATCAATCAGCTCAAGTTCCGTGATTACTCTATTGAATTCCTCTCGGTGCCTGTCGCTAGCGCCTCTTCCCTTGTGCTCAAAAGCAAATCTAGTGATGTTGAAATCCCCACCCACAATCCAGGGTCCCGACCAGCGCTGACGGATGTCGGCCAGTTCTTGCCAGAAGGCCTCCCTATCTGTGGCCACGTTCGGCCCGTAGACAACAGTCACCGTCTGTATCCAATCATCGGACCGTCGTTTAAGTCGGGCAGTCAACGAGAATGTTCCACGATGCTCCTCTTCACATGAAAGGAGATCAGAATTAAACCCTATAGCAATCCCCCCAGATGCACCAGCAGAGGGGCGTAACACCCATTCCTTGATTCTGTTACCACCCACTCTTTTGAGTTTGAACCCATACTGGAGTTTGGTTTCCTGCAGTCCTACTACATCCGCCTTTGAATTGCTAATTACATCCCTTACCATACCTCTCTTACCCCTATCCCCCAACCCCCTAACATTCCAGAATAGTGTATTCATTGGGGAACCGTATCTACAGAGATCGTTATAGAGGGTGTGGGGCCGACCACATCCTCGTGGGTTTCTGTAGGCCTCGTGCAATTCTTAATGGCATTGTCATGGCTAGTCTTAACCCTATCGAGTTCCCACCCCCTAATTTTATTAAGAAGTAACGCACTACGGTCTGTGTCCCATACCTCTAACCCACAAGTTTCCACTAGTAAAAAAACATCGGAATCTGACATGAAGTTTAAAATAGATGCTAAAAAGTGAGTCGTACCTCCATTGTCGAATTTGGCGGCTTTGGCTGCCGCTGCCACTTCCAGGTAGTCATCCAAGGACTCCACATGAGCCCTCTTTGGTGATCGGTGAACTCTGAACCCACCTGCCCTCAGGGGCAATCCAGAGTTGCCAACTGGAGCTGAGTCTGGGAAAGTAGATAGGACCATCTCTGGGGAAAGCTCCTTCTGGGTGTTCGCAATGAACTCAAGATCCTCTGATTCCTCATCTGTGAATGAGAATTCTTCATCAAGATTGAGCCTCCCTTCTGGGTCATCCTCACTATCTGTAGAGGCCTTCAGTGCGGACTCCACAGTGAGCCCGCATCTGGGCACTTTATTAATACAAATTGCATCCTCCAATACGGTCCCCTCAGTGGGCCCGTTCCCAGTCTGATATAGAGTCTCAGAGCATGAAACAGGAGAGTAAGAAGGTCCTGATACAGTAGACGGCGCAATGGACCCCTCCTTGGGCCCATCAATATTTATAAATGGCCCAACCATATTCAAAACTTCATTCTGACCCACAATAGGGCCAGAGTTGTGCCCGCGGTACAACATACCACCTGTCTCGAGGCACGCGAGTGGTGCATTAATTATATGGGCGGTGAGCGCACCCGCCCTGCCAGCTGTCACCTCACTATTGGTTGACAGCGCGGCAGGCGCAGTGGTACGCTTACCGCTCGCATGAGCTGGCGTGTTTTCATTGGTAGGCACAGCGGTCGTCAGAGTCCCTTTGTTCAGAGTATGATTCGTCTCTATTCCCCCCCCCCCCACTCGATCTCAGTGAAGACGACTCCTCAATTTCGTCTTCTTGCCTCTTTTTGCTAAGCTCTTGCTCTGGAGCTCTCCTGTCTTCTTTCCCAAACTTGCCAATTTCAAAAAGCCTTCCCTCTTCACCTACTCTCTCAGCGCTCGTCTCTTTTGATGCGAAGTTGCTGGATTTGTGCAAGCCTGTACTCTCCTCTTTCCCCAAACCTTCCTCTGAAACCTGAAAGAGATCCTTTTTTGGTGCAAACCAACTCTTTTGGACCCATTCCTTGGTTGATAGCCTTCTTTCTTCTGTTGCAGTCCCCAAAGTAGTGTTCTTGACCACCAACCTCCGGTTCTTAGCTTGCATGTCGCCACAAACGGAAATATTGCCATTAATGGTCTCTGTCCCTACCTCACCCCCCGTTTTCAGAGCAGAAGTTTCCAAAGGAGGACTGTTGGCTTGGACCACCGCTCGATCCAGCGAGTTGAGGGTCTCTGACGACTCTTGACCACTGGGTCTTGCGGGGTGGTCTTGTCTCCGGTCGCCTCTGAACTTGGCTAGCTGTTTAGGAGGTTGGTAGGTTTTGGGCTCTGCAGCGCTTGTCGCCTTCCTCAGATCTACCTCAGGCATCTCTCCTCCTGCATGCAGAGGTAGACGACAAGATTGAAGACGTGAGCAATCCCTGTTGGTCAAACCACCACGTTGACCACCCGGGATCTCACCTAGGGTGTGGGTATCTGATCCCTCCGACACTACCTCTCGGCGTCCCTCCCTGGCTGTTGCTGCTTCAATCAATTCCCTATGTGCCCGTTCGACTTCATGGGCTCCGTCGATTGTCAGCTCCCATCCCGGAGTAGAGACCGCCTGTTTGTAAGATCTGCCGTCAATAGTTCGAGGGGTAGGCTTGGGGGAAGTGATGTCAACCACCTCTGGCTCCGCCCTTTTGTCGAGAACAAAATGAATCAAGTAAGCCTCGTTGAAAGAGTAAACCTTGGCGAATCTGGGCATTGCTTCTATATCTCCGCTGCGGATTAGTATCTTCGCGGATACTAGCTCCGAACGGCGAATAGTCTTGTCATCGATGGCCTCAACAGTTCCAAAATCTGCCACAATTTCTTGAAGGGCTTCCTTTTTCCAAAAATGTAATGGGACATTGTGCAGCCAAATCCAGTAACGCTCCCCCTGTAGAAGTTCAGCTCCGAAGTTGGGTGACCATGGCGAAAACTCCAACGTGAAGAACCCAAAGTCAATCTTCCCCAATCCGGTTACTTCAATGACCTTCTCAGTAGAAGGAAACGAAATCAAGAATTGGTGATGGCATAGCTTCTTCACAACCCAATCATGATGGGCTTTCATCGGCCATCAACGATTTAGAGCTTGAAGAATGTGCTCTTCGGAGGGGCTGCCTGATCGGACCCTAGCCACCCCACACCAAAGTCGAAGCCACGCTTCTTCTTGCTTGATCGTGGCGAGACTATTGGCAAGTTTGATCACAGTAGCACTCTCCGGTGATTGGCCTCTGACCACCTGCCTATCCTCGTCAACATTAGAGGTGACGACATTCGTACACGAGTACGACATGTGCCCCCATTTAAGGCATTTTAAGCAGCGGACCTCCTTCGTACACTCCGAGCGGAAGTGGCCAAGGTCGCCGCAGTTGAAGCACGGAACTGGTTTTTTTTTCCCTTTCTATTAATCTTTGGTTTTCTTTTAGTAGTACCGTGAGGCTGGATGGTGTGATTTGTGGTAGTTTGTTGATCTGGAGGAGGGGGAGTGCCCTGGTGCTTCCTCTTGCCCCTTCTATCCACCAGCACCCACCTATCCGCCACCTCCGGCACCGGGGAACGTTCCACCGTCCTAACTGGATCAATGCATTGGTCCCCTCTTTGGGCCCAAGCATTGTCGCTGTTAGGTAGGTCTGGAGCTAACTCTACAAGCCGAGAGTCGCGGCGGATAGGGGGCAAGCCAGAGGATGGAGGGATTGAGTGAGAGGAGGGCAGGTGGGGGTTGTGGGGTTGGGGGGATTTGTGACGCCCATGAATTGTGGAGCTGACGCTGTTGTTACGAAGTTGAATGGTGTTTCGTTGATTGTTGTTGGGGCCTTTGTTGCTGTGATGTTGAGTAGTTAGTCGCCCAGGGCTCTTACTGCGAACACTCACAGTTTTCTCCTCCCTGCCTCTATGTTGCTCATGACTCCGACGATGACGTTGGATCAAGGGGGGTGATCTTCTGTGCTCACTCAAGCGAGCAGGAGGGACCCCTCTCTGGGCACGTCCCCTCGGCGGTGAATCTCGATGACGGCGATGATGAGCCTCGCCCCTCTCCTCATGACCATGGAGTGCCCTGCGGGGTGCCCGTCTAGGAGATGGAGCTCGCCTGAGCCCAGAGGTTTCACCTTCCCGGGGGGGGAGACGGCACAGTTTGGTTTGGAGCAGCAAAGTTAGTGGGGTGGGAGACAATGGCGGCATACGACGGTTGTTTGTCAGGAAGCAGCGAAGGTGGAGGAGGAGGTGGGGGGACTTGGGAAGCCGAAGGCTCGGAGCATGAGGCGGTGTAGCGGGCCCTCTCGTTAGGCCCGCACCCACTCAACTCCGCCTCCGTTATTGTGTTTACTAATCCCCCGAAAATCTTTGTATTTGCGCATTGCCTCTCTGAATCTTTTAAGTGATATCAAAAATCCCATTTTCATTAGATTAACATCTATTTGATTTATTACTACTCCCTTTTTAAATTTGGATTTAGTACTACTACCTTTTTAAATTTGGCAATTCACTCCCCTTTGCTTTAAATTAGCAACCCATTTTATTAAAATTTTGACAATAAGTTCTTCGTTAAATATATTTTTCATTAGATTATCTATAATCATGTTATGTGGTAATATTTATATAAATATTACAGCCATGTCCACATGATTCTAAAATTTTCCATGTCACAGACTCACATACCCATACACATTTCTGCCCCGTACCCATATCCATGCTCGATAAGTTTTTTTTTATAATGTAAATCCAAATATATTAATAAAATAAATTATGAAGTTGAGTCAAGATGTGTTTTAGTTAAATAAATTAGGATAACATAAAAAGAGTTGGAAATAAACTGATTTGTCTCTGTATAGCAGGACAAAAAATTGTTTTGGTTGCTCATTGAATGTTTCTGTTCCTATTTCCGTACATAACTCAAGAAAAAATCCATGAGCATCACTTTGATATGATTTGCAGATACATCAATATACAAAGGATAAGTTTTTTGGCAGTAGCTAACTGTGATAAAAGATAACCCAAGAAAGTGCATGTCATATAATCTACTGAACTCAGTGTTTTATTGAATTATTCATTCTAGTTCATGTTTTGGATGAAGAGTTGCACCATATAAATAACGCACTATTTGTAAGTACATAAAATTCAGTAATATAAGCATTAAGAAACTATAAGTGACTTAAGAGACTGAATCTTGATAACATACAACTAGAAGAAAGAAGAAGAAATCACAAAGAAACCAGTGGATGAACAGAAAAAGATAATAAATGAGTGGTTGAACCTCTAGAAGTAATCTTCTTTTAGTTGATTACAAAAAACTCTTTAGAATCACTATCATCTAGCCATTTCCCGTCATAATGGGGTTCAACATTAAGACAATATTCTATCATTCGATGACCAATTTTCTAAGACTTGGCGAACAAGTTATTCTTTAAAATGGAAACTATAGAAAAGTATGGTCCATATGCCTAGTTATAAGTCGTTTGGCACAATTCAAGTACTCTTACTGGGAACAGTAAATTAAAAGGAAGATAAGCAGCCTATCAAATAAGACCATCTCAACCTTTTCAATGCACAATCCATCTAACTTGAAAAAAAATAATTTTTTTTTTTTTCCATGAATGCTCGCGATGTGGAGTATGTTATATTTGTGAATTGTCACACCTTGATGTCTAAAATACACATGGACGGATCTGGGCCCAAGCAGCCCAAGCAATTGCTTTGGACCCCATATTTTTAAAGTATTTACAATGTTAAAAAAGTAAAATGTAATATTTTATGATATAATTACATTATATTAATAGTTGCCTTATTAGCTTAGTTGGTTTGAGTGTTGTATTAGAGCATCTCCAACCACGCTAGCTATTTTGGCTAGCTAGAATAGCCAAAATAGATAACAAACGGATAATTTGGCTAGCGAAAAAATCTCACACTCCAACCATGCTATCTATTTTGGCTAGCCATAAATGTTTTAATTTTTATTTACTAAAAAATAGTTACAATAATATTTTTTTAAAATGACATTAACATAAACATTAGAAGAACAAAAAAAAACCATCTGCAATGGCATTCTTCCATCTCCCACTTTGTGTCATTTTCAACATCCGCTGAAGGATTTGGAGTATCTAAAATCCCATTGGTAACCACATCGACGGAAGCTAAAGAATTAGAGTTCATGTGAGCGTGAGCTTTGCAACCTTTGGGGCAGATAAGACCCTTCTTGATGCCAACAATTTAGAGAAGACTCGAGCTGAGTGGTCAAATTGTTCTGTGCACAGATAAAATCTCAAAAACCATATTATAGGGATTCAAGAAGAACTATGTGCAAACAAGTGTAGCAGTGCAGAACAGATTATCTCTCACAGAAAGAAGACACTGAAAATTTTGGACATATCAATACTCATGGAATTATAAAATAACAACTGCGTGTCATTGATTACAAATCTGTGGAACACATCATTGGAGTACAACTCAGATCTGGAGAAGACTCAAGCAGAGAGGGCAATTTGTTCTTTGCACCAAGAAAATATTGAAAACCATATTGGGTATTCAAAATCATCGATATGCAGATAAGAACAGGTACGGCAGATTATAAGAATAAGATCTACCTCACAAGAAGTGAAGACTATTTGGAAATATCATACAATAAGATTCTCATGTAATGGTAGTAGATAACAAAGTAGAACACTTCATGGGAGTATAACTCCTAAAATTGGAGATATTGAAGCAAACTCAGGCAGACAGGATGATAACTTGTATGCACGTATAAATAAGATCTCACAAAACATATAGAAAACTCCAGAACTATGTGCAAATAAGTGCACAAGTGCTGAAGAACTAGTTCTAGCTCTTAACAAATGAAAAGTGCTTGGTAAAATTTTGGACATGTCAACAGAAGATTAGATAAAAAATGGGAATTTGGCAAATATAGCAAACGACTGTGGATGCTCTAAGCATCAGTTATTCTTAACTGGAACAAGCTGACTATAATCAATTGCCAGTTTTGTAGGACATCACCGTCCTAATTCATGTGCAACAAGCTCAAATCAAACATGTACAAGTAGTGCATAAAGCACACATTGGACACAATCAAACAAAATTTTAGCTATATAACAGTGTGTCAGTGTGATAACCATGTGATGAATGGTGAACTAGCTTATTGTTGATTGTTGCATTGAATCTGACCTAAAAAACTGATACAATACACTTACATGACAAGACAGGATACAAAAACAGTTCAAACTTTCACCAGCACACATACAAAAGCATTGAGGATTAGGTCACAATGCAATTAGAAAAAATCAATTCTGAAACCAAAAGTACTGAAGCATGTATGTGCTATCATCTACCATTGTGTAATAGCTAGAACAAATTGGTGAATTGCTTCCGGAAAAAAAAACAATCGATAAATCTCCTACTAGCGAATGAAATTCAGCGAACCTGATCCAGCAGTAAATGAGAAAACAGATAATAAAGTTAACTACATGATAATCTGCAGATATACATGCAAACATATTATTTCTAGTTATCCCAACCAGACTGAAATGCAACTTCAACTAAATTAGTCACAGTTGCATGTATCTGAAGATGCATTCTATTGGCATTTTGGTATTTGGTTTCTTGAACTCCGATGTAACTGAAATGCAACTTCAACCAAATAGACTGCATCTTCAGATACAATTCACTGTAGTATTGTCCAAATATGTGAATTTCTCTTTTGGTAGCAGGTTAGATCCATGGAGTAGGCAAACACCCTGATGAACCATCTCAGTTAATCCGAAATAGACTTGCAGGTCCGTCTCTTCCATGTGATTAACTACACCTAAAGATTTCTTTAAACATCAATCATTACTATAATTAGGGCAGATCTAAACCCAAAATTAAATAAACTTTTGTTGATTAACTACATAACTATTTAAGCCCAAATCAGCATTCATGCTCTTTCATTCCCCTATTCTCAGCAGCTTCACCTTTCTTCTCAGTAAAGACGAAATATAGTATGGCAGCAGAAAGTGAAGATCTAAGGCTAAGCTTAAGCCTTTGCTCTTCACAAAATGGTTTTCCTTTGAAGCTTACACTCTTCCCCACAATCACAAAGACCCAATTCATCAATGGTGAGACAATAGTACCTGTTAGCCTAAGCCTTTGCTCTTCACAAAATGGTTTTCCTTTGAAGCTTACACTCTTCCCCACAATCACAAAGACCCAATTCATCAATGGTGAGACAATAGTACCTGAAGCCATTCTGCTCGATGAGGGCTTCGATGGAGGGCGTTCGACGACGACAGGGACGACAGTGCTTCGACGACGATACGGCTTCGATGAGGGCTTCGACGCCACAGAGCTGCTTCTTGCCCTGGCTTCGATGAGGGCTTCGATGGAGGGGTGGGAAGTGGTAATGCGGGAGATGAAGGGGTCGGTGGAGGGCTTCGATGGCGAGCGGATCCCGCTCGCCAGATTTGGCGAGCGGATCGCGAGCGAATGGCTTTTTGCCAGAGTAGCGAACAGAGTAGCGAGTCCGTTGGAGAGGATTTTGGGGGATTTAATCGCTATTTTAGCTAATTGAAAGAAATAGCGAGTGTGGTTGGAGATGGTCTTAGTGATGTCAAAGTTGCAGGTTCAAAACTTGCATGAGCCAATTAATTTTTTAATTATTTTTATTTTTAAAACTAATTATTTGTTACATAGTCATACATGTCATTTTACTATTTTATGAATTTAATATTATTTTTCACTTAGTCCATGTATGTCCCTCTATAATATTTTTTCAATGTTCTATAGTATATCATATTTATTTGTTTATGATAAATGTCTAACCAAATTTTTTCAAGTGCATATGGTTATTTTACATTTTAAGCTTCTAACTAGTATTCTTATATACATATAATCATCATCATTTCATTCTGATCGTGTGCTCTAATGTATCATATTTACTTTTTTGAGATAACATATTTCGTTTTTGTTGTTAGAGTTTGTCCTAGTTCCTTTTGGCCACGAGACATTTCATATAAAAAAAACGTACGTTATCAATTAACTTTTTTTTGAAGCATATATATAAATTTATTTTCATTTATATAGTTTGGTCTCCAATGCTCCAAATTTGTTTACATTTAAATAATTGTCATTATTATTTTGTCAACTTACAAAAGATTTCATTTGAAAATTTGTTTAGGGCCCCATAAAATTCAGATACGCCCCTGAAAATACAACAGGGTTTGCATTAATCTCCATTGAAAACTTTTGAAGATTTGCGATCCAATCAAAATTTAATAGTTATATCCACTTTTATCAACACCTTTTCATGGTTCATATTTCTTGCCTTGGGAATTAAATTTCTGGACCGTTGATTTCTTTTTATATCAACCTCCTTATTCCGTGCTTTCATGGTGGCAATTAAAATTTAGTCCAACCAATCTATCGCTCAACATGAGTGTTGGGTAGAATAGTTAGTGCACTGCGTGTCAGTGTCTCAGTTAGAATAGTTAGTACTAGCCAATATTTTTATTTCTTTGCAAATAATATACTATATCCACAGTTGTCAAATTCTGATACATAGTATTTCGTTGTCCTAGCATAACCATATTGTATATCATGCACAAAATCTTAGCATACCATATTGTTAACCATCTCATACACAAATTATTGCATGCACAAAATCTAAGCATTCAATGATACAATGATTTATATAATCGTCATCAAAATGTCAGTAAAATTTAAGACTTGGATCGTGGGTAGTCCAGAGACAAAGGATACATATACGGTGGAGTAACCAAAGTTTAATCTTTCCATGTGATGCTCCTAAAAAAGTGACTTGTGACAGTTTAAACTCCATTATAATTTCTGAGTCAAATCTGCAAGTTAGTTGGTATGATAATGTTTTTCCAAAAATATAAGTGATTGATTTGGGTAAAATTAGAACCAAATCGTGATGTAAACTTAATCCTAAATAGAGAATTTTCAAAAATTTTAAATGATTAAATTTACCAACACACAATGCAGATTAAGTAAGAAATTATAACTATTAATTGGTTTGATAGATTTTCAAGATGTGAAATATTTTAACAACATCAATTAAAAGTTCAATCCTATCAATCAATAATAATACTTAATCGTTCTTAGCATATAAGATATTCAATAAAGATTTGTACAATAATAGGCAATTAGAACACACTCTCAATATTTGTATACGAGAGGTAAATAAAATAATATTATAGAGATGATAGATGGTATCACAAATAAATGAGAAGTAGAAAGAATTTACCGGGGTGCAGATTGTGTATAGCTGCGGTGGGGGAGCAACGAGGTTGCGGGACTTGGCAGTCGACGGCGTCAGCAGTGGTGGTTGACGGCAGCACAGGTGGCAAAGTCATTGAATTATTCAGAGATCTAGATTGATTTGTGTTATCCTTCGAGAGTAGATCAAAATCATATATTAATTTGCTAAAAACATATAAGGGATGAATGAGAAATTGTCTCTCAAAGTTAGATGTTTTCATTCTTGAAAAATGGTTGAGGGGACATAGTCCCACATCGGAAAAATCAAGGGAATTAGAAGAGGATATATAATAACATTCTTCTAAGCATTGTAAGATAGCTAGAAGAGATGCTCTCTCTCGCGCGCGCATGGGGTGCAAATCTCGGACCGGATTACATGCGACTTGTGTGCGTCCGCACGTACTGCGGACACGAATGCCGGACCGACATAACCCCACCCCATGCAGAGCCACCTTTTGCTGAAGTTTTGATTTTTTTTCTTTTGTAAACGGCTATTATAAATGCAGAAAAGATTTTGTCTGTCGTTTCAGTGCGGTATTAAACTTTTTGTCTGCTGTTACATTGTACGCATTCAAGTATCTGTCTGTCGTTACATTGTGGCATTCAGGACATTAAATGTAGTCTTCCGTTACAGTGTATGCATTCAACACATTGTCTGCCGTTACACTGTAGGCATTCATATCTTTGTCTGCCGTTACAAGCTCTAACCCTGACTATATATATAGAGCCCCCCCCCCCCCCTCTCTTTCTTCCCTGCACAAAAAAAGAAAAAAAATCATCTTTTTTCTTTTCTGTTTAATTTTGTTCTATTCCATTCCTCAATCCTGCTGTTTGGTAAGTCGGTGATAGAGTTCTCACACTGTCGGTGGGGTCGAGGGTGTTACGTGGTGCCTACGTGAACACTCTAGTCGTTGCATCATTGGAGACAGACGCCTTCGCACAATCCAGCAACCGGAAGAGACGAAATCTGTTTTAAGGACATTGTGTGATACACAAACCTCGACTGCTCTACCTTGTTGCATATTATTTGGTTTATTTGTAAGTTGTTATTTATTTAATTTTAATTTCTTGTTGGATTTTCTTCCTCTCCTATTCACTTCTCTGTTTTTCTATGCCTCTCAATCAATTGAGTTTATTGTAAAAGAAACTTTATAAAGAATTTTGATAACAAACTTAAAACAGAGTTTTTGATTTTCTTGATTTCTGATTTTGATGCACTTCTTTTCTTTTTCTTTAACCTGGAAAACTTACACACGTGTTGTGTAATTTTCAGAATCGAAATGACCACTGCATCGAAAAATGTTGTTGTATTTGAAACGGTCCACGTGCCGGTTGTAACGCTCCGAATTCCAAATAAGAATGAATTCGAGATTTCCCAGGATCTTTACTCACTTCGTACAATTTTACAAGGAAATTTAAAACTTTTGCAACAGTACATCAGAGTTACAGCACACTTTGTTTACACAGGGGAAGAATAAAAGATTACAATGAAATAAATACAACATCTTTAAACGGAATAGTATCAGCATATCCACTTTATTGCTTCATTAACTTTCATTACCTGCATGTAAAACTGTGGGTACGTCAGTTGATTACAACTGACGAAATGTTATACACGGCTATCCTCTCTATGCCGAAACAGTATAACGATCTCATACTTTAATGAAAATCACAACAATTTAATGGATAAATAAAGTGTTAAATTGTGACTATACTAAATATATAAGTGTATGTCATGCCTTAATGCCTAATGCACACAATTTTATACTAGGATGACACTAATGCACACTTGTTCAGATTCTATGCATCCCATACTACATAGGTCTGAGGACAAGCGCCTACGCACTCCACAATAAATGGCTCGATCCCTCGCCATGATAACTATCCAGTATTAAAACAAGATTCAGATCATTTCACGAATTTGAATCTCAGCCCCAGAGTCCACCGCTGACTGTTACATCGTGCGAATCTTCCCGCAAGTGACCCTCTAGCCCCGGTATACGTATATACATGGGAGTATGGCAAAACAAAAACTATCTGTCCGACTACTTAAGATCCCGGAGTCCACCGCTGACCCGTCCTCATAGTCCCGGATTTAAATATAAAAAGCCCGTTTCACACGGAGCAACCTTGGTCCACCAACTGGGTCTATAGTCTCGGAATCCACCGCCGACTATATAGAGCACCCTACCTACATTTTCCCAGGTTTACTACAACTTCACTTAAAGTGCCTACTTACTTTATTTCTAGACATGAATAATTTTCCAACCTAGAATTAGTTTTTACCTTCTACCGGACTTAATCAACTTTCATCAAGATGGCTTCATGGCCACATCTCAAAAATCACATCTGAACATCTTTTATTTCAATAATGCCGGTAATGAGGTTTCACTAACTCTAAATCTCAGTTTTTATGTACAAGCATCATGGGTATTCATACCCTCAATAATCAAATGTCTTAAGCTCATCATAATTTCATCTTTCAATTCATTCACAAAAATTAATTCTTGCCACTATTCATGATCTATTCGTTCATTCACAAACACAAGTTCACTAATGAATTTGTTGTAACAAATCTAAGTTATCACAATATTTCAGTTCGCAAACTATTTCTTAAACATGATACAAGTGTAATTATTCTTAAAAGATCGAATTACAAAAAATACCACTTTTCACCACATGATTCTATCCTCAAAATTTTTATTTCTTTTTACACTTCAAAAATATACAAAAATTTATCTCTTAGTATTTCCATATCATTTTTATATAAGAATTAGACTTATTCTAAGATTCCTTTTATTCAAATCTCAATATGTGCATAGAGGAGTTTAAAAAATCAAGGAGGTGCTCAGGTTTCGAACCCAACCTCTCTGGTCAAACCCAGTCAAAGCCCAGACCCGGACCCCTCAACCAGTAAGTCCAGTGGACTTTGATGTCCTAAGCCTAAGCCGAAATCTTCATATATTAATTTTGGGTTTCGGAAATTATTCAAAAGAGAAACAAAATAGATGTGACTATCAAGTTTCGAACCCAAGACGTATCACAACAATATTTTATTTTACAGTGGCTGACCAGTAAGTCTGTGTATTTTCTGTTTAGAAAAAGCACAAATGTTCTTTTGTTCAACTATCCATAAAATGTTTCTTTTTCCATGAAATGTGTTTATTCAAAAGATCAAAAATCTTTCTAAAAATTTTAGAAATAAACTTTTCCTTGATATTAGAACTAAAAGATAGTAAACACTAAATTTTCATTTTATTAAAACACTATTTTTCATTATCTAGATAGTTCTATTTATTTTTCAGAAAACTTGGATTTTTCTTTACAAAACTAAAATTTACAAAAGAAAAGGGACTAGTGTCTGTGACTATTGGTTATAATCTCACTTTGACACAAATTACATTTTATAGTGAATATTCTTGAACAAAGATACTTTTTCATGCAATAGTTCCCATTCTTTTAAAAATAGAACATACACATGTCGACACATTATAAACTAATGAAATTTCATTCTTTCTTCTTTCTTAATTATAAAGCCTAATGTGGTCAACAATATTTTAAGCACAAAATTTTGGCACTTACTAACATGGTTTATACAAGAATTCTTTTCTTTCAATTGTCATAACAAAACTACTTTCACATCCTATTATACTAGCATGATTTTCATTCATAAATTTCACATCGAAATTATTCTCATATGTTAACACTATTGTAAACACAAGGTTATGCAAACATATTAGCATGGTTCATAACATTAAGTAATTCTTTCTCTTTAGTTAGCATGGTACTTTTTCTTCACAATAACAACATATCTTTTTATACTAACATGAATCTATCTATTCACACCAATATTCTTCTTATAATACTCATCTTTAACATGCAAATATTCTACATTAGAAAATAAGGAGATCACCACTAACATGATATTGATCTATTTGCTAACATAGCATCTTTCATTACAACCAATGCATAGATTTGTTTTAATTTATCATATAAAAATATAATACTCATTTACTATCACTAGCATGCAAAATTCTAAAATTAGAAAGCATGAGAACACCCACCTTATGAAGCTTGAACAATTGAAAGAAGGAGAACACCACTTCTAGCTCCAAGACAACTCCTAGCTCCTAGCAAGAACCTCCAAGCACAAGAACTCTCTTCTCTCTTTCTTTTCTTTCTTTCTTGATTTTCTATTGTTTTTGGTGTGAAGAAAAGAGAAAATAATGATGTGCTATTTATAGGATTTTGGTATGGTTCAATTTGTAAAATTACACACCTAATAAATTACTCAAATCTAATTTCTAACCCTTCATATTTTTAACTCCTAAAACTCCCATCTTTTCATCTTCCCACCTCTAATACTTAACTCCCATCTCTTCACATCCCAAACTCCCAACTCTCCAAACACTCAATTCCTGGTCTCTCTCCCTCTGTTAACGCCAACACACAGCCGAACCAAAGACTCCAAGCCGTGGGCCCCCCATCAACACACACTTATTCATTTACCAATTTGTTTCAATTCATAACAGAAACCCCATTTCATATTCCTCACATTCATCCCAAGTCTACTAGTCACGTGGGACCCCACCTTTCCATCATTCATTTCTACACTATTATACTAATAACACACAGTCCACTTTCCTTGGTGTTTCTTCTCAACCGTGGGCCCCACTTCCATTTCAACATGTTCCATTTCATTATTCACACATACTTACCAAATCTGATCATATAATTATATCATACACTATTTATATATTCATACACTACATATAATTATATCATACACATAATGATAGCATATAATTATCATCTTATATACTATATATACTATATATATCATACACTATATATTATACATCATATACTATAAAAATTTGTTTAATTAAAATCTATAATGTTTCGTACACAAATAAAATAAATGTGCACACATTTTATGAAATTTATTTCGAGAAATGATACGCCCAAATGTGTGCATCGAAACAAACATGTGCGTCGCACGTAAAATATCAAAAATGCGAAATTCGGTTTTATCAACGAAAAATGTTAGAGATAATGAAAATACAATAAGAAAATATCTTTATTAATTTTATATATTCCGCGACGTAATTGCTACGTACGTAGAAGACACGTGCATTATACGTATAATAATATTTTAATCAAAATCAGGGAAATGCATAGATAGTCGAAAATTAAAATACGTAATGAAAACACGTTACAAATATTACTACTAACGGTACAAATACACGTGCATAACACACGAGGACAAAATTATCATTTTCAATTTTGTGGGGTGTTACACCGGTTGCTGATACAATGCAAGTACCGACTGCTGCTGCGGCACGAGTGTCAATGCCAACCGTTATATATGTCTCAGTCTCCTATGGGGAGAAACCTGAGAAGTTCAATGGGAAGAATTTCAAAAGGTGGTAACAGAAGATGATGTTCTATCTGACCACATTAAATCTTACAAGATTCTTGAACGAAGAAGCTCCAGATCTTAAGAAAGATGAGCAAGATAACCAAGTCATTGCCGCTGTGGATGCTTGAAAAAATGCTGATTACTTATGTAGGAATTACATAATGAACGGATTAGCCGATTCTTTATATAATGTATACATTGATAAAAAAACTGCTAAAGAACTTTGGGAATTACTAGACCATAAGTATAAAACAGAGAATGTCGGGGCCAAGAAATTCATTGTGGGCCGCTTCCTAGACTATAAAATGGTAGATTCTAAGACAGTGATCATTCAAGTTCAAGAAATACAACTGATCTTGCATGAGATTCATGCTGAAGGTATGAACTTAAGTGATAGTTTCCAAGTAGCATGTATAATTGAAAAATTACCACCAGGTTGGAAAGACTTTAAGAATTACCTAAAGTGTAACACACCGAATTCCAAAACAAACTGAATTCGAAGTTCCACGGGATCTTTTCACTTCTCTTCGTACAATTTTACAAGGAAATTAAAACTTCTATTACATCAGAGTTACATTTTAAATTACATTTAAACATCGGAAGTAATTTACAATAATTACATGAATAAAATGTACACCACTTTAAACATTCTTTAAGCAGCATGCATACTTTAACCTTGTCAATCTCTTTATCCTGCATAGAAACTGTGGGCTTGTCAGTTCATTCAACTGACACAAGGATATAATACATCAATTTTCTCCTACTTAGAAAGCATACACTTGTCACAAACAAAACTACGGGGACTATCCTATAGATGTCGTATTGTGCTGTGCACTTAGTAGGACTATCATCCTCGAAATCCGCACACCAAAGCAAGCCCAAGCTCCATTCCCATTTCGGCACGCAACAAACAGCATCTCCCACTTGTTTTCATATACATATACTATGTATATATTTTATCTAACTAGGTATATGCTATTGTATGGTGGATTTTTATGAAAAAGCAAGGTAGGTGGAGAACAAAGTGGAGTGCTGGCTTGGGGATTGGTTTCGGGTGTCAGAGAAAAGAGAAGGAAGAGGAGAGAATTGGATTGGTGCAATTGTATATACATATATACACATGCCTATATATATATATACTGTTTGGTGGAGTGGAGAAGCAAAAGCATGGTGGAGTTTGCTTTTACGGAAATGAACAGAGAGGGGTTTCAGATTTTGTCAGAGGGAGAGAAAGAAGAGATGATGAGAGGAGATGAAGGATATTAGGTGTATGTATAGGTTTAATGAGTGGGTGGTTATTATAACCAATTGTCCACTATACCCATTAACACCACTCAATAATTCAAAAAGTTGTACTTCCCTCCTTCCCAAATCATCTGGTTTCCCTCCTACTCCAAAAGTAACTGGTTCCCTCTTCATGCCCAAACACGTACATGCACGTGCTTACACTAGCACACACTTCTCAAATTAATTATTTAAAAACATAAACTAAATATATGCATAATATGTACGTAAAAATTAGTTTAATTAAAAATTATAATATTTTATGCACAAATAAAATAAATGCATTCACTCTGAAATTTATTTTGAAAACAAATACGCTTAAATACGAGCATCAAAACAAACACGTGCGTCGTACGTAAAATATCAAAAATACGAAATTCGGTTTTATCAATGATGAAATGTTAAAGATAATAAAAATAAAATATAAGAAAATATATTTATTAATTTATACATATTCCACGACGTAATTGCTACGTACATAGAAAACAAGTGCATTACACGTACAAAAGTATTTAGATCAAAATGAGAAAAAATGAATTTTTATTTTTATAAAATGGATTTGAATACATAAAATAAAAAATTTAAACACATAGAAAATATTACACATAGCGGTGGAAACACAGAATCGATACGTGCATCAAAAATACGTAAAACCATGTAAAACCCAGAGATCGAAATTTAATATTTTAGTTGACTCAAATAGGATAAAATATGCAAAAAATACATAAATAGTCTGAAATCAAAATATGTAGTGAAACACGTTACAAATATTACCAGTAACAGTACAAAATACACGTGCGTAACACACAAGGGCAAAATTATCATTTTCAATTTTGCGGGGTGTTACAGACTCTAAGTCCAGGAGGTGTGTGTTCATTGGCTACGGTGGCGATGAGTATGGTTACAAGCTTTGGGATTTTGTCGATAAAAAAGTCATTCGCAGCAGGAATGTAGTATTCAATGAAGAGGTTCTATACAAGGATAGACACATAGGTCAAATCAGTACAATCAGTTCAGAATCAGATTGGGGTTCAGACTCAGACTCAGATTCAGATTCTAAAGGTGGCCATAGTGGTGGGGGCCCTACAGTGCAGCAGCAGGTACATGTACCACATGCAGTAGAAGAGGCTCATGGTGAGCCTATTGGGAATGAGCAGATTATCCAAGATGGACATGTATAACCAGAATAGTTCGGAGAACCTGAACTGGTCGGTGAACCGGTACCCACGTTGAGGAGAACGACACGAGAGAGGAGGTCAACCAGGATATTTGATCCATTAGAGCATCCACAATGGTTTGCTAAATTTCTCATTTTGCCATTTTTTTAGCAAACGAGCGCTGCAATGGTTTGCTAAATTTCTCATATTTGCCATTTTTTAGCAAACGTCTTAATTCTGTTTCTCAAATATGAGAAACGATTTGAGAATTCTCAAATTATAGAGGACGGGGAATGATTCCCCGTCTCACAAATTTTAATATAGTTTATTGTATACAGACGGGGAATGATATCCCGTCTGTAATATTTTATTATTATTTTTTTTTTAGAAAAGGGTCAGACGGGAAATGATATCCCGTCTGTAATATTTTATTATTTTTTTTTTAGAAAAGGGTCAGACGGGGAATGATATCCCGTCTGTGTCCTTTGTATTTTTTTTTTTAAATGAACGTTCCTGATTGGTCCGAAAAAAAAAAAAATTGAAAAGGGCCAGACGGGGAATGATTCCCCGTCTGTGCCCAATAAAGTCAAATAGTCAACCTCTGGATGCTCTTAATTAGGTGTCCTTAGTATAATAATTAGGTTTAGTTATAAGTTTAATTAAGTTTAGTTATTATATTATTATTTAATTTAGTCAATTAATTAGGTTTAATAGTTAATAAGTAGTTAATAAGTAATTAATTTCTAAAAGTTGACAAACGGTACATCATATACCGTCTCACGCTTTTTTTTTAAATAAAAAAAGAGAGACGGGATATGATATCCCGTCTCTCGTATAAATGAGAAAGATATAGCAAATGACCACTGCACGATCCCTCCCTATTTGCTATTACTGTAGATGCCATATTATAGAAAATGAGAAACAGCATTGTGGATGCTCTTAGCTAGTGTTGCTCACGAGCATGTTCTGTACACGAATTCGGGGGAGCCAGAGACTCATGAGGAGGCTTTGAGGGATGAGGCTCGAATTCAGTGGGAGTTAGCCATGAAGGACGAGATGAGCTCCTTGGAACATAACCAAACTTGGAAGTTGACCAAGTTACCTGCAGGGAAGCACACTCTTATGAATAAATGGGTTTTCAGAGTCAAAGATGAGGCAGATGGCAGTAAGAGGTACAAGGCAAGGCTTGTTGTAAAAGGATTCTCTCAAAGAGAAGGTGTTGATTATAGTGAGATCTTTGCACTGGTTGTGATGATGACTTCTATTAGGGTTTTCCTCAGTATTGTGGCAGTTGAAGACTTGCACTTAGAGCCGTTGGATGTGAAGACAGCATTCTCCATGGTGATGTCGAAGAAGAGCTGTACATGAAACAACCCACAGGTTTTGAAGCTAAAGGAAGAAAATACATGGTGTGTAGATTGAAGAAGAGTCTTTATGGGCTCAAACAGGCACCGCGGTATTGGTACTTAAAGTTTGATTGCTTCATGAGAGGAAAATGTTTCAATAAATGCGAAACGAATCATTGTGTGTATGTTCGTAGACATGGGGACAATGATATAGTTACCTTGGCGTTATATGTGGACGACATGCTGTTAGCAGATTCATGTATGGAAAAGATCAAGTGAAAAAGGCGCTAGCTTCGGAGTTTTCAATGAAGGACTTGGGTGAAGCAAAGCAATTCCTCGACATGAAGATTAGTAGAGACAGGAGTAACTGGAAGCTTTGGTTGTCACAAGCGGACTATGTGAAAAAGGTGTTGAAGAGATTCAATATGGATGACACGATGCCAGTCACTTGTCTCTTGACTGCTAACTTCTAGTTATCAATGGACATGTGTCCTTAAATGGAAGCGGAGATGGAGGAAATGGCTGCTATTCCTTATGCCTCAGCCGTTGGGAGTTTGATGTATGCGATGGTGTCTATAAGACCGAACATCGCACATGCAGTGGGAGTTGTCAGCCTTTACATGAAGAATCCAGGTAAATAGCATTGGGATGCAGTAAGGTTGATTCTTAGATATCTAGCAGGTACTTTAGATCACTCTCTTTGTTTTGGGGGAGATTCTTTGCATATACATGGTTATGTGGATGCGAATTTTTTGGACAATCGTGATGGTTGCAGAAGTACTACAGGGTATTTATATACAGTTGGTGGAACAACTGTTAGTTGGGCTTCGCAGTTACAAAAGGTTGTAGCACAGTTAACCACGAAGTCAGAGTATATGGCACTTACAGAAGCGACGAAAGACATGTTGTGGATTTCGGAGCTTATGAAACAGTTGGGCAGGAAGCAACCCATAGGTGAACTATGGTGTGACAGTCAAAGTGCAGTTTTCTTGGCAAAAAACTTGGCATATCACTCTAGGACTCGGTACATTCAAATGAGATATCATTTTATCAGAATGGCGGTTGAGAAAAAATGGTTGAAGCTAACTAAGATTCTTAGTACTAAGAATGCGGCGGACATGCTCACTAAGGTGGTGGATAGCAAGAAACATCAGTTTTGCTATACCGCTATCGGATTGTCTCCAGGTTAATTGTTGAGGAGACTCGCAGAGGCACAGACCTAGACTAGGTCAATGGAAGAATGAAGAACAGGTTAGAGACTTCGTGTATATGTCTCCAAGTGGGAGATTGTTGGGGTTTGTAGATCCAATACACGATAATGGGTTGAAGAAGATAGATGAGAAGGAGAGTCGAAGTGGGAGCAAGAGGTCAAGAGTAGTTGGAGGGTATAGCAGAGTTGCGGTCGACCGCACCCAGGCAAGACTACCGGTCGACCGCGCAGTCGACCGTCCCGTTCTCTAATTCAACCTGTATCTTAAAATGATGACCAGTCGACCGACCTGTTCTCTGTTGGAACTCGTGCAGTCGAAGGAGAAGACCGGTCGACCGTCATGAGATTGCGGTCAACCGTCCCGACGCTGATTGATGAGCGGCTGAGATGGAAAATTATGGAATCCTATATATATTGTACTGTGTACGATTTTATGGTTAACTGAAAAGAAAATAGAGATCTACCAGCCGTCATTAAGAGAGAGGGAAATAGAGAGAAACCCTACATCTTGGTGGTGAGTTCTTGAGATATTTGTAAACCTAATCTTTATATTTCTAGTGGAAATTGCAGGAGTACCTCTGCGCGGGGAAGTAGCCATTGTTTTGGGTGAACCTCAAAAAAATCTTGTATGTTCTTGTGTATTCTTGTGTGTTGCTTTTCGTTGTTCTTTCTTCTCTTGTTTTGATTCTATAGTTCTTGCATCTCGTCGTCGTTGTTGAGTTTATTCCGCAAATAGAATTCAACAGAATCATTTCCTAACTGTACCTCCACAGGCCTATAAATACATATCCATCTCCTCAGTTATAGGTAATCAATGTTTTATCCACTAAACTCAATTAATACTCCAAGTTACTAACTTGATTGTCAGAGGGTCTATAGCCGGGATCCATCCTGATTTTTCAGACTGTCTTTGCAGTTCGTAGGCAACATCTCAGCCTTCCATTAGCCTCACATCAAGATCTGACCGACAGGTGAGATCTAAGCTTTTCACTCCAATACATGAACTCATTATCCGTTGCTTCACACCAAAAAAAGCAGCATCAATACTGTATCCAAAATTATACAAATTTTTTATATTAGATAGTATATAAGAGGCTTAACATAAATTGTTAAAAGTACAAAGGGGTTAAAAGTGTAGATTGGCTAGTTAAAGGGATTAGAAGAAAGAAAATCTTTTGTTAGAGGCTTAAGAGGAATTTAAAGAGGAATTTACCCTTGACATATGACGTTGTACTAGACTTAATTTCTAGTTTTTTGCAGCCACTTTTATACAATTTAATTGTAAAATTTATTTCTGAGGCTACTTCTCTATGTTAATATGATATCTCGCACCCTCCTTTTGTTGCATAGGTCATGTCCAAGCTGCTTTCTTTGCTCGTACTTCTACTTCAATGTTATGAAATGAATGGGCCCTTAGGCCATTATCAAAAATAAAAATAGGAAAAATGTTTGTGTGCTATTTACTGCTTTTCTTTATTTTACACTAGTAATTTACACGTGTAATGCACGTCTAAATAATTATAGCTTTTTTAAGATAAAAATTAAGACGTAGTCTGGATTTGAACGTAAAACCACCTTTATAATAGCTATGCACGTGTGTTGCACGAGTTGATAGATTTACAAATGATACTAAGACCTTCTTCCGTTATAATATTAGAGATTAGAGATTAGAGATTTGTATTTTGCCCCCAGGTTTACGGACCTGTTTTTGTGTGATCCTCTATCTATAGGAACTCCTTTTCATTAGTTATTATATCAATGGAACTTCGAGGTTATGCTGTTTTTATGAAAAATAAGAAGGTACAATTAGCACTTTCGTAAGTATGGAATTTTAAATATTAAAAAAACATTTTACGATAATCACTGTGTATGTGCCAAAAAAAAAGAACCCAAGAACTGTCGGATTACTAATACATTAGACACGAATGAATAACCAATTCTGATTGAGATTGCAAGGTAATAAACAATCATGTTAGTTATCAACTCATAATCCAATCTCCATTGCCTCTTCTTCCTTCTTCCTTCTTCTTCTTCTTTGTTTGCTTTCAGAAACCCATTGGGAACTCATATTAAACTCAGTACTGAAGTTGTCATGTTGGAACAATTATTGGAGCTGGTGAGACTGACTGAACAGAAGGCCAGCATTCCCATCCACCTTCTTTTGTGTTAGCCACTGTGAAGTGCTTCGGAATCCACACTTCTCCTCTCAACTTCCTCTCTCTTCGCAATTCCCTTTCTCTCTCCTCAACACTTCTCTTTGCTTCCCTGGCCTTCTCCCAGTCACCCTTTAGGATTGCTTCACTCACTCCACTCCACACCACTGTCGACTCAGTTGGACGCAAGCCCTGCTCCAAAAAGACCGAAAAATCACACATGAACATTGCGTTTTTCTCAGTATATGAAATGCAAGTGTTCTACTTTCTAAATTCGTTGACTGCTTCATATTTATAGCGCTGACCAATTTGTTTTTTGTTGTGTGTGTGAACATTGTTAAATGTCCGATACTTAATCATTTAGAACATTTTTCTTTATAGGCATCATTTAGTTATAAAACATGTGCAAGAAATCTAGCCATAATAAATACAAACATGTAACGACATTGAGGGTGCCACCAATTTGCAGTGGCTGATCGCAACCAGTCGTGTATGAGAAAAATGAATCTATATATATGACCAGAAGATCGCTGATCTTTCAGTAATTATATATCCTTGAATTAAAGTTTGCGAAGTCAGTCTCTTCTGAACTACATCTCTACCACATCCTCTTCCTTTTCCTACATATTGTGAGTATAGTAGATGAGTTTTTTCGTATTGATGTCATTCCTTAGGTGTGCTAGCAATTGGTAAAGGAAATGTACAATGCTGGTTGAAATAAATCTGGTTTGTATCCGATTTGAATAGATGGAGAGCAAACAACTAAATATACCTTTAAATCCTTCACAATTGGAGTGCTAAGCTTCGAGATGGCTCTCTTAGCATCATACAAAACCGTAGTTTTTCCACTGTGAACATCCTTCAATTCAACTTTTCTATGAAGAGAAAAGCCAAAAAACAAAAAAAAAAAACATAACTAATAAAATAAATAAATTCTTAATGAAAAAAATAATTGAACCAAATAAAAATTACAAAGATCAAGAACAGTCGGAGTACCTATCCCACTGGCCATTTATTTCGTAGATTGTCTTCATAGTTTTTGAATGAAAAATCCTGCCTTTAATCGACCTAGAATTCCCACCAAAACCAAGGAAAGTATGGCTTCTGTAAAAGGAGAGCTCTGCCTCCAACCCAGAATCCTTGCAGCTAACAGAGACATTTCCGGCCCATTCAGTACCAGGAACTGGAAGAAACTTAATCAGTAGATTTGGCGAGTCCATTTCGTAGTTCTCCGAGAATTTCAGTAGTCTTAGTTGCCGCTTCCCATGGATTACAGCATCAACAACTGTTCCTACAATTACAATAATAAAAAAGAATTGATTTATTAAGAGGAAAATGCATCCATACGATCTCGCAATTGCACAAGTTTCACTTCGACATATATCTGATAGAGCGTCAATGCACGTGTTTTGTTTTTCCTTCTTTTTTCATGTACACATTGTGGATTGAGTAGATTGAACTTCATGAAGTGCATTTGTGCAACAAAATTAATATTACCGTGCAACTAACATTCAGAATGAACTTAGTGCAGTGAATGTGCTTAAACATGCATGATTTTTAGTTTTAAAAGCAGAGATAACTAACATTCAGAATTTTCTGAAACTCAAAATTATAGCTTACCATGGAACTTGGGAGCTGGATTCTGACACCAAATCAGCTCCATATTCATGTCTGAATCAGTGGCATGGAGTGCAGAAACTGGAGGAGTATGTGATACCTGCCAAAAAAACAGGACAGTTGAACTAATTAAACACTCAGCACACATTTCAAAGCAAGCATCTAATATTAGCAACATTATTACCTGCTCAAGTAGGAGATTCAGATTTCCTCTAGAAACATGATGAGTTTCCCCGAGAATCGGATTGAAAGGAGCCAAGCCGAAAAGGGCAGGCCGTGTAGTCGAAATGCTCCATGCAACCACAGATGTGAATCTCTCCAGACTGTTCTTCCCTTGTGCACACTTTTTCAAATAATCCTCGCCGATGCAGTAGACAGCTTCACCATAGCACTGGAGTTGTGATTTTGGCATGTTGAATAAAGGAGGCAACTGCATGCAATTTCACCCATGCAAATCATTTTCAGTACTTAGTTACTATTCATTACAGGCACTTATACACGATATTATCTATTTGTCATGAACAAGTTTAACTAAAAAGTTATCATTTCAGTCCAAATTTGGATTGCTTTCCGTCAAAAATTAAATGATGCTATCTATTTCTTGTGTAGATAATTTTATCCAAATTTTATAGTTCAATAAAAATTTGGATAGATTTTGTTTAAAAAATATACAATGTGACAGTTACATATCCCCTTCAAATATAACTGATATGTATTCGATATGTACAGAAACATGAAACTGTTGGAGTATGTACATTATTCCCAACAGAAACCCGGGGTTTTACTATCAGTTAGGTTCAATCCTCACTCAACTAAAGATGGAGAAAACTCATTTGTAGTGTGTAATAGAAGTACTGTATGTCCTTTCAAGTTTCAACAGAGGAGAAGAAGGGCACCACAAGGTTGATAAAAAAAATTACTGATGCATGCACAGTTCAGGTCAAGTCGGCTACCCCAATCAATGAGGTTGCAATCAACTATGAGTAGGGATGTTTCTTGCAAAAAATTACGACAAGACTACGAAGTTCTCTTTGGACCCTTTTAATTGGGAGTTGGGACTGTCGAATAGAGTCGGCCTAAAAGCAGATAGCTAGGGTTGTTTTCTATGTGGGTTTGTTTAGTTACATTAAATTTCAGTTTAGGTAAATTGATACATTCTATTGTTAGAATATTTTCCGAGGTTTGTTAGTACAGTGATCATGATCCTATTTCTAGGTTTGAAGGTTGTAGGATTTGGATTTTGGCGCTGAATTTTATTGAATTCTATTTTTATTATATATATATTTGAACTCTTGTTTCATAATATTTAACTAGATGACATTTCGCTATATTTTGAGTCAAAAGATAGCCAACAGGTTAAAAATTGTAAATTGCTTTCATAATCAATAAAGCCTTCTCTTTTCTTTCCTATATATAGTTCTTCATGTAGTGATTTGAGTTTGAGACTTGTCGATCATTCTGTTATTGTACTATACACAAGTTTCTCCGACACCACGTATCTCATTTAGGATACAAGTTTCTCCGACCCCACGTATCTCATTTAGGATTTTCCAATTTGTGATCTCTCCTTAATTAAGCTTCATCAAGCTTGGCTTGTCCCTTTTTGCGTGTACCCCAAGTATTACTTTGTTTCCTAATAGACTAATGCTTGTTTGCTTAGCTTGCGGATATAAAAGAAAAAGTTTCTTCTCATGTACAAGCTTCTACCCTCTCTTCTATTATTGTCCCTATCTCACTTAACATTTTCATCGATTGCTTTGAGAGCATATGTTCCACCTGTTCCAATCATTTTAGAAGTCACTATTCCTACACCAATTTAGAGCCTAATAAAGAAGACGATGTATTTCCTCTTTATTTATACTTGTACATTTACAAATACCACAAATATCGAGGTGACATCTGGTCTGGATTTGCACACGGTTGATACAAAATTGACAGATCGATATATATATAATATGAAACTTGAGATGTGTAAAACTTATACAAGATTCGGAAGTCCAGTAATCAAAATTTGGAAAGTAGAAAGTGGATTTATTGAAGGCGAAATATCTTATATAGTCGGGAAAATTCATCAAAAGCAAACTCATAAATCACGCCAACATGAATCTGACAGTAGGGCTCACCAGAACTGGGAAAAATTCTCTAACTTTCCAGTCGAGTTCACCACATTTCGTGGTGAATTATCAATCGAACTTTCTTTTTTTGCATTAAAATATTTTGACTGGGTCCCACTTTATTCTAAATGTGCATTCTTTGATTTTGAATTATTTATTGGGCCGTTCTACCAGAGCCGCCTATATAGACAAGGAAGAGATGGGGGTAGATTCTGATTTAGTCAGAAATCAAAACTTCGGACAAGGAAGAGATGGGTAAATTTACAACATTTATGGTAAAATGTATAAATGTAAAATTAGTACTTAACTTTTTATTAATAATGGGAAATGATGTAGTCACTTGCCTGAAATTTCATGAGATTGGAGCCGGGTTGCATTCCCCAAAACAGGCTGAACACTTGCTGAAGCATGTTAGGCGGACGATAGTTCAAGAGTAATCCGCCCTCCAACGACAGTGGGGGTGTGAGCACCACACGCCGCTCGACCTCATTTTCCTCGCTAACCTGCGGCGACATTATTTAAAAGTCATATACAACAATTAATCATGATCTATTACAAAATTCGAAAAAAATCAATATCATAATATATAATTAATTAAATGCTAATTACATTGGGGGGAACTTTAGTAATATAGAGTTGAACAGCAACGTGAGGAAATGAAAAATAATTAATACTTGAAAAAGTTGGTTGAGAGAATAAACACCAACTTTTGCCAAAACTGAGAGCATCCACAGTTCGTTTGCTATATTTGCCATTTTCTTAAAATTTGAAAAACGATGGCCTGCAGTCGTTTGCTATTTTGCCATATTTTGGCAAAATCGCTACAGTCGCTTCTTATATTGGAGAAACGAACTGGCGATTCTCAAATTATAGGGGACCGTTGTTTTTTTTAATGGGATCAGACGAAACAAGTTTTTTATTTTTTTTATTTTATTTTTTTTATTTTAATGATCAGACAGTACAGTATGTACTGTACTGACCAAAAAAAAATAAAAAATAAAATAAAAAATTGGATCAGACGGGACATGTTGTCCCGTCCGATCTAAATAATTGTCTAAATAATTGACAAACGGGACAACATTGAAGATTTAACTTTCAACCTAATTAACCCATTAATTAACAACTAATCTCATTTTAGAAAGTAATTAATAAATATTTAGTAATATTTTAATCAATAATTAATTAACTAATTACTATTTAGTTACTAATTATGATTTAATAATTGATTACTATTTAATAAAAATTTTAAAAATTACGAGACTTCTGATTATTAAATAATTTTTTTTACTGAACATGCTAGACGATACATGTTGTACCGTCTCACAATTTTTTGAGAAAGTTTTAGCAAACGACCACTGCACACATACTCTCTATTTCTTATTTCTATATCTGCCATTTTCTCAAATATGAAAAACACCATTGTAGATGCACTTACAACATTCTGTTTTTGGGAACGGCGGGATTTGATATATCCCCCCCAAAAAAAATAAAAATAAATAAATAAAACAGTCTGATTTTATTTACTATTGCTTCTGGCTCTCCAAAAATACCCTTTAAGTCTTTAAAGCTAAGGGATATATGGTGTTCAAGTAAAAAAGGAGCTACAGCGGTTGTATCCCGATCCAAATTTTTTAGTGCCCAAAAGATTATCAGAGTTAAAATTCTTATAAACAAAAGTTTGATGAGAAATAAAGACGTTCTACACATCCTCACACTTAAGGTACTGTTTTTTTTGTGTGCCTCTTATAAGAAGTTACCTTGCACGCATAATGTTGATTGTGTTTCTACGAGCTGCTACGTGATTAGTTCGAAAGGGACCAAGAATCATGCTTACTAAGAATAAAATAGAGTTCATATAGTCAGTGAAGGTATACAGATTTACTGATAGCATATCAAAAAACTTGCCTCTGTTATTTTTGAGATTGAAATTAGTAACAATTATAATATAGACTTTGGGGGTAATATACACTTTTTAAGTGATAGAAGGCTTATAAAAATTTGAAAAAGGCTACTAGAAGCCTTTTAGGCTTATAAGCGATTTTGGAAAAAATTATTTATAAGAGGTAAAAAAAGAACGCTAAAAACTCTTATACGAGGTGGATCACCTCTTAAATAGCTTATAAGAAAAGAAAAAGAACACTACCTTAGAGCATCTGTAGTCGTTTATTGGAAAATTATCCATATATGGATAAATAGAAATAAGATTTTCGATTTCGCTGCACTCGTTGAAAGCTATTTTATAGCAATCTATAATATAATATTAAGAGACGGCACATGAAGTGCCGTCGGTGGTGAAAAAGCACAAAAAACCGGGTCCCATTCGGTCAGACGGCACATGAAGTGCCGTCCGTTCAACCAAAGAAAAAAACAAAAAAAAAATCAAGTCCCTTAAGTCTAGGACGGCACATGAAGTGCCGTCCAAGACATTCTGAGTGCTTTTTGAAATTTTTGGCATCTTTTTAGCATCTTTTTGGCATCTTGGCATCTTTTCGGCATCTTTTTGGCATATAATTTTTTTTTATATTAAAACTCGACGGACGGCACATCAAGTGCCGTCCGGGATATGCGGCACGTCCTTTTCTGGCGTTTAAAAAATCAGATAAAATATAATTTTTCCAAACGGACGGCACTTCAAGTGCCGTCCGACGATTAAAATATTAATTTTTTTCGTGGGACGGTGCTTCGAACGCCGTCGCTGACTTATCGATAAAAGCTATTTCGTCTCTCATATATAGCAAAGCACTGTAGCGATTTATCGATAATATCGATATATAGCAAACGACTGCAGCTACTTTTTAAGCTAAATATCGATATTATCGATATATAGATAACGACTACAGATGCTCTTATATTGACTTAAAGTGTGCACACTCTCGCCGTATGGTTATAGTATAAAATGCAAACATTTATCATTTTATCTATCTATACTGCACATGCTAAAAAATAATTTAATACTTCTACTTGCCAAAAGCATTTTTCCAAAAATAGCATAACGGTTTTTAGAGAAAAAATTAACTACAATTTTAGTATTAAAATAAAAACCTAAAAGTACACAAGAATGTGTTGCACATGAAAAAAGAACTTTAAAAATAGTTATAAAAATTGAAATACAAAATAAAATAAAACTTGTGTGAAAATATCAACCAGAGATCCTCTTGAAGGGTTCGCCACCAAAAACGACCCATGTTAACATACCAATCGGATCCCCATAATTAACGAACCCGTTTCGTATCCGACCCGAATTACTCAAATTAGCAACAAAAAGTACAGAAAAGAAGAAGAAGAAGAAGAAGAAGAAGAAGAAGAAAGGTTACCATTTTTGGATATGTAGTTTGCGCCCGAATCCGATAAGAAGACGTCTTCTTTATCCAATCTCGGGGAGTTTTGATGGGTTTGGAAAAGTTTTCGGATCTGCCGAAGTTCGACCGGCCGACTCCGGTAAGACCAACCTTTGGTTTTTCTATATATTCGTTTTTGTGTTTGGTTTAGATTTTGGAGGACTAGAGCGCTATTTAAAGAGTCGTTGGTTTGATCAATTAATTATTATATTCAAATAATTGATGATATTTTTTATACGGGTTCTGGAGTTTCCAAGAAAAAGGGAATATATAAATAATAAAAGGTTATATGAAATATCAGTTGGATAGTTTCCTTTTGGAATTGTTTTCAAAATGACTCACTTTTCGAGACTAATACCAAAACGACTCACTTTTAAAACTATTTACCAAACTGACCAAGTTGTTGTTTCAACAGCAAATTATTTGGTAATAAGCTTGTTGTTTGAAATAACGAGTTTAGTTGTAACAATTTCTTCAATACATGGGAGAAATCTTCCTAAGTCTCAAATCATTAAAGCTAAACTTGATATTTCGAACAACGACCCTAATTGAACTAGACTCGCTGTCTCGCTATTCGAAACAACGAGACTATTTCAATTAAGGTAACTGTTCGAAACAGCGAGTTTAGTTATACGAATTTCTCTAATATTTACAGAAATCTTAATAAGTTTCAAGACACTAAAACTAAACTCGTTGTTTTAATAGTGACTCTAATTGAACAAGATTTCTTATTTGAAACAATGGGTGGGTCAATTTGGTAATTAGGTTCAAAAGTGGGTCAGTTTGGTGTGTATTTTCGAAAAGTATGTCATTTTGGAATAAAATTCTTCCTTATGTTGACTGGAAAGAGTTTGCGTGTGGACAGTGGACATTAGTGGAGCGTTGAAAAAAAAAAATAGATTCGCTTCATATAGGAATTGGGAAAGAGTAGGGATTTGCGAATAGAAATTGAAGAAGATCGACGATAAAAAAAACAGTAATGTATTTGATGTTGTCTTTATGACAAATGAGCTTATATAAGAATTTATTAGTGTTACCATGTGCAAATTTCACAGACTAAAATAATTTTAAAAAACTTATAAAATTATATGAAATATAAAAATTTAGAGATGCCTCTTAACTATTTCATTCAAAATATAATTAAAAGATGAAAAATCTACATATTAGTTCACACTTTCAAACAAATCAACATCATTCTATATTTCTATTCAACTGAAAGGAAATAAATAAAACATCGAATAATTACCGAAGTTGGGTTGTGATTCTTCTCGGACTCCTTGATGTACTTCGTTATCTCCTTTCTCGACTGCGTGCATCTTAATGACTTTACCTCTCAAATTAAATATAATCAATATCAGAAACACATAAAGGGAACAATAATTTTTTATTAGTTATATAAAAAGATGACAAATACATAGATTAACATATCCACATTTCGAAACCAATATCATCCTATATTTTTTATTCAATTAAAAGAAAACCCCAAAATTTTCGATGTGTGCAACTCTCCAACAATTCGAGCACAAAGACATAGGTAAACCCTAGATCCATAAATTTAGAGATGTCAAGAAAAAGGTATTTTCATAAATCACTTACAATCTTGTCAGATTCCTCCATTTTAAAGCTTGCTTGCAAATACTCATATTGTCTACGAAGTTTCTCAATATTTTTCCTCAACTGTTCTATATTACTCCTTAGTTGTGCCTCTACAAAATGATCATACCATAAAACACACATAAAATACTATAATTTTCTAAAACTGTTCAAACAAAACAAAAGATGTAGAAAAGATACCACTATCTGCATATTGTTTTCCTTGTAATTCCAGCATATTTCAAAATTGTTCCTTATCTGGAATCTCGGCGGATACTAATCTATCAATATCTTCAATATTGATAAACTTGTCCTCTCTTCGAACAGTAATCAAGATGTGAGCATGGGGAAGCACTCTTTTTTGAAATTCAATTACATGTAGATCTGTTTTTTAAAAAAAAACTTTAAAAAATGCTCATTTCAAATATAAGTCAAGGTTAAAAAAATATTCATAATGGATACTTTGATCCACGTACATTTTTTACAGATTAGAAAACTACAAAAGTTTAATCTGCTTGATCAGATAATTTGCCATGACCTGAATTATTCCTCCCGAAGCATAATTCGATAGGCATAATCATCCTTAGGTACTTCTAACGTAACTTATCTAAACCATGTTATTGACTCGGGCATATCACGAATGACCTTCAACATTCTTTCTCAGCAAAACAGAATACATCTTAGGAGTGAGCATCATGAACATTTTTTTAAGGTAAAACATAACCCATCATACCCATCTCCTCAAAATGAAATATATTCTATTCATGTTACAGACATTATCATTTTTAGACACACAAACTCGAAATGGGTGCATTACATGTTCTATTTACAAAAAGATAAACAACTTATGTCCAATGGGCATTTCGACAAACAGTTGATTGATCGTACCAAAGATATAATTCATGGGTTTCTTCTCTAATTTATAATTAACCCATTATAAATAAGAAATTTACAATTCCTTGATAAAAAGGAAAAATTTTTACCTGAAATTGAGAGAAGTGAGAGGCCCATAAGTTCGAGCGATCGAAATCCACACACTACAGACATATACTATATATAAGGGTTTTTCCCACATGGGTAGCGATGGGCGGCGATGGAGGATAGCGACGGGCGGCGATGGAGGATAGCGACGGGCGGCGATGGTGAGGGTGGTGATGGGCGGCTGCGACAAAGGAGATTTGGGTGGGTTTTGGGGTAGGGAGGGTTTGGGTAAATGTGGTAGAAGAAATACTTTTTTTGTGTTTTTTTAAGTGATGTGAGCTGCACGTGTTAATTCATACTTTTGTTCTCCTTTCTCTATTTCAAAATAGAAAAAGGAGAGAGGGGTAAGCCTATTAGCTTAAGATATTTTATAATTACACTAGTAATTTTAGTAATTTTCACATGCGATGCACGTTTTGATAAAAAGTTGGAGTTGACGTGCGATACATAAGTCGGTAGTAATCAGCATTTGTGATGAATGCCTTAAATTTTAAAAAAATTGGAGTTGAATGGGCACTGCACGCAACTTTTTAAATTTTTTGAAGAAAAAACCTTGAATGTACGTACAGTGATGTGTTACGAAATAGATTTGGAGTTGCACGTGCGACATACGTATTTGCTTTGTGACAAAATTTTTTTAAAATTATTTGTTTGGTGAAGGAAAAAATTCTGATTTACACACGTGATACACGTGTTAATAAATAGAGTTAGAGTTACACGTGCAACGTATGTGTTTCATTTGTGACAAAAAAATATTAAAAAATTGTTTGTTTGGTTACAAACTAAAAGTGACAAACTGACAAACTCTCTCATTAATAATAGTAGACTATTATATTAATTGGTACATTAATAAATACTAGTATTTTTCACGTGTGATACACGTTTTGATAAAGAGTTGGAGTTGAACGTGCAGTACACGTAATTCGGTAGTAATTAGCACACGATGTATATCTTAATTTTAAAATAAATTAGAGTTGTCTCTTAAATGCACACCCCCGTAGGCGTTAACACGAAGGGGCTACCCTCCGCATGAACTCTATCTACCATGTGGCACTCTCCATGTAACCCCTGTTTCCATTAATACGTATTTTTAAAGTATTTTTCCGTATTTAAATCCTCAGTATCTTATAACTATTCTTCATTAATTGACTTTATTATTTAAACTATTTTTGGAGCCCAATTGTTTATTATAAGTCCAAGTTTGCATTTTGATTTTAATAATTATTAATGTGAGTCCAGTTGTTATCATAAGCCCAATTCCATGTTTTCATTTTATTTTATTTATATATTTAACCTGAGCCCAAAATTTACCTCAATACCATAATTGTTTTATTTAAATATTTTGAGCCCATGAGCCCATTCTGACTATTGGGTCTCTTTGGAGATACCCATTATTAAACCCACTAGCCCAGTACCCATACTGTACAGATTTATTATCCCACACCTACCCGTATACAATTTCTTCACACTCTCCCCCACTTTTTTGTCCCGTACTCCAACTTCCCACTTTTCAATTTCTATACCTGCACAACCCCCCATGCTCCTCGTAACTATCCCCACTCTCTCTCACCCCCATTACTTTATTTTATTCTATTTTATATTAAAACCCGCCTCTATCCCCTTTCCCTATCTCCCCGTCTCATTCTCTTTTCCTCTCCCCTGTTTCGAAAACGAAGAAGAAAACCCACAATCTCCGTTCGCTCCTCAACTCCTCCCCGGCCGCTCAAGCTCTCCATCCACCATTGTCGAAGAACCCAACCGCTCACTGCCTTCTCCCCCGTCGTCTTCCCCGTTCGTCCACCCAGTCGACCTCCGCCGAAGTTTCCCTTGAAGCTCCATCCCGTCACTCAACCCAACGACGCTCGAAGCTCCGAATCACCTCGTCACTATTGCCAGAATTTTGCCATTCGCAGCTCCTCAGCTGCCGCCCCACCTCATCGAGCCTCACCTCCTCCAGAGCCCACAACCACAAACGAAGTACCCCGTCGTCTTCAACCTCCGCTCGAGACCCCGAAGCTCTGCCTCCAGTCGTGCCACCCATCATCCCGAAGCTTCGCCCTCAGCATCCTCGTGCCTTCGCCTGCGCCTAATCACCGCTGCCTTCTCGTTGAGCTCGCCTGTGCACCGCGCCCCCCCTTGTACAGCCTCATCATCATCTTCTCCCTCGCTCCTTCCGCTCGAACCCAACATTAGTCGAGCCCTCCGCCAGTGCCCTGTCGTCCCCGCCTCACCTTCTGCGCCATTACCACCCATCGCCCCCAGTCGACCCGTCACTGCTCCTCTCCTCGTCGCCCACCGGAGATCCCCAGTCGCTCGCCGTTCCCCCTCCCATCGCTGACTGCCCCGTCAGCATTCCATTCTCTCGCCATCCTTGCTCTCTCCCTCTCTCTATATCTCTGTGTCACTGAGAAGGTGAAGAATAGAAGGTGGGTTTTGTTGGTGTTTGGTGTTCTGGGCAGTAGATCCGATCCGGTGTGTTCTGTTGCTGTTGGTGTATTGGGTGTTCGGGTTGGTTTGTATAGCTGTTTGGTGTTGTGTGGGATTCGATCTGAGTTTGCTGGTTGCTGTTTATAGAGGTTGGATTGTGTGACGAAGTGAAGTTGGGAAGTTTGCTATTTTGGATTTGCTATTTTGGCGTGACTGCCACGTATCTTGCACGTGCTTCGCTGCTCGGGATTCTAATACCGTTATTCTTATTTGAATATCATCGTCATCGACTAACATGCAAGTATCTCTTGTACAAATTTATTTATTCTAGTACAAGCTCCTTTGCAAAATACTGCAAGTATATTTCCTTGACTCTATTTGTATTATACATAATCTATTGATCCCGTATTCATACATGATCGTGAATACTCTATCACCATATGCATTGCATGAACATGATACACATATATACTCTTAAAACTATATAGGATGTTGTGCATGAATTGCTTGTCTTGTTACTAGTTTGTTATAATATCTTTTATTCTTGATTAAGTTTTGCATATGTCATTGGTCACATCATAGTCACAACATGTTTTATAAAACATGACATATGTTTTAGTTTGCATGTTGTTATAATATCTTTTATTCTTGATTAAGGTTGCTCATGCCATTGAACACATCAACATGTTTTATAAACCTTGATATATGTTTTCCCGCATTGCGTAAGCCTTGATACTCGATCCTGTCATGTTACCCGTCCTTGTTGTTGCATGTAGTTATTGTTCATGTTTGATTGTAATGAAAAAATAACAAGCCGGGGTATAAGGAAAAAGATTTAGTAGTGAGCAATATGGAAGAGCGTACTCGGACGGGAGCTCGTGGTTTCCCGATATAAGTTGCAAGTTACAAGTTGTAAGTTTGCAAAATTACAGGTTTACATGTGGACGTTACAAGTCACACTACATGTTCCACATTGCACATATCTCGATATAAGATATACTTGACATGATTTTTCGGGGTACGTGACCTATAGAATCCACTACTAGTCTAAACATTCACATGATTGCGAGTAGCAACCATGTGGTATGGGACGCATAAAGTGCTACCTAGTTAGATTAATAAAAGACATGACATTAACACTTACACTTGCATAGTCCAATTACATGTTACATGTTCATGATGACTTGTTTACTTGTTTACATGTTACACGTTCATGTTGACACGTTTACTTGCTTACTCGTTTATATGTACATGTTCATATTGGTTTATTTACTCGTCACATGCATGTCACTTGTTCCATGATGTCTTGTTCATGATTCTGTTTGCATGTTGTATTCCTCTTATTATATGATTTTTGATTCCTTGCTCTTTCCCTATTTTTTTCGTTTTATAATTGTCCCGTTAGCTTGTACCACTTGTGGCTCGTGACTTGCATTAACGGGTACCTCTTTGTTTCTCTTTTTTGTAATAATATGCTTGAAAGCGCAGATAGAGAATTACCCGAAGGTGTTGCTGAGCAAAGATTTTAGTCTCGCTTATTTTCATGCTACTTTAGTTCTTGTTTTATTCATGTACTCTTTATTGTAATCCGGACGTGTTTGACCCGTAACTATGTTTCTTTTCCAGTTATTGGTTATGTCCTATATTATGTCATGTACTATGTCATGTACTTTGTTATCCTATTGTGATTTTACATGTTTGCATGGTTGATATTGTTATCTTGTTGTTGAGTTAACTATACAGCTTATGAATGATGTATTCACATCATTCGCTGGGCTTCAATTACGTGCCTGTGTTCCCGTATTCTGGGAAGCAGGGCGTGACACTCCACCTCCCGATGATTTTCAAATGTGGCGATCTTGCTTTGGTGATTCTAGTGATGGCAAACTAGATAATACTTTAGGAACACAGGGCTTCAAATCACTAAGATTTTACGTTCCTCCTAGAGGTTATGCTGACTCGGCCCAATTCCCCACTCACCCTTCATCACTTTATGACGATTACACCAAATTAACATAACTCCACCTCGAGCTCTGTATCTGCAACCCTGTACTTCCCGAGTTCTCCCGGATATTAATGTAGTACCTCGTATTTTTTAAAATATTGTTTTGAGATTAGAAAATGAATTAAAATGATTTTTTTTTGCGATTTAATAACTATCTGTCTAAAAATTCATCCTTTTTACACGTGCAAAATACGTGCAAATGTTGACTTGGGAAGTTCAAAACCAATTTTTTTTTGGAAAACTGATTATTTATTATTTGAGATTATTTGGGATTTTTTTAGATTTTTCTGAAAATTATTGGACTTATTTGCAATTATTACAAAAAATGACTTTTGTGCAAAATTACCAAATGAGGGTGAAAACTCCAGATTTTTAATTTTTGGGCTGAATATAATCCCTAGTTAATTCAGGAGTAAAGATTTTACCTCTAGTTTCTACACATTTGACTTATTTAACAAGTTTTGGTAAAAGAGAATCTTTTTGCAAAAAATGCTATTTGAATGGATGAAAATGCAAATTTTGTTTTGTGGGTTTCCCTACAAAGCCGGATGATGCTGGAGGGGATCTTTTCAATTTTTGAACTTGATTAAAATTGTTTTTTTTTAAACTTCCAATAAAATGGTCTAATTATGAAAAGGGACATTTTAAAAAGGAGTATTTTGCAAATGTTTTCTAAAACCCTAGAATCTTAAATCCCGGACTATATAGGGTTTTTTGCAGCCGTCATTCGCTGCACAATACAGTTGATTTATTACTTCTTATTATTTTGGAATTGTAAAGGAAGATCTTGGATTTCTTGTTAAGGAGGAACTTTTCTTATTATTTTTTCATCTTCGTTCAATTCCTTCAACAAGGTGAGTGATATATTTGTTTTGCTTTGTTCTTTGAATGTTGTATGTGGTGATTCATCTTTTAGAAAGCATGCTAGGGTTGAGTATGAATATGTACATGATGGATTGGATGGATTGTTGAATTAAAAATTGATCTTTTATGAACCCTAGTTATCCATGAATGGATTTGCATGTGTATGGTTTGAGATCCATATTATTTTGAGTTTGGTGAACACAACTTGATTATGATGATATTAACCTTGTATGTTCATGGGTTAATAATGACGATAGGGTTTGAGAAGTTTTTGAGAATGATTAATGAATTATGAGTTCTTGTCTTGAGAATTGGATCTGAGAGACATTGAATGATATTTGATGCAATACAACTAATTTGGGGATTTTTGGGATTTGTGCAAGGTTTTACTCAAATTGGATTCCTTGAATATTAAGATTTAATTCTGAATATGTTGCTATTTCTAATCGAAGGTCTTGTGGACTTTTCTTTAGTGCACGAACATGTACAAACGATTTACATGAATTTCGTACTTCACTGTTATTGAAGAAAATCAACAGTTTGCTATTTTTATTATTTCAAGTGATTTTGATTGGTTTTATTGACTCTTATATATCCTAAAAGTCGTATTTGATCATATTAGAAATATGCTTTTTTATAGAATTCGTTTTTATTAAGTAAAACTCCGTATCGGTTAAAAAGTGTACAACTAAAAAACTGCAGTCTGTAGGTCGATAGTCGACCGGTAGAAATTACAGTCGACCGTCATTACCTGGCTGCTGTGTTTTTCTTGTTTTCTTGAAATTTCATGTGGAACAGTCGACTGAACCATGTTTACAGTCGACTGAGTCTGCTATGTTTTGATATTTTCCTGAGATTTGGATTTTGTTCTGGACAGCCGACCGATGACTTTTTAGAGTTGACTGTTAGTACTTAGAATTATTTTATGTAAAGTTTTGTAGTTGTCATTCTGGACAGTCGACTTATGGCTTTTACAATCGACTACTATTACATAGATTTATTTTCTTGAAGTCTTGGGTTTTCACTCTGGACAGTCGACTAACTCCTGTTTATAGTCGACTGTTACTGATGTATCGGATATAGTTTGATGTTAATTTAAATGATTGATTCTTTAAATGTTTTGATTTATAACTTACTACCTTATTCTTTATCTTCTGCTGAACATATGTTTTCAAGTGGTTTTATTTAAGAATTAATGATGGAAGTTTGGTTTGGATATTTGAGTTGAGACTCTAGAGGGTGTGTAGGATCCTAGTATACCGGCATTTGAGATAGTTGTGTTTCGGCATGTTGAGGCATATTGTTAATCAGTTGTTACGTTAAGTCCGGTAGGGTACACCAACTCTAGAAGATTCGTAAAGTAATTAAATAACTTAAAAAGATAAGGACAGGCACTGGTGATGATATGATGAACGAGAACATGGGTTATGGACCTCAGTATGGCTTGCGGTGTGAGATAATCCCCAGTTATCCAGGTGTGAGTGAAATAGTCTCCGGAATTACCTGTGGAGTGGGATTGGTCTCCGAAATTATCGGGGTCGAGGCGACGCACATGTGGTATTCGTGTGATGAGGTGCCATCGCTTGCGGTGTGGGGCATTTTCGAAGATTCCCAGGTATGAGTAAAATAATCTCCGAAATTATCTGTGGACAGAGTTTGACCTCCTGAATTATCGGGGCATGGGCTAATATTCACAGTTTACCTTTATCTCGTAGTAGTCATCGTGTTAGGGTTAGTTGCATAGAGGGGAAAAAACCCTACAATGTGGAGACGTTTAGGGCTTACACCGGACCTATGTAGAGTGGGATGCATAGAATCTGACAAGTACGCATTAGAGAGTCAGCATATAGAATTGTGTTTTCTTGACTTGGTTTTACGCATGTGTTTTTCCTGGTTTTCTACACTTGACACTTAGTCTAATTCCACTTGATGTTTCATGTCTTATTGTTATATCTTACTTTATATTGTTCTTACTTATTACATGTTATTTATGATTCCATGTTCTATTTATGTCGTTTATTTTTATGTCACTCACACCGTTATGTCTGACCCCTTTAGTTTTGGGGGTTAGGGTTATCTCTAGCCTCATATTCTACAGGTGATTACTTGTAGGTTGGATTTTAGATGCTTGAGTTAAAGTGGTGTAATGAGTTATGTAATTTGTAAAAGAAATTATTGTACAGAAAGAAATTTGTAATTCAAGGTGTATTGTATTCCGCTGTGTTATGTAAAGATTAATGTAATGAAAGTTGAAAAAAAAATTATTGGTATTTGGCTGTGTTTAATATTACATTTGAAGTTGATGCTGGGAATTGTGCCACGTATTTCTGAGATATCATATTGGAAATTCGGAGCACTACAATTAAGCTCCATTTCATCAAAAAAAATATGCATGACATTCTCTAGTGTGTACCCCTTTCTGTCTGATATCTCTGATTCAACTGTTCTGTCACACATTACTTCACAAATCTCACCAATCCTCATTCTTACACAATAACCTGATGTAGACTTGTAAGTAGAAATTATCTTAATCTGTAACCCCCGTTTTCGTTTATACAGAAATTTTCAGTATTCTTGTATTTTGTTGTCTATAAATTATTTTTTTCTCGATTGTACAAATTTTATTCCTTCTTCTCTGTATTCTTGTATTTCAATTTCCTTGTAAATTCTTTTTTTCATTTGAATTTATTTTCTTGTACATCTCCTATTTGATTGAACTCAAACCTGTACATATAAATTCTCCTGTTCTCTTGAACCCAATTGCATTATTTCGATGTTCGATTATTTTGTTTGAATCCAAATTCTAATTCATTCGATAAAATTATTTGATTTGTTTGTAAACATCCCAATCCTAACCATCCCATGATTTGATTATTTGATTCCTCATTTGTCAAGCCCAATCAATATCAATGAATTTTTATTTTGATTGTGAAGCCCAACCCAGCCCAATATTAGTATTATTATTTTATTTTATCTTGAGCCCATCTATTGAAGCAAATACTATTATTGAGTCTCTTTTGGATGCTCAATCAAACCCATTAATCCAAACCCAATTCCCCTCCTACCTACCTATTGACCATATCAAGCAATCTCTTTCGCGTTCCCCCTAAAATCTCTCTCACGCTCCCCCACTAATCCTAACTACCCCATTAATCCCTGCGTCTCTCTCTCCCCCTCTTCTTAATCTCAATAGTAAATACCCCAAACCCTTCACCTTCTCCACTGTGCAACCCTTCACCTTCACTGTACAACCCCCAACTAACCCTTCACCATCTTCTTCCCCTGACCCGACCCTTGACCGCACGAGCCCCCTCGTCGCCCTCTGCCCTCGCCAACACCCATCATCGACGCCCCTCACCTTCCTCATCAAGCACCCCACCATTGCCATTCCCTCCATCGCCGTCCTTGCCCATCCTCTTCCTCGCCCCCTGAGCTTCGCACCCCATCGCTGCCACCACCCGCTCGAGCCACCATCCCACCACCCTCTTCAACTTTGCCTGAACCCATCTCCCTCTCCCCCTTCCGCTCGACAACCTCGCAACCTACCACCGTTGCCCCGTCGCCGATCACCGCAGCCCTGCTGCCGCTCCCCCCGACCTACCTTCGACCTCGACCTCGACCGCCCACCTCCTTCAGCACCTGCAACAACACCGCAACCACCTCTGCACCGTCGCACCCTCGACCACAGCCACAGTTGCCATCGCCGCTTGTACCCTCGCCAGCCCTAGTCGCCACCGCAATCCCAAACGTCCTCCCTTGCCATCGATCTCCCCTTCGCTGTCGCCGCCTAACACCACTTGCGGCCGCTCGACGACGCCCCGACCATTGCTGTCGCCGTGCTGGCGTTACCGCCCGCCGTTGTGTCGCTTCGCCTTGCTGTTGCTGCAGTGTTTGTTGTCCGTGTATTGCACGTGCTTGCGGGCTACGTAGTGAGCATGTGTGTCGCCATTGGGACTCTCGTCCCGTTATTCTCATTATTATCTGAATCATCATCATCATATTATGGCAAGTACCTTGTACATCTTTTCCGTTCCATACAAGCAATTCATTTGAATCCCCGCATTTAGTAAATTGATCGTGTTGAAATTTGTCATTTTCTTGCTCCGTGATAATTGATATATAATTGGTCGAATCAATTTCTTTTGCCTCGACTCGACGCCTTCAAAAGCGCGATTTTTCCGTTCCCGCATTCATCACACAAACACAAAAATTGAAACATATATTCAAAAATATAGGTAGATGAATGGGTGATTGACTGAATGGGGATTTGTATGTAATTGGATAATTATATTCGAATTTAATATTTTAGGATTAAGAGCCTCATCATGTGAACTAAAAGAAACCGCTTTACTGATTTCGATATATAAATGGATGTTAAATTCTAGTTTCAAAATTATATGCTTACTAGTAAGGATCGTTTTTAATTGAACCGGTAAGTTGCTGCCCTGTTGCCTGCTGTGGCTTGTAGCCCAGTTTAGACCTAGTTGCAGTTTACATTGGTTAGAACTTTGTAAACGAGTGTCGTAGCTCTGTGAATCTAGTTTTCAAAACATTCTACGGATTCGGATTCGGAGTTATAGACATTGAGATATCATGTTTTTTATACTGTTGGGTCTGCACTTTCCAAATTGTCACTTATAGTACAACATCATATTTCACAATTTAAAATGTCATGCTAATAAGTGAATTAAGACTTGATATTTATCAGCATACTACTAGACATGATTATGAATCAATTTATAATTTTTATAAGATTTTTGAATGAATTTATAGTCACCTTAAACATATAAGATTTTGACCTTGGTCTGCTACATGAACAATAGTGTAAACCACATTCCCGATAATTAACATTTTCCGTGTACTTTCTATAATTTAATTTTTTTTTATAAATTTATATTGTGCTAAGTTCTTTTCGGATCTTGTATTAAAGTGTTTTCTAATCGAGATTTTATTCATTTTGAATGATGGTATATTTGAACCCTAATTAATCGACTAATTATAATATTTATTTTCGGATTTTAATAAATTTGTTAAACTCAAATCCTATTTTGATGAATATCATTGTTATTATTATTATTGTTATTACTATTATCATTATTATTATTATTACTTTTATTATTATTATTATTGCTATTATTATTGATTTTCTTATTGTTATTAGTATAAATATTAGTTATTATTGTTATCGTTATTTTTATTAGCATTAGTACTTTTATCGTTATTGTTATTATTATTTTGTTTTAAGCCTGAACGTGTTCAATTTTATATGCAATTTACTGTATTGATTTAATGCATATATATATATATATATATGTATATGAATATTTTTAAATACCGTATTTTTCTTTCTTGATTATTTTCTTTTTGATTAAATTTGTTCTTGAAATTCTTTGTTCTTCTTGATCGGACAATTCTTGTTGATTCTATTATCTCTTATTTAATTGTGGGCATTTTTAGTTGTACCCTATTGATTTTGATCTATCTCTTGTTTTAACCCTAAAACTCAATTTCATTTGTTCTTGACCCAATTCAATTTTTATTGGACCTTAAACCACTAACCCAGTACCCTTATGGTGCCCTATAAATACAACTCTAATGCAAATTCTGATTTTTGTACACAAATCGAAATCCTAGCCGCCTATTCCCTCTCCTCGCCGTTCTCTCACTCTCCCCGTTTTCCCGCCCAAACCCATCGAAACCCAATTCCTGTTCGTCTTCTCCAACCCCAAGCCCCTTTTCGACGTCTTCCCTGGCAATTTCCAGCCACCTCGTCGCTGCCTCCCGTCACCTAACCCCCCGTCGACGCCACACAACCGCCCAGACCAACTCCCAACCTCCCCCTTTGTCTGTCTCCCTTCCTGTTCTCGAATGCCAGAACCCATCCCCTTCTTCGTCATCTCCTCAGGCGACCCCCCCTTGCGACGCCGATCCCTCGTCGACGCGCCGCCACCTCCTAGCAATCCCTGCACCTCCTCTTTCGATCGTCAACATCAGAACCCAACCCCAATCCCCCTGCTGCTCTACCCCTTTCTGCTCGTCGCCAACTATAGCGCCGCCATCGTGACGCCGTCGTCAAAATGTCAGCCCCGTCGCCGTCCCCGGTCGCCAGTGCCGCTGCCCCTTGGCCCTGGTGCTATTGCTGCCGAAGTCTCTCTCTTGCTGTTATTGCTTTGGGATTGTATTGCACGTGTATTGTACGTGTTAAATTGCTAGTTTGTGTGTTCGTGAGTTCGTTGCTTCGAGATTCTCATCCCGTTATTCTGGGTTTTCGTTCTCACCGTTTATACGGCAAGTAACTTGTATTAAATTTCTTTGCATATACAAGTACAAAATACCGTTTGTAGTGTAGTTGGGTTTTAGAGACAATTCGTGTGTGAAACCCCTTGTTGATGTTGTCTCTATTGTGATGATTTGACCATAGTTGCCTCACGACATATATGACATGAATTAATCTAGGGTTGACTACTTTTGATGTATATGTTTATGCTATCTTGAGATATCTGTGTTTGATGTGTTATTCGTGTTATACTTGTCGAATACTTGTAAAATACCCTATACCATATTGCTTGAATATCTAGTACACCATATTCCATGTTATCATCTTATTGTTTCCCTATTGTTATTACCGTTCATCTCATGTCTTTAGATTGCATATTGTATAGTTGCATTAATAAGCCAAGGTTTAAGGAATTGACTAGAGTAGTTGATGATATGGATGATGGCCCGTGTTATTATTATCGTCATTGTTTAAGAAATTACACATGGCCCGTGTTATTATTGTTATCGTCATCGTGTAAGAAATTACACATGGCCCGTGTTATAATGTTATCGTCATCATACCCAGTACATGAACTATAGAGTCTACCACTATAGTTTAAACGAAATTGATTGTATGCATCGAACCTGTGGTACGGAACATATGAGACACAGTAGTACATGCTTTAGTTATGCTTAAAATGAATAATAGACTTAAGGATTAACACAACATTGACATTGCATATTGTTCATCATTGTTCATATTGATATCGAATATTACATGATATTTGTTCACTCGACACTAATTATATGCTACTTACACTTGTTTATCTTGCCATGCTAGTTGTTATATTTTGTTATCATGCCTATTCTATGCTATTTGTTTATCCTTCCCATGTACTTGTATCCTGCACTGATGGGCATTTTGTTTTCTTTTCTTCTTCCTGTAATTTATTAAATTGCTAATTTTGGAGATCAATTGCCTACTAGAATTGGAGAACAACATTCTGAAGACTACTGCTTTTAAATTGCTCTTTGCTTAAACTTAATGTATTGAGACTTGTTATTATTTTTTAGATTGGATTTATTATTGTATTGGACTTATGTCCCGAATATTATTATTTGTTTCCTAACATTGGATTATTATTGTACTTGGATATTATATATTGCTTCTTTTCAAGTATTATTTTTCATGAAATTATTATTATTGCCTGCGCAATTGTTCTGTATTATTTATATTGTTGAGTTAATTGGATAAACAGCTTATGGGTGACGTTAGTCATTCGCTGGGCTTTTGTCATGTACTCGTATTACTTATTTTTGGGAAGCGGGGCGTGACAAGTAGATCAGTAAAGAACTGTCTGGTTGACTCATCTATTCTATTTGTATTGTATCGTGTAAATATGCGTTGGAGCCGGCAAGGAGTCTAGTTTTCAAAATTCTTGACGAAACCAGATTGGCTTTCCTGTGGTAGTGGGAAAGTTGATTTTTGTGAAGTGACGTCTGACTTCCCAGGCTAGTTACTTGTGTTCATTTATACATAAATATGGGGTTCTTTGCCTTTATGACTTGAAATACATTACCCGTGTTGCATAGCCTTTGATGTCTTCCTTATCATGTCCCACACTGTTTTCGTTGTTACACCATGTTTAATTACTATAAAAGAATCACAAGCTGGGGTACTGAGGGAAAGACTAGTAATGGGGTATATAGGGGATTGTACTCGGAAGGGGGCCCGTGTTTCCCGTGATGATAATACATGATTATAAGTTATATTGAACTAAGTGCCACACCAGGGGCTGACGGGGGTTACCTCTAGAGCCCATTACATGATTACATGGTTATATGATTACATGATACATGTTTACAAGTTATATAGAACTAAGTGTCACGTAGAACTAAGTGTCACGTCAGGGGTTGACAGAGGTTACCTCTAGATCCTGCGATTGTTACCTCTAGTGCTCATTGCTTGGTTACATGCTCATGTTCCGGCAAAACCCGAGTACTTGATCATATATAATTCACCCTTAGAGTCTAAACGTTAATATGCTTGTATGCACCCGACCTGTAGTATGGGACGCAGGATTGCGTGTATTAGCTATGATTGATTAAATGAATAGACTTAAGATTAACATTGAGCACCTGCATATTCTTGTTTATATGTTACATGTCCCTTTTACAAGTACATGATTCCTGTTTACATGTTACATGCTTAATACCAATTTCATGATTTCCGTTTATAGGCTAAATTTGCAAGATCCTCGTTTACATGTTGTATCTTCCCGTTACATGATTTGTTTCCTATATACTTGATTCTCTTATTATATTCTCGTCCTTGTTCATTTGCGTGTACTAACTTGTGGCCCGTTACTTGCTCTAATAGGTGTTCTCCTTCCCAAACTCGAGTTGATGAATTTACAGGAGTTGGAGAAGAATTACCAGAAGGAAATCAGTGATCAGGCATTTCGAAGAACGGAGATGGATTCCACTCTACTTTACTGCTTTATGTTTTTATTTTCAGTTATATTTATTTACTGCAAACTTTGTATTTCGGACATGTTGTCCTGCAGTTTATCTATTTCTGGATATTGGTTATTTTTGGACTACTACATGATTTATTTATGTTATCCATATTTCTGTGATTATAAGTTTTGCCTGCGTGGTTGTATTTATTTTTATATTTTGGAGTTTATTACAACAGCTTATGAATGATGTTAATACATCATTCGCTGGGCTTCAGTTACGAGCGTGTGTTTCCCGTATAATGGGAAGTGTGGCGTGACACAATATTTGAGCAAATATGAAAAGAATTAAACGAATTGGAAGATCAGCCGAAATTCACATATAAAGAATTTGAAATAAGAAGACAATCTATGTTATCATCTGATTCAGTAGCATTGACCATGTTAGCACTCCTCTGACTCAATCACTTGCAATAGTCTCTCTTGTGATGCACAATCTCTCTGCAATGGTGACAACAGACTCCACCTTACATGCACTTTCCCTTCCAATGGAAGTACCATCCACCGACAAACAACAAACAGAAGTAGATGCCAATTTCTGACTCTCATTTCTAAGTGCATCATCCTCTAAGCCCACAACTACATCTGCTACCGAAAACTTCTCCCAGGAAGATTTTTAGTCTCACATGGTGGGTATCAAGTTGGATAAATCTGGAAGTAAACATATCAAGTTGGAAATTTTAAGATCATATGTGTTCATCGCCCTCAGTTCAGATAATTCTGTACTAAACTCCACTACAAGATCTTGAAGAACGGTACCTTCCTTCATTAAGATACACCACATCTTTATCTTCTAGTACATTCAATCTTGTAACAGCGATTCCGAGTAGTCAGTTCTGAGTCTCGCCCAAAGACTTGCCACGTTTCCCTCCTCAATAAGATTGCACCTGACGTCGCTCGTCAATGATAGCTAGATTAGGCTTCCGAATAATTCTCCTCCCATTTCTCATGCTTTGTGCTGATTAGTCTCTCTTTATTTCATTCCAGGGCTAGATCACAACCATGTTGAACCGATGAGTTGCACATGTCATCCTTCAAGAAATCAGAGTTGATCTTACTATCGGATTGCTTGATTTTCGTGAATTGATTTATCATCTCCAAGGAACTTTAGCAATCCCTTTCTGTAACCTCACGCTCTGATACCAATTATTAGGAATTCTATGCCGAGTTTATGTGACACTATCACTATAAACCACTAAGTAAAATAATAGATCAAACTAAACACACACAAAAACCCACTTGTCACGGTTTGGGCGAACCCACATCCTGTTGAGAAATAATTGAGATGCTATTCAACTATAGAAAGATAAAAGAGTTACAACCATTCTCACAATGAACCCATATATCTATCAAGCCTCACCAGAAGATACTTGGTATTTACATTGGAAAACTCTCAAATTTTCTACAACGAAGTACTCTCTCATGCTCTTACCTCTTAAATGAGGCTTTATAATAATATATAGTGATTTAGAGAAATCTAGGTTGTATTCTTGATACAACAATTATCCGATATATCCTGAAAAAGTTATATTCTTGATATAATAGCCGTATGATATATTCTGTTTACCAATTCAGATTTCGGATCTAGAATATAAAAGGGAAAGAAAAAACAATTTAGGTATCGGGTCTAGGAATGTAAAAGGATCCAAACCCGCAAATTTGGAATTGGATCCAACCAACAAAAACCCAGTCTACTTTCGATTCCTAAAGTCAGTTCTGTCGTCGAATTCAATGCAGGTAATACCAATATCTCACCCTAACCCCAATTCAGTTTGTTTATTTCATTCACCGATTAAATTATGCTTTTGATATTAAATTTTGGTTCTTTGAGAAGTTCTTAGGTTAGAACTATGATGGGATGGGTTTTCACTAAATTTAACAATTTTGTTCAAAAGATATGATCCTCATAGGTTAATTTATTGTTAATTTAATTTATATGGTGTTTGATTAACAGTTTAGCTGTTATTAATTTTAATTAGGATTGGATAATCTTATTATTATGTTCAATTTATTCTAGTTTAGGAACCCATTCAGGGCATGAATAAAAGATTTATGATCTCTTTTAGACGAAGCTGCATTGTATGGCTTTCATAATTGTCTGAACTTTATCATGCGATCTGATGAGGTATGTGCATTTTCTATTCTTGTTGACCACACCATGTGATCTTTTGTTACAATCGATACAGCAGAATTGTTGTTGTATCTGCCTGTTCAAAAGTGTACACGTTTTTTTTTTTGATTAAAAGATGACCGTAGTCATCGCTTCATTAAAAAGGTCTTAACGAAACAGGAAGATAAACACTACATCAGACCCTAAGGCCTCCAAAAACCAAAAGCATCTACCGAGACAGGAAGTAAATACAACATCGAACCCGAAGGTCCAAAAGTGTACACGTTAATTAGAAGAAGATCGCATTGTGATATTTCCCGTAAAATTCATCAATATAATTTAAGGGGATAATTTTTTTTGATCACCTGTTGATTGTTACTATGTCGGAAGACTTCTACAATGTCTATTCCAAATCATCCACAAGGTGTAAACATGATAGTGCCCATGTGTCACTTTTTAATATGAAGTGTTTCTTGCAATAGTTGTGAGAAAAAGAAATAGGGTAAGAATAGAATTACGTTTCGTGGGGTGTTGCAGCGAATTTGAGAGGTCCCATAGTCGATGGCCTGGAGCAGTATAGAAAGGCATGATAAGCCGTTTCCTTGTAGTGAAAACAAAGTTGGCACGCAGAGATTTATTTGGGTATCTCTAAGAGGCAATATGCTGAACAAACAACATAAAATGTTCGAGTATCCTTGGAGTTGCCCATATCCCACCTAATAGTAACATGTCTGGCTTCTAGTCTATTCTCATAAATTATTCACTATAAAACCATCATTGAAAATCGACGAGGGAAGACAACTTCTTCCCAACACATTCGTCATCTTAATCACCATTGTCGACTTCAACAATCTCTTTATGAGAACGACCCGGACAACCATCTCGACCATGGTCCGCAACCACCTCCTACTTCTCGACTTCCATGCCGTTGTCATTCTCTCCACCATTCTAGTACATGCCTTTGCCTAATCTGGTTGTCTTGATTAGGCCTGCCAATTGTTTGATGAAAAGGCTGGTAGAGATGTCGCTGCATGAAACACGCTCACCATGGGTTATACCAATGGCAATTGGTCTAGCAACGCTTTGGATCTTTTCCAGAGGTAGGAGAATGCATGCGGGGGATAAGGTAATGGTGGAGCAGAGAGATAAAGAGAGATAGGATGGGTTGGGTTGAGGGACTATTAGGGATGGCAATTGGGTCGAGTCGACCTACAAACCGCCCGTACCGACCCGAACCGGTTTGACCAGGTCTGGGTTTGGGTCACCCGGCCCGCTAAATTTAGCAGGTCCAAACAGGTCGAATTTTCACATTAACAAACCTGCTCGACCTAGCCCAGTCAACCCGGAACTCGATGCGACCCGACCGGAACCCAACCCGTGACCGGCTTGGTTTGTGGAGGTTAGACCCGGATAGGTCGAACGGCAAAAAATGCAGCCGTTGGCTGCTGAACTTTTGTTTGTGGCTGTTTTTTTTTGTTTGTTCAGGTCAAATGGCAAAAAAAGTAGTCGTTGGCTGCTCAGCTTTTGTTTGTAGCTGTTTTTTTGGGCGAAGGAGGAAAAGTTGGGGGGGGGGGGGGGGGGTGCCTATAAACCCCCCCTAATTCCACTCTATTTTTTAACAACTACATTCTACTCTCAATCTATCAACTTTCTTCTACTACTACTACTACTACCCACGATACAATCAACATAGAAGCAACGAAGAACGGAACTTGTTTCGATCGTGTCGAAGAGCATACATCTACTACCAACTCTCTCTATTACTCAAATTCTTGTCGAAGCTCATGCTCTCTCTACGACTCAAATTCTTGTCGAAGCGCCTACGTTTGATTTCTCTATATTCGATTGTTCTCTCTCTCAACTCTTTATTCGATTATTTGTGAAGTACGGTATCAAAATTTCTCAATTCTTTCAACTCTTTATTATTGTTGTAGCTTTAATTTTTTATTATTATATACTTGTTTGTTGGTTTTCCACTCTCTCTCAACCCTCCTATCGTTTTTTAGATTTATTTTCACATATATTAGTAGAAATTGTTTCTTTCTCATACACTACTACTACACTACATTTATCATGTCACGATCACGAGGTAGCGGCCGTAGCCAAAGAGGACAATATTCCACTAGTTCATCTCGTTGGCCTCCAATAATCTCACAATAAGAGAACAAATATAATCCAAACCTTAACATAGATTATAAGGATGTTCCTCTACACGATTTTGATCATACAACAAGAAATGCATACTAGTGATACACAAATACATGAAACCGAATCCGTACAACCCACTTCTAATAGAAAAAGGTAGAGGGAAAACTAGTGATCAAATATTATGACTAAATCCCGAACAAGCAAAATCTGAGTATATGATATGAGATTTGTAAAATATATAACAAAAATTACAAATGGAAGAAGGATCAGGGGACAGGTACAATCTAGGCAGTTAAAATCGGTTTTTGGAACTAATCGGTCTATGAGCGATTAGTGATTAATCAGTTAATCGGAAAATAATCGGGAATTAAATCGAAAAATTCGTTATATATATAATTAAAAAAAGATATATCCTCATTATGTAGCAACCCTAAATCCTAATATAAAACTATTATGAGATTATCAAATAGGAACATATAGTTATAGAAAAATAGAAGAGAATACTTGATTTGAGCTGAGTTTAGATTCTGGATATGGGTTGGGTCGGGTTTGCTGGTCAGTTCCATCAAACAAAAATAATCGGGGAGAAAGAGTAATACGAGCAACAAGAGGAGGTGCAGATGCGGGCCGGGTCAAGTATACGACGGTACAGGGGGAGCGACGACGGATCAGGTTTAGGTTTGCTCCAGGAAGAAGAAGAGAATCAGTTTGGGTTTGGGTTTGGGTTTGCACGAGGAAGAAGAGAACGACGATATGTCAGGTTTGGATTTGCGCGAGGAACAAAAGGGGTTTGAATTTCGAATTTGGATTTTGAATATGGGCCGGATTGAGCCTAAATAATGCAAACGAGCATTAAAAATAGAGGAGGAGATTTAATCGGTTAATCGGCCACTTAAAATCAGCCGATTAACCGCTAATCGGCCGATTATTCCCGATTAAATCGCTAACTATTAAAATATTATAAATCGCTAAAAAACTAATCACTTAGCCTCCGATTAGCGATTAATCGGGGATTAATCGGGCGTAATCGGGGATTTTAACTACTTGGAGTACAATTCACCTAGTATGCTCCTAATAAATTAAACTGGTATAATCAATAATATAGTGAGAATTCTCGTTATCAGAATGAAGTGTTACAATTGTGGAAAGAACATGAAACTCCTTTTTCAATTTTTTCACATATGTCTAAAGATCTACTAACCTCTCTCGTGTCTACAGTTGCATCAGAAAGTATTTTCTCTACAAGTGACAGACTTTTAATCGATTACAGAGATCGCTTGAAGCTGGATTCATTGGAGATGCTGGAGTGCATCGAAGATTGGATGAAAGCTAAAGACAGGACTCAAGGAAAAGCGGTCGACACATTAACAAGTGGAAGCAACTCTCCTGAAGATCAACGAGCTTAGTAGGAAATTTAGGGCGATGAGATTCTAGGTTTAGGTTAAGTAGATGTGCACGAAAGTAGTTCAATGCCCTCTCTTCTTAAACATGTAATTCAATAAATTTGTATGCTAATAAAAATAGTTTATCTCTCTAGAAAATATGGAGAGAGAAACTCCCCAAAACTCAAAAAAAAGGAAAACCCTAGATCTGAATCTTAGGGGGGTTCGTTGCCCCTTCCCGCCTCCTCTCCCAGCCTTCCCCCTTTATTCTCTCTCCCAGATCTCAAACTTTCATTTCCTTGTTTCTCTCCTTCATCTTGACGTTTCACTACCTAAGCACAACTTTGGAATTTTCGCCACTCACCTTGGAGATGGTCGTGACCCGTCATGGAAGATGCTCACCGTGGAGATGCTCACGATGCGGGTTGGCAGGGGCACTTGCGGGTGCGGCCGTCGATTTGGGTCCACTTCGGTTCGGAGTGAGCTGAGGTTGTAACGCCCCATGCCCCTAGCTCAGACAATTTATACAATTTAGAAGACAAATTAGATACTATGTAGTACAACTACCCACCATAGGTTGCCTCTCAAAAGGTGGTTAACCGAATTGGTGACTCTTGATCATAGGCAATTCTATTTATAGTTATATTCTTGTTCAAATTTCGATATGGGACTATTTTGACTTACCTTTCGCGGAGCACGGGCATGCACAATCTAGTGCAGGATCTCCTTTCTAGCCGATGTGGAGTGGAGTACCCTGATTCTGCTAGCTACACCGTATCCCGATTCTGCGGGTTGTCCATTTCAGGCCCCAACCTCGCTTCCTCTCAGGCATACTTACCCCTACATCTGCTAGCTCCATCTCAGGCATACATCTCACCCACTCTTACCCATACTTGGTGTCGAAAGTCGGCTCTGATACCATTTGTAACGCCCCCTGTCCCTAGCTCAGACAATTTATACAATTTAGAAGACAAATTAGATACTATGTAGTACAACTGCCCACCACAGGCTATCTCTCAAAAGGTGGTTAACCGAATTGGTGATTCCTGATCATAGGCAATTATATTTATAGTTATTATATTACCTTTCCGCTGCTCTCTCTCTTCTTGCGAAAGGACAGTCGAAGTCTGTGAAGCCCCCCCACGTGAGTGGGCCTCTGCCACGTCACATGCAACCAGAGGGGCATTTTGACCGAAGTTAAACAAGCATTTTGCTGTTGGTTTTTTCTTCACAGGTGGGCCCCCCTTCCATCAACTATTCCTTTAATTTACCAATAGCCAACTTATTATAAACATATTATATATATATATATATATATATATATATATATATTATACTCCTTGAAAATTACGAGGTGTTACAGAGGTGGTGGTGGCGATGGGTTGACTAGCAACGACGAGAACAATGACGTTCTGTTCTCGTGAAGATGGAGATGCTCGCCGTGGAAATGCCCACGATGCGGGTTGGAGGGGCCATTTGCTGGCACGACCGTCGATTAGGGTCCACTTCTAATCTAAGTGGGGCGAGGTGGTGGTGGCGATGGGTTGGCCAGCAGCAACGAGAATAGTGATGGTCTGGCCAGGGGCGATCATGATGTGGTTTGGCGTGGCTTTGGAGACAGCGGTGCTGTTCAGGGGTGAGTTGTGGGTTGGATTGTCTTTGGGGGCCACGGAGGCTACCACGGCTGTGTTGTTGGCGTGTGCCACATTTTTCGGCGGGGTCAAAGGTGCAGCATGGGGAGCCGAGGTTGGATGCATCGCCGCCGACTATCGAGATAGTGAGTTGTGATTCCGGGGGCTGGTGGTGCAGTTTTGGGTTGTGGGTAGTGGGCGTTGCTGTGGAGGCGTGTGGGGATGGCAGCGAGAGATTCAGGAGGGGATTGAATCTGTGATTTGGGAGTGGTATGTATGGGGGAGATTTGAATTTCAAATTGATTTTTGAAATTCGAATCGAAGTTGAGGAGTCCCTAATATCCAAATATTTCTCCTAATATCCAAATCACAACTGATTTACAAATAGCAGCGAAATGTATCCTAGTTGGTGTAGGCGACGGTAGTCAGGCAATTTTATAGTTTGGGCTCTACTTTGATCTATTCAGGTCAAAGTGAGGGGTGCCTACAGTCTCTCTCATGTCAAAGGGCTTGGAGGGGGAGGTGGCGTTTGTTGGGATGTCAGGGGCGACGATGGCCTTCGTTGCGAGGTGGTGGTGATAGTCAACGAGTGTCAAGTGAGGGGTTGAGAATGAGGACTTAATCTATACAGGAAGTTGTCAGATTAGTGGAGTATCTGCGGGGTCTCTTAGATGGTGCTTGGAGTTGACGTAGGGGTCATTGCTGGGGGCAACGGTGGTGTTGTTGCGAGCAAGGATAAACGGTGTACAAGCGAGGAAATTAGAGAGGATGAGCTCAAATTGACATGAGAAATTGGCTATGGCGAGGTCAGCCGATCACTAGGATTAGATTTGGTTGTATTTTTTGTCTGTTGATTAGGGTGTATGAGTTCCAAGACCCAGCCTGTTGGGATCTGAACTTCATAAGCCTTATTTTTTGTTGTATATTTTGTTAATTTTTTTTTAATGAAACGTAGGGGGCATTCAACCCACTGTTGACGATTAAAAAAAATTGTATGCTTTTTAAAGGTTTTTATTACATGTATTTGTATTTAAAAATATTGTAAAAACATATTAGAAGTTGAAATGAATAATATATATAATTTTGTTTTACTCGTATACTTGTTGTACAATTCTTTTTAAAATTTTTTGGAATTCAACAAAATGAGCCAACCAGAGGCCATGTCCGACCCGAATCGGGTTCAATCCGAAGGGGTTGGTGGGTCGAACGGGTCAAGTTCTTGATTTCCCAACCCGGCCCGGACCGAACCGGGTCTTGACCCAACCTGACCCAAGCCCGCCCCCTCTCGAGGCAAACCCGGCGGGTCTGGGCCCGGCCCGGCCTGCACAGCCCAAATGCCGTCCCTAGGAACTATATCTATATTATGCACGAGCACGAATTGAGGGACTAAATAATAATTATAAATATTTTTATTTTTTATGTATGCTACTGGCAGAGATCTAACCATGATTAAGTTAGCAGTTGACGGGAAATCGAACTTTCGGACTAATTTGAAGTAACAGTAATGATTTGAAGGACTAAATTGAGAAAAACACTTTTTTTAAATTTTTTTTTATTACTGGAAATTACATTTAACCTCGCTTGCAGCCTGCTAGGCTTTTATTTCACAAAAACCTCTTCGACATATATCTCTATATATTCTTAAAAAGCCTACCACCCTTATCATGCATCTAAGCTGAACTACTTCCATAGTGAGTCTGGGAGGTTGTAGGAGGAAAGACGGCAAACTCTTGGCCTCTGTTCCACTTCAAATCCCGCGCTGTTGGAAGGAAATTTTAGGTGGTTGGAGGAAGTGTTTAAAAATGAGAGATTAGAGATTTTAGAAAAAAGGAAGACTACTTGTATTATTGAGTGTTTCTAATTTTTGGCTTGATACAAACACAAAGACACCACTCCTATTTATACTAGTGGCATTACCCAACCAATAGTTAAGATTTTGCCAACACAACTCTAATCTAATGGCTATAATTATCTCTCTAGAATTTTCTCCACAAGTCTAAGGTTGTCCTTATCTTCTAGATAACTCCTAAGGCTTATCTAGAAAAAACTTCTAGATAAGATTTCTCTAGAGTAAGTTTCTAGAAGTTGGGCCTATTACATCAAATACATAAGATAACATATCTATTTGGGCTAAGACCCAAATCAAGTTAATATTTCAACACCCCCCCTTAAACTTGATTTGTTACTCCAATCAAACTTCTTAACCTTATGAAGTCTACACGCTTGAGAGGCTTGGTGAAGATATCAGCTACTTGATCATGAGACTTCACGTACTCCAGTTGTACGTCCTTTCTGGTGATGCACTCTCTAATATAGTGATAGCGTGTATCAATGTGCTTACTTCGATCATGGAAGACTGGGTTCTTGGCCAAAGTTGTTGCTGACTTGTTGTCCACAAAAATCTTGGTCGGCTCCTCTTGTGGCAAACTCAACTCCTTCAACAGGTTTCGTAACCAAACTGCTTGACAAACACATGAAGTAGCAGCTACGTACTCCGCTTCGCATGTGGAAAGAATGACAATTGGCTGCTTCTTTGACATCCATGTGAAGGCCGTGTCTCCCATGTAGAACACGAAGCCACTTGTGCTCTTGCGGTCATCCATATCTCCACTCCAATCGCTATCAATATATCCAACAAGCTTGTAATTGTTAGAAATAGAATAGTACAAGCCAAAGTTTGTTGTACCTTTGACATAGCGAAGAATCCTCTTTGCCGCCTTCAAATGAGTTGTTGGATTCTCCATGTATTGGCTGACAACTCCAACCGCATATAGAATATCGGGTCTTGTGAAAGTTAAATATCGCAGACTTCCGACCAAGCTCTTAAAGAGTGTTGGATCCGCCCTTTCTCCTTCCTCGTGTTTTGACAACTTGATTCCACACTCCATTGGCGTGCCAACCGGGTTAGAGTCATCCATCTTGAACTTCTTGAGTATCTCCTTAGCATAGCCTTCTTGAGTGATTAGGATGCCTTTGTCTTCTTGCTTCACTTCTATGCCGAGGTAGTAAGACATGAGCCCAATATCTGTCATCTCGAACTCCTTCGTCATCTCTTTCTTAAATTTGCCAAACATGCTTGGATTGCTACCTGTGAAGATCAAGTCATCTACATACAAGCATACAATCAATATATCATTGTTTTGGATTTTGATATAGAGTGCATGCTCGTATGGACACTTGGTGAAGTTTCTCCCTTGGAAGTATTTGTCAATTCGAGCATTCCAAGCTCTTGGAGCTTGTTTCAACCCATAGAGTGCCTTTTTCAGCTTCAAGACCTTGCCTTCTTCTCCCTTCACTTCGTAGCCTTGTGGTTGCTCAATGTAGACTTCTTCTTCGAGGACTCCATTTAAGAATGCAGATTTGACATCCATTTGATATATCCTCCAATTGTTTTGAGCTGCCAATGAAATTATTAGTCTAACAGTTTCTAGTCGAGCAACCGGAGCAAATACTTCGTCATAGTCGATGCCCGCTCTTTGACTGTAGCCTTTTGCCACCAATCTCGCCTTGTATCTTTCAACTTCTCCTTTGGCATTCTTCTTTGCTTTGTACACCCACTTCACACCGATTGCCTTGTGCCCTTTTGGAAGTGAAGCTAACTCCCATGTGTCATTCTTCTTGATTGCCTTTATCTCTTCATCCATAGCATTTCTCCAACTCTTCTTTTCCATAGCTTCTTGGAAGTTCATGGGCTCACAATCCACAAATAGGCAAAGGAGAGCAAGATTGTCTTGATTTTTAGTTACCTCGTAAAGTTCTTGTAGGCTTCTAAAGTGCGGAGTCCTTTCACTTGAGCTTTCGTCTCCTTGAGAACTCGCGACTGGTGAAGCTGGTGGGATAGCAGGCTCCTCTCTTGGTTGCTCTATCATTGATTGCTCCATGTCTTCTTCTTCAAAATGTGGAAAGAAGTTGTAGTCTTCATTATGTGTGCTCCAATCCCATTCTCCTTCTTCATCAAACACGACATCTCGACTGATGATTGTCTTCCCCGTATCAGGATTGTAGAGCTTGTAGCCTTTGGAGTTGGTGTCGTAGCCAATGAAAATGTACTTCTCACTTTTATCATCTAACTTGCTTCGCTTCTCGTCCGGTATGTGTACGTGTGCTATGCTTCCAAAGACTCTTAGGTGGGAAATGTCGGGCTTCTTTCCACTCCATGTTTCTTGTGGTGTTTTTTCCCATACACTTCTTGTCGGAGATCGGTTTGATAGGTAAACCGCGCACGCAACCGCTTCCGCCCAAAATTCCTTTGGCAGCTTCTTGCTTTTGAGCATGCTCCTCGCCATCTCAAGGATTGTCCTATTCTTCCTTTCCGCTACTCCATTTTGTTAGGGGGACCTTGGCACCGTCAGTTGTCGTCGAATTCCATTATCTTCACAAAACTTTTGGAATTCTTTTGATGTGAACTCTCCTCCACGGTCGGATCTCATGGCTTTGATCACAAGGCCACTTTCCTTCTCAACATGAGCTTTGAACTTCTTGAAGTTCTCGAACACCTCTGATTTCTCCTTCAAAAAATATACCCATGTTTTTCTTGAAAAATCATCGATAAAGTGAAGGAAATAGTTACTCTTACCAAGTGATCTTGGCTTGATCGGACCACACACGTCCGTGTGTATGAGTTCCAACAGCTTTCGAGCTCTAGAGTTCGACTCCTTTGGAAAGCTCATTTTGAATTGCTTTCCAAGTAGACATCCTTCGCATACTTGATCGGGGTGGTTGATGCAAGGTAATCCTCTTACCATTTCCTTCTTGGATAGCAACTTTAATCCTCTGAAATTGAGATGCCCAAATCGAAGATGCCAAAGCCAAGACACATCTTTGTAACACATCTTGAGACATTGTGCGACATCATTTTGAATGTTGAGCACGAACATTCTATTTCTTGACATCGGCACCTTAGCAATGAAGTTGCTTGCATTGTCTCTTATAGAAAGGTTACTATCTTTCAATCGAATATCATAACCTTTCTCTAATAGTTGTCCTAGGCTCAAGATGTTACTCTTCATGTTTGGCACGTAGTAAACATTTGAAATGAATTGGTGCTCTCCATTCTTCAATCGGATTAGAACATTTCCTTTACCTTTCACCGCCACCTTTGATTCATCTCCGAAAGCTACATTGCCCTTGACCGATTCATCAAGCTCCACGAACATGCTTTTTCTTCCGCACATATGGTTGCTTGCACCGCTGTCTAGGTACCATTGATTCTCCTCGCCTCTTCCATTATCCTTATAAGCCAACAGTAAGGTACCATCTTCTTGACTTCTTTCTTCAACGTAGTTGGCCTTCTCTTCGACTCTATTGTTGCTAGGAGCTCTGCATTCTGAAGCATAATGTCCAAACTTCTCACAATTGTAGCATTTGATGCGTGACTTGTCATACCTTGATTTTGAATTTCCTCTTCCACGATCTCTTCTTGAGCTTTCTCCTCTTTGGTTGTTGTTGTTGTCGTTGTCGTCATTGGGCCTCCAACCTCGTCCGTGTCCATGTCCACGACCTCGTTCTCGACCGCAACCTCGTCTTTGTTGGCTTCGACCGCTTTCTTCTTTTGTTGAATCAACCCGCGTCTTGAGTACTTGCTCCACGATCTCTTCCTTCTTCTTTTTTTTTTCTTCATAAGCTTGCAACGAGCCGAGAATTTGCTCCATTGTCATGGCCTCCAAGTCTTTTGTCTCTTCGATGATGGCGACAATGTGTTCGAACTTTGGATCTAAAGATCTAAGAATCTTCTCCATAATTCTCACATCATCTAACTTCTCTCCGTTTCTTTTTAGGTTATTAGTAACCGTTAAAATTCTTGAGAAGTAATCGGAGACAAGCTCACCTTCTTTTATATGCAAAGCTTCAAACTCTCCTCTTAAAGTTTGAAGACGTACTTTCTTGACTTGATCGGCTCCCTTGTATGAGGTTCGAAGCTTCTCCCATGCTTCCTTGGCCGACTTTGCTCCCGAAACCTTCTCAAACGTATCTTCATCTAATCCTTGATAGATTAGACAGAGAGCCTTCTTGTCTCTCTTCCTTGAGTCTCTCAATCTATCCCTTTCAGCTTGAGATAGACTACCTTCATTCTCCGGTTCGGTGAGACCTTTCTCAACCATTTCCCACACGTCGTGTGCTCCAAGGAGAGCAATCATCCTTAAGCTCCAATTGTCATAGTTGCTCTTAGTGAGCATCGGGACTTGGAAGGGAACACCGCTATTCGCCATCTCTAGGAGGATCTTCAAGCTCTGATACCACTTTGTTGGAAGGAAATTTTAGGTGGTTGGAGGAAGTGTTTAAAAATGGGAGAGATTAGAGATTTTAGAAAAAGGAAGACTACTTGTATTATTGAGTGTTTCTAATTTTTGGCTTGATACAAACACAAAGACACCACCCCTATTTATACTAGTGGCATTACCCAACCAATGGTTAGGATTTTGCCAACACGACTCTAATCTAATGGCTATAATTATCTCTCTAGAATTTTCTCCACAAGTCTAAGGTTGTCCTTATCTTCTAGATAACTCCTAAGGCTTATCTAGAAAAAACTTCTAGATAAGATTTCTCTAGAGTAAGTTTCTAGAAGTTGGGCCTATTACATCAAATACATAAGATAACATATCTATTTGGGCTAAGACCCAAATCAAGTTAATATTTCAACAAGCGCTTGTTGCCTCGAAATATCGTATGAGTTCATGAGCACCTCCTCAGGTAAACCCTTAAGTACTGATCTCTTGCCGACGAGTGGGCTAGAAATTTCATTGTCATTGGTCAAGAAGGACACCCACTCGAAGTCGTCGCTTGTTGCTTGTTTCAACTGTGCAAAGTTTTGTGGGATGACCAACATGTGCCCTTGACGTAGTTCACCATTGAACACAGTTCGCCCGCGGCTGTCCACAACTTGGAGCCTGCAGGTTCCCCTGATTACATACATGATGTTGTGGGCATTCACGGTCCAGTGAGGAGCAAGGAAGGCATTCTGTATATCAAAGAACCCAAAAATTACTCAATCCGTATTTGTGTGATACTATTGGAGTATATCATACATATATCAGATTATAAACTTTAACTTGGTGAGTTGTTGTAAGGTTACATAGGATTTTATTGTATTAATCATATTTTATCACATTATTAATATATTTTATTGTTTTCCAAAATTCTTGATTTTTAATATATACATAACAAGTAATTTTAAAAATTATGAAAAATATATACTTATTACGTACTCTGCGAAGAGCTCCCCTGGATGCACTGAGGTTGATATTGTTGAGGATGGGGAGTTTGAACTTATCAACGGTTGTCATCCTACCTGCACGGGGATTGAACACATCAGCGCGACTCGCATCACCAATGTTCTCCTTAATCTTCATTGCACAGATGCCCTGCTCTATTCCGTTCATGCTTTCGCTACTCCTTTGAGAAGATGGTGATGAAGGTCTCACCATGTCAAGGCTTTCCCTCACTCGGACAATCTCTCCTCTCTTCTCGTTGGAGTTTTGTAGCTTTGATGCAAGTTCTCTATTGATACCGAGAGCATTAGCTGAGAACTGTGTCAAAGCCACTGAGGATGTTGTTCCTTGATTGTAGAATCTCACTAACACCTTCTCTGTTCAGTTCTTCTCCTCCTTGTTGTTGCTGTTGTCCTCCTCTTTGCTGTTGTTGTTGTTGGCTACCAGCTAACATGAATTCCTACAAATTTGATCAATCAATTAAGCAATCAATCTTAGAAATTCAACTGTAGGTAACACTATATAGGCATACTAGGAAGGTTTTGAAGGAAATATATACCCTGGGATGAAGATCAAGTTGGTTGTCTATGTTGCCTGTGTCTATTACAGTAACGGCAACGAGAGGAGAGTCTCCATCATTGTGAACCCATTTGGTGACTCCAACTTGCAACGCGATGATATCACCCTCTCGGATGCGGTTAACTGCCTGGTGTTGATCTCTTACTCTCCACTGGCTTTCCCTATCATTCTCTCTTCCTTGTTGCTGAGATTCCTGGAAAATCTGGAATGATTCTGGACATCCTGGCACTGATGTACCTAGAATACCCCTACCTGCTTTTTATATATATATATTTATATTTTCGCTTATAGTTATTATCAAGTATACACGCATAAAAAAAACATAAATCAATTAACAAAGATATTGTAGAGAAGAAGAGTTTTAGAGGGTAATTTCTAGCCTTGCACAATATAGACAAGTGATGGGGCATTCTTGTAGGTAGGCAAGAGAAGCCCTCCAGGTTGGATAACTTCACGCTTGACTGACACTGCAGCACACTTAAATTGGTCCGCAATTGGATCGTAGAATTCAGTTACACCAGCTTTGGACCTCATTCTGAATGTAGGCTCCAGTGCATGCATTCAGCCTCTCAATCCTGCACTCACTCGGCGATGTGAATCCTACTTTAGCTAGAGAGCCATGGGACAGAAGAAGAAAGGTAAGAGCAAGAGAGAGCAAACAAGTGAAAGAGGAAGACATGGTATTAAGAGAAGAGAAGTATTTTTCGTTGAGTGAGGGAAAAGAGGGGAGTAGAGGGTGTTTATATAGGCTTGAAAAGGTGAAGGGGTTTGGATGTATATGGCAGTAGGTGAGGGGATGCTAGTGACACTTTGCACTCTGCATGGGCTTGCACAAGTTGCCGCATATGATATAGAGTGCCTCGTAGCATGAAATAGCAGAGCCTTGTAGTATGCGTGTAAAGGTTTTGCTGCAGGGTTTGTTACGCTTTTTTGGATTTGTTTCATGAGTGGTCCTGTGCAAGCTTTAAACCGCAGCGTTGTTTAGTTGGCGAAGAACTTCAGAAATAAGTTGGATATGTAAAAACTTTTCGTAATTAAATAGTTTAAGAGACTGATATTACAATTTTAAGAAGTATCGATCGGATTGTAAATTTCAGGTTCAAGTTTACAAGCTCATTGTGCCCATTCCTCAAATGTTTGGACTCAAATGACAGATTGATATTTATTGGTAATTTGCTGCGAACCAGTATGAGTTTTCCTAATTTTACTTTTAAATATACTGATGTATATGTTTTCTACATAGTTGTTTTGGTAGTGTCAAGATAGGTATGTTCCAACAACAAACTTATGCAACACAAAGTGTTATCGTAGTCTATATATTCAATATAACTGAATGTATATATGTGCATTCCTTAGAACAGAAATGAATGCTGAATGTATTTTGGTCTCCAAATATCATCTAATGTAAAATGATCTTTAACGTGTCCACCCTGCGTCCCTGCTATTATATTGTCACTACAAACCGCAAGGTCTGTAGCGGCATATTTTTTCCGGCATTTCTGGTACACGTCGCGATAGATGTGGAAGAATTCTTTTTTTTAAGAAAACACACTCTATACCGGCGTTCAAACGAAATGTCGCCATAGGTGCAAACAGTAGCGGCGTGTTACATATAAACGTCAGGACAACTCCTCTCTGTCGTACGAACACTAATTTAATTTAATTTTTTAAATAAATAAAATAGCTATAATGGCGTGGACGCTATATACGCCGGGATAACATCATTTAAAAAATAAAATAAATACCTATCCAGGCGTTTACGTGACAAACGCCAGGATAGATTTTGTAAAATAATTGGTTTCTTATATATATTTTTATATTTTAATATATATATTTAAATAATATTTTATATGTAGATAGCACGAAATTTGGTTATCGAATATTATCATGAAGAATGCAGGAAAGAATTTTGATTTTATAATTATGAAGTAGTTAACATTAATGAATAGGATTATCATTACTATACACAATATTACTCTATAATACATAATTTATCAAATATATATTATTATTTTTTATTAAATATTTTATACCTAATCTCATTACTAATAAAATATCTGTCATGCATACATTTATCAAAAATCTAATTATGTAATTGTAATTTTTTACAACCAGTAACAGTACGTACGTAGTAGTCATCATGTTAGTATTATATACCAAATAGAGAATAAGCTTGATATATATTGCGATATGATAGGATTTTTCCATACATTTGCTAACACAACTTGAAGAAGTAAGTTTTGATTCACGATTTGCAATATATGTATCACTTGTAATTCGATCAATATTTTAAACAGTATAACTAAAAGAAAGCGACACAATTGAAAAGTGCACAATCGATCGATATCTTAAAATTACGTAACTTTCCGCTAGACTAGAATTCACCACACACAACCTAACTCAACTCGTATAAGAAAGTTTCGACTCACGACTTGCAAGATTCATACAATTTTGTATCGCAAGAAATAAATGTGAGAATTAGTTAATTTTCGAATTTGAAAAGAGTAATTAAAGATTATAGAATTTTATAGTTTTTTTGACAATATTAAGCTTTGTTCGTTTGTAGCTATAATTATTAATGAGTAGAACCGATAGAACGCATATATATAACTTGCCTTCAAAATATAATACACCTATCACAGCGTGTTACATGTAAACCGCCGTTATATATTAGACATATAGGAGCGGTTTATATGTAAAACGCCGTGATAGGCCATTTAATTTTTTTTCCTTAAACCCGCTCTAAAATTCCGCACTCTCTCTTTTCGTTTCCCCCCAAATTCCCAAACCTAATTCCTCCCCTCCAAGCTGCTTTCTCATCTAACCCACTCCTTTCTCTCCCCCTCATCACTAACCTCGCGCCGCACCACCCTCGCGCCGCACACGCTCCTGCTTCGCCTTCTCTTGTCCATCGCGCCCACCTCCCTCGCCGCCGCTCATCACTCACCGCTGCTCCTCCTCGTACCCCTCGCCGCTCCTCACTTTTGCGGACCCCTCACCATCAAGCTCTTCATCCCTCAGCCGCCGATCCCTGCCCTAATCGTCCAATTTCAGTAAAGATTATCATTTTAATTGTTTAGTAATATTGCACAATTCCTGTATTTGTCAAGCATTAGCTTGAAAATATTTCAGCTGAATTTGAATATATTCAATTTTTGGACCTTCAATTTACAATGGAAATTACTGACAAATTTATAAGGGGTTTGAATTGATGAGGTATATTTCAGTAATGGAGTTTGTAGGACTTTTTTATATCTGTGGTTATCTGAGGAATATTTCAAATGAAATTGCCATGGTTACATTCCTTTATTGAAATCATTTATGAGGATGTTGATGATAACATAAAATTTTGTAGAGAGCTCAGTGCTGATAATATACAACAAAGCCAAGCCAGTTAAACTGTAAACCGATTCAGTAATAATAGAACCCAAAAAAATTTAGCTCACCAAGCTATAGATTCTATATAACATAAAATTTTGGTAACATAAAATTTTGTAGAGAGCTCATCTATAGATTCTATATAGAAATGCTTGGATGAGATAATTCCATCCAAGTCAGTTAAACTGGCTTGTTGATTTCGCTCTGTTATTGGTCATATTGTACTTGTTTCCTCACATCTATGTTCATGACAGTTGAATTGCTCTAGGTCTATTTCTGTAATTCAATCTAGTATAGATTTTATCACCATTTAGGAGTAGAAGTTGGTAGTTAGGCTTATGAAGTTTATTTAAGCTGTTTGGATATGTATGTGCATCTCTGTCTGTGTTTCTTGTATCCATCCTTATCGAACTTAATTGGTCAAAACTTGGATTGTTTTTTCGTTGTTACTTTGATTTACCATTGATTTTACTGGCCAATCCAGCAATGAATGAACCGCTTTAAGATGTTATACTTCGAAGTTATGCATATTATATATCATACATCTCTATACTTGGACTATAGAAAGTGCCATACATTCATAAAGAGCATCTGAACACCTAGTTATTTCCCTCATTCTCTTTCTTGTGATGTTTTAAAACTTGAGCATATTTGTAAATGAAAATGGAAGTTATTCTGGATTGCGTTTGATTGAAGAATTCCATAGCTATAGACTGTTGGAGAAGTTGCGTATGCACCCGTTACCTTTGGAGGGTGTATAGAAGGTGCACTTGAGGGTAACGGTGAGGCCTGATACTGAGGAGGAATTTAAACACAGAAAATGGGATATAATTGTGAGTTTTTGATTTGAGGACTGGAGTTTCAACGAGTTATGGAGGTGTATTCCTTGACTTTGATAAAATTGCATTTGGGTTTGATTGTAACTTAGCTCCTGTGCCAAACTTATCATAAATGCTTCTGTATACGGATGTCGGACTACCAAGGTATTGTGTCGTTGTTCAGGAGACTTCAATTTCTCAGAGCAAAATCTAGACTAGAACTAAAGAATTTATTATATTTCATCTTATTTTATATTATATTATTCTATTTGTTCTTCTTCTCAATTTTATTCCCTATAAGCGAAATATCATGTAGGCTGGAATCTCTTAGGATTCTATCCTTTTATCAACAAATTTTTTTTTGAAATATTATGTTATTGATGAGGACATCTTTACAGTTTAGGATTTTTATTTTATTTCCATTTTTTTTATATAATCTTTTTGTAATTTTTAGATTCTGAGAATATTTTGGAGATGTGTTTCAAGATGTAATTGAGCCTATTTAAAGGCCCTGAGATGAATGAGAAAGGCATGCCATTATTGATAAAAAAAAAACCTGTGTTGAGTTTTGCTCTTCATTTTCTCTCCCTTGTGTGATACAATCGAGATACAAATTAGGGTTTGTGATAAATCCTAATCTAGTTTTAGAATTAGTGATTAGTTCTAAAATTTATCCCCAATTAAAAATCCCCACAAATTTCCCTAATCCCCTAACTCAAACCCTAATCCTCTATCCCCCACACCCGCCGCCTCCTTCTTCTTCGTTCTTCTTCGTTTTTTTCCCAAACCCCCAACTCCTACCCCGATCTCCAAATCCAACAGTACCCAACCCCCTTCCCATCGCCATCGACTTGAACCCACCTCTCCATCGACCTCTCCCTCTCTCGCTACCCCACACCCGCACTCATCTTCGACTTCCATTGCAGCCGCCATCGTCTCTTTCCTTCTTTCCCGATCGACACCAACACCCGACAACCCACTGCCCCCACCTTATCCTTACTGCCATCCACCGAACAACTCCACTTACTGCCTTCTCCATCAGCCGCAACACAAACCGCAGTACTACCACCATCACCCCATCATTGTTGCTGCTACCTCCTTCATCCCTGTCCTTCAACGGCAGCGCGCCCAGCCGACGTTCAGCCAGAACAGCACAGCCAGATCCAACGACGGGTTCTTCCAACAGTAGCCGCTTCGATTGTTGCAATTGTTCTTCGCATTCGGTATACTCTTTCCAATTCTTCTATATTTATGCTTTACTGCCTTATCATCTAGTATATTATCTGATTTGACTGTCGACCACAAAATACTGAGATTGAGTGATCCACATGCTAGATTAGGGTACGAATTGGTATTGCACTTTTTACTTGCTAAAACACGTAGGGATTTACTTATTGATTAAGATTGAATTATTAATTGGGACTGTTAGCATTTGATTCATTTCTTGAAAACCCATCGAACCTGTTAACTGTTAAAATATCCAATCTAAATCCGCACTTTCATGTTGGTAAAATTAACCCATTAAAATTCTTGGAAATTCTCTATTTTAGGGTTGGTTTTACATCAGTTATCTTAAAGAATTGTTAAACCTCTTGGAACTTCTGATTTGAGTAAGACCCCTCGAAACTTGTATAGTAGTTAAACTGAAACTTGATTCATGTTTTAAATTCTGTATTTTCTAGTTGCTATTTCTATCTTTAGTCATTCGAGTGGTTATCTGGTATTGTGATGTTTTGAAGTCCATCATAGTTTCAATATTACCTTGTGCGAAGTCTTCTCTGTGAGTCAAAATTTCATACATTTTCATTGATAGATTGCGTTTGTAACAAATGATCAGAAAACTTTCGTCTAATCATGTATATATTGTAGCATGTCAGCCTTTGTGCTTTGTCCTTTCATTTTTTTATTATAGTATTAAATACTGATCTTACTTGTATATAGGAAGCATCAAATGAGGGAGAGAAGGTCGGTGTAGATTTTTTTGAAACTACCCACACGGGTATGGTGGAAAATTTAGGGATGATGTGGCATCCGATATTGTGGTAAATAAAAAGCTTTCAAATTAATTTTAATTTGGTATTTAATCCTTTAAATAAAATAATTTTGAACATTAAATTTATCTTTGGTATCTTTTGCAGAAGGATGCCAGAAAGAAGATTGAGGAAATGTCATCTTCTTCTTCCGCCGATCCATTGACGCTACAGTGTCAAGTTCTCTCCGAATTGAGGGGACGCGAGCGTCCTGGTCGTGTCCGTGGGATGGGGCTAGACCAACACCCACCAGCGTTTTCGGTTCTCGTACATGTTCTTCCAGTGTGGCCGGGCCTACACAGGACGATGTTGATCAGCTGAAGGCAACAGTGGCACGTCTGGAGGCTCAAATGGCTTAAATGGCGATGTTAATCGGGCAACAGTCACAAGGAATTCCAACTCAAGCACCAGTTAGTATTCTACAACTAAATACCCACTTTTAATTAATTTAAATTAAATAAGAGTCAACGTTAGTATTGTACAAATTGAAATTATATAGGATGTAGGACTCTAATATTCTCATAAATACCTATTCTGAAATGCCGCTTAGAAATCGACCACTTCAGACTAACGTTCTTAGGTTTATTTTGGTGGTTAACCTTCTTATCCGAATGTGTAACCTTGAGTTGGCAATTTAGAGTGGTAAAGGTCTTGAAATTTAATGCTTAAGTTTTTGGGTTTTGGGGGTTTGGGCATCAGATCGGCGCAACACATTCCAAGTTAAACCAATGCAATCATTGCCTATCAGTTCCCTACTGTGATAGGAAGCATTTCTTAGGAACTCTGAAGACAAGAAATCCCTTGTGTCAGAATAAAGCCTATTGTAAGAAAATTCCCTTGTTGCAGATCTTATCCTATTGTAAGAAAATCATATGGGTTGTATTTTTCGCATAATGACATCTCTAAAATAATTTCATTATGTCTGAAGATCTTTTGCACGTCTTCTTACTCCCTGTGAAATTATTTTTCTGTGGATTTATCTTGATTGTTATCTTTTGGTTGCCAGTTGCCTCGTTGTATAAACACTAGTAAGCCACAGATGCTTAAAAAGTTTTCTGTTTACTGTTATGATACTTGTAAATTTAATTCTCAAGTGCTGATGTTTATAAATTATGTCCCAAGTCCTATCATCATTTGTAGTCAACAACATAACACTGCAGCTAACTTCTATTTGGTTGTTCTTACAAATGTGACATATGTTTGGAGTTTTCTAGGGGGTTACATTTTCCAGCTAAATCGTTGTTGGACATTTCCAACTCATTGCTAAGAAAGCTGCAACTAACAGGAGAAACAGGCAGTTTGTATTGATTTCCTTATGGTAGGAATGACAGTCAAATGACGCTACAAGAATTGTTAATGTAAGAAACACAATTACTTCAATTCCAAATATGATGCAGGAGAATTTACATAATGTGTTCTATGAGCATTCCCAAAACTAAGTGTTTAATAGTCAATTGATACTGTTTTGTCAACCCTCAGGTGGAAACCATGAAAATGCATGCAAAGGATTATCAATAGATATACGGAGATGCTCAAGCTCATATATTGTGATTGGTTAAGACTATGAAGGATCATATGAATATTAGATGTTTATTGATTACGACACCTTGCCTTCTTCAAAATTTTTTAGGCACAAGCCCGTTTGGAAAATGTTATGTTCAAATAATATTTACTGACTTACTATATATTCTATTGTTCTTACTCCACACTACTTGAAGTAAACAAGTTGGAGCATTGGTTTAGCTTAGTTATGGCCTTTTGGTTTTGTGCAAATGTAGAATATCTTCTTATCTCTAGAACTGCATTTTTTTTGAAAAGAAATCTAATCAAATATGACCATTAAGTCATTTGGTTTAATAGTTCAAGACCTTATTCACTTTGACTAATAATTTGCTTTTTATTTTTCTAAAGATCTGTTGAATTTTGTGGATTCACTTTGTTCAGTCATGATTTCTTATTTTCTCCAGGCTGGTGAATTGTTTTGTTGAGCCTGTGCATAAGAAAACAGGACGGTCAATATCCCAGTTGGCTGATGCAATTGGTATCCCGCGCATGTTGATCGATATTTGTCATGGTTAGTGAGCTCTATCTTTTAATTAAATATAAATTCCCCCATAATTAGTTGTAAGGTGAGGTTTTAATATTGTGCCTGCTTTTTTTCCCATGCTATAGAAAGTTCTCACCGCAACCTTCTTTGAATTTTCTTAGGAATGCATCTGATGGGAGTTTAGTCCATTCTTTGAATTTTCTTACAATAGGATAAGATATACGATATGGTATTCTAGGAAAATGATATATGATAAGTATAACGACTTGACAACTATCAGAATTTCACGAGCTTAAAAGTGCTTTTCTTGTTTCAATGTTTAGTGTACTCCAATCTTATAATTAACTTTGCTTCTTATTGATATACTTCAGATTTTTTGTATTAATTTTATGAATTGCTTTATTAATCATCCATTTTCTTTATGAAGCCTCTCTTTTGCACCATCCAAGTCCCTAATAACAACTACTTCATTTGTTTGACAAATTGATGAAGAAATATTTATGTTTTTTCTACAGGGCCAGCGTATTCCATCGGTGTCCAGTTACGCACATACACTAGGGCAAAATAACGATGAAATTGGAAGCAACAGTGGGCTACACGAGGAGACTCCCCTGCTGTAGTTTGTCGAATTTGGACTTTTTTAAAAATGTTTTGTAGGAATTATATCTATATTTTGTAATAATTAAGGTTGTACAACTTATACATTTGACACTCGTTGTATGACAGTTTATATGTGTTACAGATTTTGTTTTCTATTGAGTTGTTTTTTGTGATGCGTGACTTTTGGTTCTTGATTATGATGTTATTATTAATTTTAAGATTTAAGCATTTAAATTTAATATGATTACATGTATTTGTAATATGCGATTAATTACTGGTTTTTTCAATTCAAAATTTTATAACGAAATGCCAAAAAAAAAACCGACCTATCGCGGCGTTTACCAAGAAACGCCGCAATAGATACTACTGCTTTTGAGTACCCTCTATTGCGTGCTTTCCATGCTATTTATGCTCATCTAATAGTCTAAATGGTATGTGTTAGAATACAAGTGTAACTTTCCTCAATCCTTTATAACTTTGAAGTTTTTGCTTAGTGACATAGACTTTCATATAGTATCAGAGCTCCAAAAGTCTCCTACAAGAAATTAGGGTTTCTTTCCCAATCAACAATGAAAAAAATAAATAAAAAAAAAGCCACCAAGAAGAAGACGACGAAGAACCAAACAGAGCCAACCTCTCCCTGTCTTCCTCATCATCAAACGAACATCGAAGTCCTTATCACCAGCATCGACAAAGACCGCACATCGAAGTTCTCGGCTTCGTTGAAATCCCCTCACCATCCCCTTCACCCCGTCGTCCAAAATCGTCGTCGACTTCCACAACCCCGTACCCGCTGCTCTTCTCCTCGTCGCCCTCACACCCGAACCCACAACCCTAACTCTAGCCGCCTTCCCCCCGGCAACCTCGTCGACCTTCGGCCTCCCCTCACCCCGTCGACCTTCAACACCTGCACCCTGAAATCCTGTCGAACCCTAACCCTAGCCGCCTCTCCCCCTGAATCAGTACTCGAAACCCAAACCCGACCCGTTTATTTATTTATTTTTCTCTGTCCTCTTCTTTTATCTGTTTCTTCAAAAAAAAAAATCAAAAAAAAAATCAAAAAAATAAAATAAAATTGCAGGTACTTGTATTTTTCATGGAGCCTCAATTTCATCAGTATCTTCCAATCTCCACTGATTTCCTTCTTTCCTCTGCTAAGGATTGGACTGATTGGTCTGCTTCTGTTGATGCCACTCTTCTCAGCCACTCTTTATAGGGTCACATTGATGGTTCCACTCATTGTCCCAAAGATCTCGCCGCTACCGCTTTCGATGCAGATAAGCAACTGATTCACACATCTCAGACCACTTAATTTGGATGATCATGACCGTCGGATTACTGCCTTTCTCATCTCCTTTGTCGACCGCAGTCTTCGTGCTGATCTTCTTCGTGTTCGTCCTGCCAAGGCTCTTTGGCTACAGTTGACTACTCAGTATGTTCAGAATAGTGGGGCCCGTGAGTATCAGCTTTTTGTTCAGTCTGTTCTTGATCGGCAGGGTGATCGCAGTATTTAGGAACATTACATAGCCATGCACAATATCTGGCGCGAAATACAACAACTAGAGCATAATGATGTTCATGTTACTCGTGAACGTCATCAGTTTATGTTCTTTATGATGGGTCTACGACCAGAGTATCAGTCTTTATGCAGTCAATTGATCCATCGAGATTCGATTCCTAGTCTTGAAGCTACTATTGCTGAGCTTGTTGCTGAAGAAACCCAGTTACGTGCTCTCTCCACTCCTGCTTCTCACCCACCCTCTACCAGTGAGAGTGTTCTTGCTGTTGCTCATCGTACATCCTTCTCACGCAAGCCTCATCCCAGCCCTACGCCTGCTTTTTCTGCCCATCGCAGTGTCCCTGATCGTCGTCCCCATTGCACTCACTGTCAGCGGGATGGTCATACTCATAGTAACTATTTTATTCTTCATCCCCAGCTCCAGGTTTAGGCACAACAGCGCAGACAGCAACAAGGTTTACCTTCTCTTCGCACACCTGGTGCGATGGCTGTCACTCCGGCCATGCCTTCTCCTGCTCACTATGATATTCCACAACACTGTCTAGCTCAGCTGGATCTTCAGAACACGGATCAGTCCATCAGTACTGGTTCCTCTCTCCTGCTTTTCTCTGTCACTCCTGGTATGTCTTCTTCATGACTTTTAGATTCTGGTGCTTCACATCATCTCACTAGCAATTATATACTCCTCACCACTCACACTGCACTTACTTCTCATGCACCATCACTTTACACTGCCGATGGTTCACTACTTCTCACTACACACTCCGAGTCTGTTAACACTCCAACTCTCACATTACCTTTCGTCCTTTATGCCCCTCATTTATCTATGAACCTTATTTCTATTAGTGCTTTATGTGATAGTGGTCTTACCGTTCCCTTTACTTCTTTGGGCTGTACCATACAGGATCCTCAGACTGGTCATATGATTGGACGTGCTAGCAGATATGGACATCTATATCATCTATATTTTCTTCATGCTCATGATTCTACGTCTAGTTTTGTTGTGTTGTCAGTTCTGATGTCAATTTGTGGCACAGATGCTTAGTTCATATTAGTGAGTCTCGTTTGAAAGATTTGGTTCTGAGTGGTACTCTTGGTCGTTTTAATTTTACTTCGTTATCTGTTTGTCAGAGTTGTAAGTTGGCAAAACACTTAGCCCTCCCTTTTAATAATAAAAGCATTTCTCAGTCTACTCATGCATTTCAACTTATTCACTCTAACATATGGGGCCCATCTCCTACACCTTCTGAAAAAGGTTATCTCTATTATGTTAGTTTTATCGATGATTTCACTAGACACACAAGAGTATTTCTTATGCGCCATCGTTCTGAGATACCTGACATTTACCGATTCTTTACGACCATGGTTCACAACTCAGTTTGGGTTCATATCAAAACCTTTTGCTCAGATGGTGCTCGTGAGTACACTTCCGCTACTATGCGATCGACCCTTCAATCTCATGGTACTCTTTTTTAGTAATCATGCCCCCACACCCATGAGCAGAATGATGCAGCTGAACGTAAACATCGTCACATCCTTGAGACGGCTCGCACTCTTCTACTCTCCTCTTCTGTTCCTCGTTCTTTCTGGGCTGAAGCTGTCATGACTTCTGTCATTCTCATTAACATTGCTCCTACGTCAGCCCTATCTGGCACCACTCCTTATGAGGCTCTCTATCACTCACCACCCGACTACAGTATGCTCCTTATTTTTGGGTGCACCTATTATGTCCTTCTCACTCCCACTGAGCGCACGAAGCTCACAGCTTGCGCTGCTAAGTGTGTTCATCTCGGTCTCTGTTCTGAGCATAAAGGTTATCGTTGTTTTGATCCTGTGCAGGTCGTATTCATATTTTCCGACATGTCTTCTTTGTAGAAGACTCTCCCTACTACTTGACCTCCCCTCAGGATGCTAGTTTTCTCGATCCTTCGCCTGTTGGGCCTCTTTCACTTCACCCATTCCATTGGATCCCACTACTTTGGCTCCTTTCGTTTCTGCCATAAATAGTCCACTTATTATTCCTCCTACAGGGAAACCCTTTGCTTCTCTACCGCCTCATGCACCCACACCGCTTGCATCCCCACAGCTGCATGCACCCACACCACCTACCTCACCCCCACATACTGCCCTTCCACCACCGGTTCGCCAGTCTACACGTTCTACTATGGGCATCCCACCACCACGTTACACACCTGATGCCACTGGTGCCTTTGATCAATTTGGCTTTGCCACACTAGCTTCTTACTCCCCCCAGTTTCATGCATATCTCACTGCTATACACCTACACGTGAGCCCAGAACCTATAAAGAAGCCATTCAAAATCCCGAGTGGCCGAAAGCTATTGCAGAGGAGTTCAATGCCTTTGATCAGACTGGTACTTGGGATGTTGTTCCACTGCCTGTGGGCGTTCAGCCTGTTAGCTGCAAGTGGATCTTTAAGGTCAAATATCGACTTGATGGCTTCGTTGAGCGACACAAGGCTCGTCTAGTTTTCCGGAGATTTACTCAGGAGCATGGCATTGATTATGATGAGACTTTTGCTGTCACGCCCCGCTTCCCAAAAACATGAAATACGAGCGCGTGACGAAGCCCAGCGAATGATTTTTACATCATCCATAAGCTGTAGGATCGACTCCGCATCATAACAAAAATATAACCAGATTTATATATGACCAAGCATGCATGAATAATTTATTAAGCAACAGAAAACATTTGAAAACAAATAATAATGTCTACATAGTTTTCAAGTCTGGATCAAATATAAACTAGGGAACGTAAGCCCGTTACAAGTCTTATATGACAGGAGAAAAAATACCTTAAAAGCAATTATTTAAGCAAGTCCTTGCTCCAAGCAAAACCTGAAATGTCTGCTCGCCAATTCCAGCAGGTAGCTCATCTCCAAAGTCTGCTTAATAAATATAAAAAAAGGGAAAAACAGGGAAAAATAAGAGAAAATGCCCTTAGTGCAAGCTAGGGCCACAAATAGTAAAAATGAGTACAAGTAATGGGGAATTGAGATCAAGAATGTAGCAGGGATATAACAAGTAGTGGAAAGAACGAAAAACTAGTTAGGGACATCTTAGTAAACAGGCTGGATAACAAATACTAATGGTAAAACACATGACAAGTGAACCTGTAGGGGTATCTAACATCAAGTGACAAGTCCCGAGTCTAGCATCATGTAACAAGTGCCAAGTCTAGTGTCAAAATTTTATTTCAAGTGTCAAGTCTCAGGTAGCAAGTTGTCGAGTATCAGGTAACAAGTTGTCAAGTTCAAGTTTCATGTTTCAAGTCTCATATATCATGTTTCATGTATCATATCATCAAGTATCAAGTAACAGGTGTCATGCTCAAGTTTCATGTTCAAGTCTTGTAGTTATTACTATCTAGGTAACACTTCATGCATCCATCTTTTTACTACATGGTTGCTACAGTCAAATCAGTTACGTTTAGACCTAGTAATGGATTTTATAGGGCGGCGTACTCAGGTATCAAGTATCAAGCAAGCACGGTTCATGAATACGAAAATAAACAACAAGTTCACGAAGCGAGTCCGTGAATACTAACAAGTTCAAGAGCCACACAGTGGGTTCATGAATACAACAAGTTCATGAGCCAAGTAACTGACTCCATGAATACATCAAGTGCAACAAGTTCATGAACCGAGTACTGGGAAACACGGGCCCCCTTCCGAGTACACTTACCTATATTGTCCACTACTATAGTCTTTCCCTTAAACCCCGGCTTGTTACATCTATTAATTCTTATCAAGCAAGCATACAAGTGTGCGAAACAAGGTACGAGAAAGTGGTGGGAAACACGTGTCAAAACAGCGAATCACACAGCTAAAGTGTTCAGGCAGAATTTGTATTTTTGAGTTTATACATGTAAAACAATGTTGAAATAATGTTAATTAATTCTAAAAAAATTTGGGGATGTCCTATAGGGTGTCCAGAAACTGCATATAAAATTTCAAGACAAACGCTTGCTGTTAACCTAGTTAAATTAATTCGTAAAGTAAAGGTGTGCAGCAGTTTTACGAATCTGCGTCTACCGACACAGCTGCAGTAAAACTGCAATAACTCCTAGACCGTAACTCTGAATTCAAAAATTTCGGAGTCTAACGATATCTAGACATCCAGGGCTACATTTACTGTTTAGGGATCGGGTTCAGATTCTGATGTTAAATGGGTCGAAACAGTAAAGGAAGATTCAGGACAGCAACATGTGGAAATAACTTACTAGTATAGATTTCATGGAAATTTGTTATTAGGCATCTAAGTTATTGTGTGACATAAATACATAATATTGGTGGTCCAAACAGCAAGTAATAATTATTTTCCAATTCAAAAGGTCGCAAGTTCATCAAATACAAAATATATCATGTGCATACAAATCTAGGCTCCTTAATCTTATGTGTCCATGTATTTAGGGAATAAAATGAGTCCAAGTAGTTATAGTTTAATACAATGAAATTGTTGTGACTCTTAGAATTATGAAATTTCGGAGGTTTAATATTGATCAACAACGATAGTCAAGATGGAGTCACAATTTCTAACTATTTGTAGTATTTATCAAGGGATGCTTGTACTAGAACAATTAAAATTGTACAAGAGATACTTGCCTTAATTTGCCGACGATTAGACCCACTTGTGGAAGGAAATTGGATCAAAAAATCCCGGAAGAAGTCTCCCAAAAACACGTGTGAAGCACGTGCGAAGATCGACCGTAGATCGAGTTTTCCCCCACACCACATCGCTCCAAAACAGCGAACAGCACACCAGGATTCGCTGCGCCCAGAACACCAAATAGCGAGCGTAGCCAATGGGATCGCTTCTACGCAGCGGATCCCTCCCGAACAGTGAACAGCGGATCTGGGATTCGCTGTGGGCGAACACCGAACAGCGATCAGATCTGGCTCGATCGCACGGACCTTGATGCGATCCGATGGTCGAGATCGATTCCCACCCAACTCCTTTCTTCTTCTTCGTTCTCTTCTTCGACGAAACAGCGAACGAGAGAGAGATAGAGCGCGCGACTTCGGCGGTGGCTTTGTGATTGTGGTGACGTGACGGCATGGCTGCAACAGCCACGGAGAGACGACGACGAATGCGGCGGCGCGACGTCGATCTCCTGGGGCAGCTCTGTTTGGGTTCAAAGAACAGGGGAGGAGTCAGAGGATGTGTTAACGGTGTTTTCGATTGATGGTGGTTGCGAGGTAATGGGTAGGCGGATGGAGAAGACGATGAGCAGCGCAATGGCGGAGAGTTGAGGCGAAATGGTGGGGGTTGAGTTCGGGAGAATGGCGGAGTTGGGTTTGGAGTGGGTTCGATGGTGAAGATGGTGGTGGTTGTGAGATGGCGGTGGTGGTGGTTGGGTGCTGATGAGGCGATGGTGAGGGAGATCGAACGGAGGGCGATCGAAGGTTGGAGATGGGTTGTTTTGGCAAGCGAGAAGAGTGGACGAAGAAGAAGGGGAGAGCGGCGGGTTTGTTTGGGGCTGTACAGTATACGGGGTTAGGGGTTAAGGTTAGAGTATAGGGTTAGGGTTATATAGTGAGGGTATCGGGTTTTGGGTTTTAGGATATCCGTTTTGAATAGGATCTAACAGGAGAATTGGTCAAAATGTATCAAAATGGGGATTAAAGAGATAAATGAGAAGAAATGGTCAATTCTTCATGGAGAATGACACAAAATGCACACAAATGATCCAGTAAAAGGACCAAAAAAAAATTGAGTCGAGGCGGAATAATAATTTTATTTGAATGGAAACAAGATACGAGATTTCAAATAGATAAAAGAGTACAATTGAGCAAAATACAGTATAAAAATATAAATACGGGATAACAGGAGTTACATTTGCCCCAGTTGTTCAGATGACTACAGTTCGCACTCTTCTTGTTGTTGCCGCCGTTCGTCAGTGGCTGTTATACCAGTTGGACGTGAAGAATGCTTTTCTTCATGGTACCTTATCTGAGGTTGTTTATATGCATCCTCCTCCTGGCCTCACTACTCCTCGTCATGTTTGTAGACTACGCCATGCTATATATGGTCTGAAACAGGCCCATCGAGTCTGGTTTGAGTGTTTTCGGCTTGTCATCACCAAGGGTGGTTTTAGTCAGAGTTCCCAGGACGATTCCATGTTTATGCGGTCATCACCGCAGGGGAGGGTACTTCTACTACTATATATTGATGATATGATCATTACTGGGGATGACTCCGCCGGTATTGTATCCACCCAGAAATACCTTTACCAGCAGTTCCATATGAAAGACCTTGGTAAGTTGCGTTACTTTTTGAGTTTAGAGATTGCTCATGGATCTCAGGGGATACTCATTTCTCAATAGAAATACACATCAGATATTATCTCCGCTGCATATCTTTCTGACAGTCGATCAGCCGATACACCCTTACAGCTTCATGTGAAGCTTCATTCTACAGATGGTGAGCTTCTTCTTAATCCCACTAGATACAGACATATTGTTGGACAACTTGTCTACTTATGCATGACTAGACCCGATATTGCTCACGCAGTTAGTATTGCCACTCAGTTTGTTTCCGCTCCTACATTAGTTCACTATGGTGCACTTCTTTGGATCCTCATATATCTTCGGGGCACTATCACTCGCTCATTATTCATGCCTTCTACATCCAAACTAGTGCTCAGTGCATATTCTGATTCAGATTGGACAGGTGATCCTACTACCAGACTGTCTACCACAAGTTTCTGTCTATTTCTTGGTGATTCGCTGATTTCATGGCGAAGCAAGAAAAAGGTAGTTGTTTCATGTTCTTCCACCAATGCTGAGTACAGAGCAATGACAGCTACTACTAAAGAGATTGTTCATGTTTGTTGATTGTTATCAGATATAGGTGTCACTCTTACAGGAGCTACTGCTCTTCATTGTGATAACCGGAGTGCATTGCACATTGCAAGCAACCCGGTCTTCCATGAGCGAACGAAGCATATAAAGATTGATTACCATTATGTTCGTGAGCACTTTGAGGCAGAGACCATTTCTCTTCATTCTGTTACCTCTTTCCAGCAAACTGAAAACTTCTTCACCAAATCTCATACTGTTCAGAGATTTCGATACTTAGTAGGCAAACTCACACTGCTTGATCCATCGTGAGTTTGAGTGAGGGTATTAGATATTATTATAGTCTCATATTGGTTGTATAGTTGCTTTGATATTTGTTCTCCTCCTATATATAGGTGATATTGTACTTGGTTGAACACAATTCAATAATCAGTATTGTTTTCATCTCTCTGATTTATCTTCACATGGTATCAGAGCAACCCAGGTTCGAATCCCATTGGTTACGCAATTTAAATGTGGATTTTAAAAAAATCCGCTGCGTATAGTCCAGGTCTCAGTCCACAATTTGTTGGGCATTTATCTCATTTTTTTGGCCTATAAAAAATGGGCTATTGACCTGAGGGGGCGTGTTAGAATACAAATGTAACTTTCCTCAACCCTTCTACAACTTCGATGTTTTAGCTTTGTGGTAGGGATTTTCACAGTATGTATAATGTTGCATTGTGTTGCATTCTCGAAGGAGAAGTGTTTTTTTTTTTTTTTTGATAAGAAGATGACTGAAGCCATCGTTTCATTAATGAGGAATAAGGAAATAAAGCATTACAAAGTACTAATATTACAGCTAGGCTGTCATAATAGCAAAGCAAAATAAAACAACAAAGTCAAACATCGAAATCGAAGCAACAGAAATTAGATAACATAAAGCCGCCAAAGCAGCTGAAGCCAAAGCTCCTTCCACTATGCTCCACTCTCTACTCCTCTGCACTGTTCCTGATCCTCTTAGCTTGCTCCTGAGCACCTGCCCAATCATGTATCAGAAGGAAAATCTTATGCATTGAGTAAGGAATACTGTAAACTTTTTTACGGAAAATTAAATCATTTCTATCTAGCCATAGGTTCCATATGGATGCAGCTGATGCAATGTCCCAAGCCTTTCTATCTTCTAGTTTGATGTGCAAGTGTCTAAAGTGGTCCCATATGTCGATGGTATTGTTAGGAACCCTATTACACCCAAAACCCCTACAAATAATTTTCCAAGTCAGCCGAGCTTTGGGACGTTGAAAGAGAATGTGGTTGACGTCTTCTTCAGAAGAACAGCACGCCTCACATATCACGTCGATCTGCATCATCCTCTTCTTGAGGTTTATTTTGGAAAGGATCGCGTTACTATGAGCTAATCAACAGAAAACTTTGACTGTGTATGGAACTTTGGCCCCCCATATAACGGATTGGACTTGACATCTCGTACCTCCATCGTTGATCCATTTATGCATGGATGATACAGAGAAAACTTTTGAATTCTCTCTATCCCACCATCTTTCATCATCTAAGGAGAAGTTAAAGATGGAAGAAGACGTATGCAATTTTTTTTCGTGTTCAAGGTATCATCAGCATGTGATGAATGAAATCATGCCTTGCCGGATTGTACCTTTTCTTTCTTTCTTTTAAGTGAAAAATAGTTGCAAAGCGACCATTCCTAGCATTTTGAAAAGTACTTGAAATAACAAGTCCTACCAAATAGTTGCCACCGTTCTTTGTGAATAAACCAAGGGACGGAGGAAAGAACAGGATTTATCTTTTTCGGTGTAAATAAATATCAGCATGAAATTGTGTTTCTTTTAATCTAAAACAACTAAATGTAATTAGGAATTCTTGGACCAGTCTTGTTCCAAACATTAATCTAAAACAACTAAATGTAATTAGGAAGGCAAGAAAAGATACGGTAAGGCCTTCCTGGTTCTGTGAGCCGCTACTACTTCTTTCAATCTCTTTGTATGTGTGTTCTTGTAATGTTCATGTTATTTTGTCTCTAACCCCTTATTATTTGTGGGGAATTGCTTATGTTGCAACTCCATTTTTTTATGTCTCTTCATTTTTACAAAATTTTCTTTTATTCAGTGATGATGGTAAAAATTGCAGCAGATCAGAGCCGTACGATCCTTGCACGGATCTCAAAGCGTCTACAGGCAGATTAGCCATCACATACCTATTTTACAGGCTTGGACCCACTCCGAGACATGGGCTTCTCCCAAGCTCATAAAAAGTGACAGACTAGGCCCACTAAGAGAGACACCCAGCCCATGATGGCTAGGAGTCTCCTCTCTTATCCTCTCACAGGGATATCTTATCTCTTCAGAGGAGGAGATATGAAAGATCCAACAGTCACGATTCAGCTTCTAGAATATCTCTCAGGCCTATAAATACTCCTCCTCCTCCTCAGTCTCCAGGTAATCAACAATTCACTAGTTTTTACTCTCTCTCGCTCTTTTTGGTTCTGACTTGAGCATCGGAGGGTCTGTCACCGGGGCCACCCCGCGGTGTTTCAGACGTTTTGCAGGTCCGTCGGCCGCATCATCCACCGTCCAATTCAGATCACAGGAGGTCAATCAACGATCCAGAATCAATCTCAGGAGCTCTAACGTCTCTTAATGGCCAAGGCGTAGGTTTGACTTTTAGTAGTTTCCATCCATTATTAACTCACTATCTGTTTGCTTCCACACTAAAAAAAGCAGCAACAGATTGGCGCCGTCTGTGGGAAACTACACAAGTAAGACTTATTGCCATGCCATAAAGACTAAGAGATCAAGGGGCGGCCTCCAGCCGTCGCACTACCACTCTTCGTCAACCAGCTCGTCCTATAGATGATCATATTCCTCCTCAACAGTCACCCCGACAGTCGAATCACGCTCCTTCCAACGGAGCGGCACCGGGGGGCTCCTGACAAAACTGTCCTGAACAACATCCTCAGTTCAACCGCATCTCAGTCTATAATGCTTCAACTGGATCCCAAAAGGAGGACGACCAAGTCCTTTGTCGCATCCCAGAAGTACAAGATCATCTGGAACAGATGAAGAATGAGAGAAACTGATCCAACAGGGCCTATCGCCCAAATCAACATCCCCTCAGCAGAACTATCCTCGATGCACCTGTTCCAAGGAACTTCAAAGCTCCTCAGTTCGAGTCCTACAATGGGGAATTGACCCAACGGACCACGTCGATAGCTTTAAAACACTTATGATGTTCTATAACGCCATCGAAGCACTCATGTGTCGGACATTTCCCGCTACACTGAAATGATCTGCTAAGGAATGCTCGAGGCCACGTCTGAAACCCGAATCCATGTTTTCCTTTGATCAGCTCGAGGAACTCTCCGTTGCACACTTCATTACTAGTCAGTGAGCTGAAAATACCAGTGTCTCCTACTAGAACTGAAGCAAAAAGATGGAGCACAGCTAAAGGACTTCTTCAAGCATTTTACAACTGAAGTAAGGTCAATTTATGCCTTGAACACTTCAGTCGCAACTGCAGCTCTTTTGCCACAAGACTTCGTCAAGCATTTTACAACTGAAGCAAGGTCAATTTACGCCTTGAACACTTCAGTCGCAACTGCAGCTCTTTCGCCGCAAGACTTTGTCAGGCATGTTACTACTGAAGCAAGGCTAATTTTTGTCTTGAACACTTCAGTCGTAACACAGCTTTCCGCCACAGCATCACTAACAAAGAGCTGAAAGCCTCCCTCGCCAAAAAGCCACCCAAAAGTTTCACTGCGCTCCTTAAAAGGCGTGACAAGTATACCAGGGTCGAGGAAGCTCTCTATCCTCAAGACAAGAACGATTCATCTTCTGGGAACAAACGGAAGAACACAAGTAAGGAAGAACTTAGGAAGTTTCAGAAAAACGGTGCAAGTTCACGCCGTCCAACTCTAGCGCCACGCTTCGCAAAGTTTGCTCTTCTCAATGCAAGCAATCATTCATCTTCATGGACGTGGAGAAGGACGGAATAATCCATCCCCCCCCCCCCACGATGTTAACGTCTAGCAGAAGAAAATACAAAAATAAGTGGTACACATTTCACAGAGATCAAGGACACACTACTTACAACTGTCGAGCCCATAATGAAGAACTGGAAGCCCTGGTTCGCAGGGGCTATCTCTCCAACTTCGTTCAGAAAGACAACGACGCCGAAAATTCTCCGTCTCGGGGGACTGATAAGCATCAGCAGAGGTCATGCGAGTCGCAAGACTCTGAACACGTGACCGTCCTCCACTCCATTCATGAAGACCTGATGGGGGGGGCGAGATTCCAACTCCTCCCACAAAGTTTTCTTCAGCAAAGTCAACTCCATAAATAACATTCTGCCTGCCAAATGCACCGGGATCCCGATATCTTTCTCCGACAAGGACTTAGAAGGTGTCCAAATACCTCATTGCAACGCATTGGTCATAAACCTTTGCATGTTGTATCATGAGGTATGCCGCATCCCGGTGGACAATGGTAGTTCAGTAAACATCCTCTTCATGGCCACAGTTCAGGCTCTCAAGCTCTCTCAAGACCGCCTCTAGCCAGCCGGTTATACACTTCATGACTTCTCTGGTGCACTTGTTTAAGTTGAGGAAATTATCGCACTCGACGTAATAGCAGGGAAAGCCCTCATTATTCAAATGGAAGAACTGGACTTTTTGGTAGTCGATGTCAAAGCTGCATACAATGTTATATTCGGCCGTTCCGGCCGGGTGATATTCCCTGCAATTGCCTTCGCATTTCACATGAAAACGAAGTTCCTAACAACAGCTGGCATAGGCCAAGCGTAGAAATCCAAGTGGCGGCACGAACATGCTACACCACTACAATGGGGGGCTCCATTCTCCCCCTCGACGCCATAGAGCTACCGCCAGAAAATAGTCACAATAACTCCAAAACTGTAAACGAGCTTGAAGCCTCTGCCATAACCAACTCAACCAAGAACTTCCAAACCTGCCACACCATCTCTCGCCATGTCCAAACTATTTCTCATCATGATACGGTAATAAACTTGAATCCCTCTCCCGAAGCCACTCCGCTCAGTGGACAGAAACAAATAATCTTGCCTAAACACATTGGTACATCAGAAGATTTTCCTTTTTCTATGAAAAACAATGGGGGGCTCCCTCCAAAATAGGCAAGTCCAGGCAATGTCTACCAAGTTTTTCGCCTGACGACTCATTAACTTGAAGACCCGGGGGGCAGGGAGATATCAGCAGGGATTTGGAAAGTAGAACACCTTGTGAAGTACAATGAGTTGAGTGCCAAATTTGTACATAAAAACGGCACCAAAATCATTAAAAGCTTCCTACGAGACGGGTTCGGAGCTCACATCCATAGTGCGAAGTTACTACAGCAATCTACAATGAATCAAGTTCAGAGTGCGCTTCGCCAATCGATCTACTCCTACAACCTGTTGATTCATTAAAGTAAACAACGAGCTAGACCCCCAAATTACATTTAAAGCGGTGCTAGGCACTCATTACAAGCTTTCCTCAACGCAAGTTTGGAATCCAGAACTCGGGAGCTGCAGCGTGCAACCTCGCACGCTTAGAACACAACTCACCAATCGATCTGTTCCTGCAACTAGTTGAACTTCCTTGGAGGCTCGGAAACAGCAAGTTAAGTGCCACACTTAAACACTTAAGCAGCACCAAACACTAATTGCGAATCTCCCCGTAAGACGGATTCGGAGTCCATACTCATGGCTCGACAAGAACTCCAAACAATTTGCCATAACGCAAATTCACAGTTCACTTCGCTATTCGATCTGCTCCTGCAATCTGTCAACGCCTCGACGACCGCTTCAGAGTCCAGTTCATGGTTCAAAAGAGACCCTGTCAATTTTCAAGGAAGCAAGTTCAGAGTACGCTTTACCATTCGAGCTGCTCTTGCAACCTGTTAATACTTAAACTAATAAGTTCGGAATCCTTGTTCATGGTTCAGAGTTACTCTCGCAACCTGTAATGACACACGTTCAGAGTTCAAATCTTCATTCGATCTGTTCCAGCAACTAGTTAAATTTACTCAACAACAGATTAATAGGTCCAAAATCATGGATCGAAGTTACCTTAGCAACACTTGTAAAAGCCGCACTTGGGGTTCAACTCTCCATTCGATGTGACTCTCACAATCTGTCAGAGGCCCCATACGACAAGTTTGGAAAACAACTCTCCTTCAGAGTTGTCCCTACAACTAGGTGGGTTCAAGACGGAGCAATGCTACACTCTGTCATATACTGTCGATAGCTCTCTAAGCTATACACAACAGACTTGAGGCCCTGTTATTTAGCGACAGCGAACCCGTCGATGACACCTCAACCTTGAAAGCAAGGATCAAGCATGTGAAATGAATCCCGCAAGTCACAGAACTATCACCAACTCATATGTTCAGATCCAGTAGCACTATAGACGTCTGCAAATGCAAAACAGCTAGTCCAAAGTCTAACTTTCCCAAAATTAGCTCATACGACCAACCAACCCCCAAGATGATGTATCACAGGACAAAACACAAGCATGTATAAGACTTCTTATTCCATAAGCTATAAGTCTCATTACAACAGCAAAGTTATAATGACTCCACGTTTCACGTCTAAGAATCGCTACCGAAAGTCCTACGAACACTATACAACAAACTGTCATGAAAGCTGTTCTTCTAGCTATATACACTGGAGAGATGCTCTACCCAAGTGAAACAAAACTCCTTATCGGCCTCCTACCAGCTAACAGCTCCATAAGGCCGCCTCAACTCTTGATAATGATATTCAAGACAAGTCTTCCTTAGACGAGAAAACTCCAGATTCATTCGACCTCCTTCACTTAAGCAACCTCCAACTCCATCTCGCTTGAAGCACCGCGCAAACAGAAAAGTTCCAACTCCGTCAAGCACAGTATCACGAAGGAGGACAAGCTCAGTATCCCAGGGAATCTCATTCCATGCACGCAACCACTTGTCAGTAAAGAGAAGAATGGAATCATCTCAACGCTGAATAAACACAAGTGACTTCACTTCCACACTAAGAAGATTTAGAATATCCACAACTCATCTGCTCTAACAATGAGTTCAGCGCTCCACGCGCCACTTGAGTTCCTCATGCCAACCGCTCATCAACACTGAGCAACAGGTCCAACACCCCGATCTCTGCTCACCGCATGAGCTCCATCAACAACTCGTTGGTCCCAAACAACGAGTTCAGCGCTCTACGCGCCGCTTGAGCTCCATCAACAACTCGTTGGTCCCAAACAACGAGTTCGATGCTCTGCTCTCCACACGAGCTCTGCCTACGCTTGTTGACCCCAAAAAACGAGTTCAACGCCTTATTTCAACACCTTGGTCTTCGTTCAGGCTTTCTTGACAACTCGTGGGTTCCAAACAGTGGGTTCAACGTTCGGCACTCCGCTTCAACTCTGTCAAGCTACTTGTTGGCTCTAAACAATGAGTTCAGCACTCTGCTTGCTACTTGAGCTCCATCAATAACTCGTTTGTCCCAAACAACGAGTTCAGTGCTCTGCTCACCGCTTGAGCCCCATCAGCAATTCATTTGTCCCAAACAACGAGTTCAGCGCTCTGCTCACCGCTTGAAATCCATCAACAACTCGTTTCTCCCAAACAACGAGTTCAGCATTTCGCTCGCCGCATGAGCTCCATCGGTAACTCGTTGGTCCCAAACAACGAGTTCAGTGCTATGCTCTCTGCTTGAGCAACCTCAACAACTTGTTTGTTCCAAACAAGGAGTTTAGCGCTCCATTCGTCGCTTGAGCTACAACTCATTTGTCCCAAACAACGAGTTCAGTGCGTTCAGCGCTCTGCTCGCCGCTTTAGCTCCCTCAGCAACTCGTTTGTCCCAAACAACGAGTTCAGCACTCTACTCATTGCTTGAGCTCCCTCAACAACTTGTTTGTCCGAAATAACAAGTTCAGCGCTCTGCTCGCCGCTTGAGCTCCCTAACAACTCGTTTGTCCCAAACAATAAGTTCAGCGCTCCGCTCGCTGCTTGAGCTTCATCAACAACTTGTTTGTCCCAAATAACGAGTTTAGCGCTCCGCTCGCCGCTTGAGATCCATCAACAACTCGTTTGTCCCAAACAACGAGTTCAGCACTCTGCTTGCTGCTTGAGCTCCATCAATAACTCGTTTTTCCCAAACAACGTGTTCAGCGCTCCGCTCGCCGCTTGAAACCCATTAACAACTCGTTTGTCCCAAACAATGAGTTCAAAACTCCGCTTGCTGCTTGAGCTCCCTCAACAACGAGTTCAGCGCCCTGCTCGTAGCTTGAGTTCCCTCAACAACTCGTTTGTCCCAAACAACGAGTTCACCGCTCTGCTCGCTGCTTGAGCTCCATCAATAACTCATTTGTCCCAAACAACGAGTTCAGCACTCTGCTCACTGCTTGAGCTCCCTCAACAACTTGTTTGTCCCAAAGAATGAGTTCAGCACCCCGCTCGCCGCTTGAGCTCCCTCAACAATTTGTTTGTCCCAAACAACGAGTTCAATGCCTTGGTCTTTACTCAAGCTCCACCAAATAGCTCGTTGGCTCCAAAGAACGAGTTCAATGCCTTGGCATTTGCTCATGCTTCACCAAATATCTCATTGGCTCCAAACAATGAGTTCGACGCCTTGCTCTATGCTTGAGCTCCGTCCATAACTCATTGGCTCCAAACAATGAGTTCAATGTTCCACTCTACGCTCCTTGGCTCCTCACAATGATTCCAACGCCTTGGTCTTCGCCCAAGCACCACTAACAACTTGCCGGGGCCAAACAACAAGTTCAAGCTCAAGTGCATCTCAAAGCTCTCCCTACAAACTCGTCGGGGTCAAACGGCAGTTCCTGGACCAACTCAGTCAAAGAGTTGTCTCTACACGCTTGCTGGGTGCAAACAGCAGGTACAGTGTCCAACCCCGTCACAGAGTCCTCTACATGCTTGCTGGGCGCAAACAGCAAGCTCCGCACTCAATTCTGCCATCGATTTCTCTCCAAACTTGCTGGAACAAATAGCAGGCTTTACGTCAACTCAATCAAAAAGTTGTCCCTCTAAACTTGCCGGGCACAAACGGCAAGCTTGAACGTTCAACTCTATCTCTGAGTCGTCTCTCGACGCTTGCTGGGATCAAACGGCAAGCTCTACATCCGCTCTATCTCAGAGTTGTCTCGAAACTTGCCGGGATCAAACGGCAGTTTCTACATCAACTTTATCTCAGAGATGTCTCTACACGCTTGCTAGGTGTGAACAGCAGGTGCGACATCCAACTCGATCATAGATTCCTTTCTAAGCTTGTTGGGAACAAACAATAAGTACAGCACACAACTCGATCACGGAGTTTCCCCTATAAATCTGCTGGAACCAAACAGCAAGCTCAACACTTAATTCTACCACTCAGTTCCATCTAAATTCGCTAGGATCAAACAGTGAACCATATACTGACTCAGTCAAAGAATTGTCTCTCCACACTCACTGGGATCAAATAGCGAGCTCCACGACAAGCTCAGCATTCAACTCAGCCACAGAGTTCTCTACAAACTTGCCAGGCGCAAACGACAAACTTGAACGTTCAACTCTATCCCGGATATGCCACAACTACTTGTTGGGATCCAACAATAAGTATGCAAACAGCTCTCCCGGCACAGCTATTGATATGTGTGGTAGGGTAAAAATGGCTTGGGGCCCAACCAGAGCCCAATACAACTCTCACTCAAAAATGATAAAAACAACAATCTAGTTCGGCTTCGAGCCACTACAGGGTCGGCACCGAACCTCAAGTTCACCCCCACAGAATTGGTCTCCTCGTATCCGACGAGCATCGATGGCCCTCGGCCTCCGATCCACGACAGCCCCCCGGGCCGTCCGCCCTGCCTGGTAAAGAATGAAGATGACCTGGCACAACCCAGGCCACCAGATTCTCCTAGGAGCACAGGAGCCCCATGATCAGCCATGTCAGCTCCAAATACCACTTAGGGCGTTGCCACGTCAGCCCTATACCACTCTGGGCACTGCCACGTCCGCCCTAAACCCCTTGGGCCTCCTGCCACGTCAGGCCCATGGACTTTCGGGTCCAGACCCGGCCCCCAAGCGGATCCATACCCGGTTGGGATTCCCTATAAATACAAGACCCTCACCCACCTTTTCAGGTAACCAATCTTTTGCCACTTAAATTGACCTAGTTATTGCTACTCTCTCACAGAGACTGACTAGATCGTCGGAGGGTCCGCCACCGGGATAAACCCCGGTGTTTCCGGACCGTCTGCAGGTACACAAGACCTCGGATCCGAACCCTCTGATCCGAGCCCAGACATCCACCCCATTCCGAGCCCCTCGCAGGTACCGTCCGGTCAGCCGAGGGTCGTCTGACAAGCAGCTTTCTCCTTCAATACAAATCGAGTCCGAACTCACACCTGGTGCATCCACACGTCTCCCAGAAACAAACCGCATCAGGTTGGCGCCGTCTGTGGGAACACTGCTTCAGAAGCCGACCCGAGCCCGACCATCAAGGGACCTCGACAGCCGAACTCTCATGGCCTCCAAGGGCAAGGGGGCTGCTTCCTCCGTCAACCGACGAGACTCGCCCCCACCAACTGCTAACGCCGGGCCACGCATTTCAAAACACAGGGCTCCCCATCAGGGGTCCCAAAGGAGCGTCACCCGTCAAGTCCAACCCGACCTACGGGGGATAATCATCAACCGGCAGGTTAGCCGCAGCAGGGGAAGGGCCGCTTCCAACCCGGCCCCGAACCATCCAAGACCGCCGCCCGAGGGACGGAGGCCAGCGCTCAGCCGCGTCGGAAGGCAGCCTTCAGACTGACCAAACAGGGTCGAGGGAGCCCCCGTCACTCACAAGGAGTTCCAGGACTTCCGAAGAGAAATTCTGGGGGCTCTCCGATGGGCCCCCAGGGAGGAAGCCCTCCATTCCCAAACCGGGTCGGACGCCGAGGCCAGCGTGTCCCGCCCATCAACAATCCAGCCAGAGGACGATGGCGTACTCCTAAGGCGCCTCCAAGAAATGGAGGATCGCCTCGATCACATAGGAGACGGCGGCCAACGAGCGGCTCAGGGGTACAGACCTGTCCGTCCTCCCTTCTTCGCCCCCATCCTCCAAGCGGAAATACCCAGGAATTTCCGACCACCTCAATTCGAGACCTACGACGGCGAGGGAGATCCTGCTGATCACATGGAGGGTTTCAAAACCCTCATGATGATTCACATCGCCTCGGATCCCCTGCTGTGCCGAGCCTTCCCTGCCACCCTTCGGGGTCCGGCTCGTGAATGGTTCTCGAAGCTCACCCCCGGCTCCATTTACTCCTTCGACCAACTAGAGGGCAATTTTCTTGCCCACTTTGTCACCAGCCGGAAGGCCGAAAGGACCAGCGCCTCTTTACTTGGGCTCAGACAGATAGAGGGGGAGTCACTCAGAGTGTTCGTCCGGAGGTTTACCGCAGAGGCAAGGTCGGTCTCCTCCCTTGATCCAGGCGTCGCCTCCGCGGCATTTCGGCACAACGTCCGTCATGGACAGCTGAAGGCTTCTCTGGCGAAGAACCCCCCCGTCGACTTTCCCAACCTCCTCAACAGGGTCGAGAAATACATTAGGGCAGAAGAGGCCCTTAACCCCGAAGATGCCAGGGAGGCCACCGGGAAGGGAAAACGGAAGGCCGAAGAAGTCGAACCATCAAAGAAAGCTCCGAGGAACGCGGGGGCCATGAAGAAGGTCCCGCCGGTCCCCCGCTTCGAGAGGTACACTCCCTTGACACATAACGTATCCGCCATCCTCTTAGAAATCGAAGACAAAGGCATTGTCCGACTACCTCCCCGACCTAATAACAACAAGAATCGAGATCAGCGCTTCTACTACCGCTTCCACAGAAATCATGGGCACGAAACCGACCAATGCCGGGCCCTAAAGACGAAATTGAGGAACTCATCTCAAGAGGGTACCTCCGAGAATTCACCCGAGAAGGCCCACGGGATCGGCGAGATGCTAGGAACCGGAGGCTCTCGCCTCCGAACCCTACTCCGAACCGCATCCAGGGTCGTGATCCCGAGTCCGAGGGAGCCGCGGATACGCCATTCATCTTGCACTGTGTCCACGGAGGGCCAATGGGAGGAGAATCAAATACTTCATGAAAAGCCTTCATCCGAGAGGTGAATGCTGTCCAAGACAACCCCTCGCCCAAGCTACAACCGATGCCGGTCTCCTTCTCAGGAGAGGACCTCGAAGGCGTTCGCCTACCCCACTGCGATGCCCTCGTCATTAGCCTCCACATGGCTAATTGTGAGGTTCGCCGAATCCTCTTCGACAACGGCAGCTCGGTTAATATTCTTTTCCTCGAAGCCTTCGAGAATCTCAAGTTACCTAGAGGCAAACTCAAGCCGGCCGGATACACCTTGCATGGGTTCTCCGGCGTCCCTGTCGTGATAGAAGGTATTGTTACCCTCGACGTTACCGCAGGATCGGCTCCTGTCAAGAGGATCGAGTCCATGGACTTTATGGTGGTCAACGTCAAGGCGGCTTACAACGCCATACTCGGCTGACCCGGACTATGCTCCCTGCAAGCGGTGCCTTCGGCTTACCATCTGAAACTTAAATTTCCCACCCCGCAAGGAGTCGGCATCGTCCGAGGCAGCCAAGAAGCAGCGCGATCGTGCTACATGACCACCGTCGGGGGAGGTGTGTTCTCCCTCGACGCCGTCGAACTCGAACCTGAGAAGGACGGCCCTGCTCCCGAACCTATCGTCGAGCTGCCGCCGAGCTGGAGGAGGTCCCAGTCGACGCCGAGCACCTAATGAAGATTCCTTGAGGGACGAACATAGGTTCTAACCTGGCTAAATGTAAATATGTTTTTGTGTAAGCACTCATATGTAAAGGGCCATCTTAGCGGCCCTCCCTATCTTATAAGAAAGAAATCTCTTTTTGTCAAAATCCAAACGCCTCGGCAGATCCGACCTAACGCCGGACAATGGGATCGGCACCCGAGTTTTCACTCCGGTATCGTCCCCAGCGCCTCGGTAGGTCCGACTCGGCCTCAGCCAGGGAGACTTCACAACACCCCACGCCGATCCCTTGCGGATCGATAGGGCCGAACCACACCCCCTTCATCATTCATTACACCATTGGCCAGAGCAAAGAGTCAAACGAATTCCTTATTCCCACTCCTTTATTGGGTTCTGAGAAAACAAACAGAGACCGTTACAGAAACACTCCACTCATCTCAAGCTAAAGGAAGCCGCCATCTTAGGGCCCCTCGGGTCCAGCGAATGGCGGGATCACTCCGACCGAACAACTTGGAACTCGCTCTTTGTCATGATGGTCCTTCGGTTCGGCCACGGTTGACACACTGGTCACGGAGCTCTGGGCATCAACGGGTCGCATACGCTCCAATAGCAGCAGCGCAGAGGGAACCCCCTCCGCTCGCCGACCCCCCGAGGAAGATGTCGAGACACCCAGCATCGTCCGGTAACGACGTATCTCCATCTCCTTCTCCACTATCACATCACGAAGTAGCTTCTCAGAGGAGGGCCTCTGCACCGAGGAACTCGACATAGTATATCCGAGTCCGACACCCACGAGTTCCCGATCCACCATCGCCCTCCTCAGCCGACTTGCCTCCCCACTTAGGGCTTCAGACTTGTTCCTGTAATAATTGAAGGCCGCATCAGCGTCACGGGCCCCCTTACGGTACCGAACCAAAGTGGCCTCCAAGGCCTCAACCTTGCTCCGGAGACACGCCACGTCGAAACGACGGGGGTCCGCCTCGGGAGGGGGAGCCATAACCTACAAGAGAACCAGCCCACTCAAAACACATAAGCAAGGAGGTTCGGAAATATCCGAGGTCAAAACACTTGGCCAGTCAAAAATCCTCTTTTTATAAATTAAGTTGCTTCTTACAAAAAGTGCGGTGGCCAGTCTGCGGAAGGCAAATACAATCGAGAGAGGGAAAAAGAAAGACAAAATTATACAGCTTGTTTTCCCACCTCAGTGTCGGCAGGCGGGTTCACAGGGGGGTCGGCAGACGGGTCAAGAGCGGGCCCTTCTTCGCCAGGGGTCTTCGGTGTCCCCTCGATCTCCATGTCGTACTCAAAGTTGGACAGGTCGACGGTCGGGTAGAAGTGCCTCACATGACTGAGGGCCTTCGCATAACACTCGTCCTGGGCCTTGATCACCATCATCTGACCCGCATTCGTCAACTCCTCCCTCTCCTTGGCGAACTTCTTCTTCAAGGAGACCACCCTCTTCCCCCACTCTGCATCCTTGGCCTCGAGCTCGAGCTTCATCTGCTGCTCCCTCTTGTGCGAGCCCTCGAGCTCGATCCGCATCTCCTTCATCTCCCGCTCGCTCTTATCTGCCCGAGCTCGCTCTCGTGCCAGGGACGCTTCGTAGAGGTTCTTTACGTTATCCCCCTGCATGCAAGCCTGCGACCAACAAGCGCAGATAAGACAAAGACTTCCGCAGTAAAATTAACAAGGAGGATAGGGTCGACGAGCTTACCAGCACGGTGGCCTGCGCCAGGCGCGTGAACGCCACCTCCACGGGCTCGCTCTCCATCTCCTTGCGGTCGCGAGGGGTCGCCAACTTTTCCGCCACCTCAACGGCCTGGGCCTCCTCAGTCAGACAGTCCCCCATCCGAACCGACCAATCCGGTGCCCACCGTTGCCGCAACATCTCCACCACAGGGCCTCTTCCTCGACCTCGACCAAAGGACCTTTCCCCTTGTCAAGATCGGATGCCTTCGCCTGGCCCTGGCCCCTCGAAGTAGCCACCCCCTTGCCCGTCTCCGAGCGAGTCCTCTTGGTCCTCGGCTCGAGCTGGGCCTCCGAGATGGCTAGAGACGACTCCCTCGGCCTCTTCGTCGCCTCCCCCTTCTTCTCGGCCTTCTCCTTCTTCATGGCGAGCCTCCTTGCCTTGATCGATGCTTCATCCATATCTACAAAAAGATCCAGTAAGGACAATGAGCACAGAGGAACAACAAAGTCAAAAGAAAGAAACAACTACATACACAGAACCGCCGGGCTCAGTCCGACGCTCGCCAGATGAACCTCCGTCACCTTCGTCCAATTAATATTCTGAGACAGACGGAGGCGCTCGACAAACCCCCACTCCTCGGCCGTCAAATCCCTCGGCCTCGACGGTTGATAGCTCGGCTTGGAGTGGTTCCATCGAGTGGGAATGTCCCAGGGCTCTTAACTCCGGATCACCAGATATTTTTTCTTCCAATCTTTGATGGAGTCCGGGTGGCTGTTAACGACCTTCCCCTTACTCCGGGGCGAGATGTAGTAAGAACCCTCAACCGCCGAGCTGATCATCAACATCGCTCGGAACACATTCAGCCGCAGGGGTACCTTCTGTTCCTCGCACATCAGCACGAAGCAGATGATCTGCTTCCAAGAGTTTGGCCCGTACTGCATCGGCGCCAAGGACGCCCAATTCAGCACCTCGCGAACAAACGGGTGGACTGGCAGCCTCAGTCCGGAGATGAAGGCGTCCACGGGGAAGATGCAATACCAATCAGGCAGGGGGTCGGTCGGCCGAAGGGTAGAGCTCGGCAGCATGAGCTCATAGCTGGGCCCTATGTGGTACGCCAGCCGCAAAGCCTCCAAATCACCTGCCTCCAGAACGGTCGGAAGTGTGTCCATCTTCACCTTCTTCCTGCTCAGCGACGACGGCTGGACCCCAAACAACTCCTTATCGGAAAGGTCGTCGGGGTACCGACGGAACGGCTTGGGCTGTACGGGCGACCCTGTCATCAAGTTACGATGAACAGGCGCCTGGCTCGAGCCACCGGTCCTCGACCCCTTCTTCTTCGGAGCCCTCTTCTTCTTGGCTCGTTCCGGCGAGGGGGTAGATAATCGCCCCAGACCGGTCGGCATGGAACTCGAGCCCACACCCTGACCTCCTATCCGAGCCCCTTCGGCTTCACCCCCTTCGGGGCCACCCTCCTCTTCGGAAGCCAACCCTAGAATCTGAACTTCGCTTGAGCTACCGCCCCCCTCCTCAGATTCGCTGCTCTCCACCACAAAAAGCCTCCGAGATCGCAGTGGCTTCACATTATACACTGGCACTTCCTCGCCTACCGGCTCCTCCCACGAAATCGACTCTGAAGTCTCCACCTGATGTACAGATTCCCCCTCTACCACGGGCTCCTCCCACGAAGTCGATTTGGAGGCGGGTTTCACTTCCCCCCAGACGTTGACGCTGACGAGCCAGACTGAGCCCTGTCCATCTATACCTAAACTAAAACAGACTTACCAACTAACCTGGGGTCGCTTCGGAAGAACGAGCCTGGTACAGCAAACGGTAGGGACGAGAGCTGAAGTGTTGGAAGATTTTTTGAAAAAGAAAGCAGCGAGAAAGAAGTGGGCGAAAGGAGGAGAGAGGGGAATATTTATAGAGGATGAAAACGACTCATCGATTTTCGCAATTACTATTCACCAATTGACGTGCAACTGTCGCCTGGAAAATCTCGCCACGTCCTCGAAACGTGCGCTGCTGACATCATCCAGTGCCAGGCTGGCAGCCAGACGCAGGGGTCGGTTCAGATGGAGGGTTCGGCGGAGAAAACATTTTACTTAAGTTTTAAGGCGCCGTCCTTCGACAGACGCCCCGGGCTCCAGGGCTCGGTCAGTTCCCCTCTCACCCGCGAGCAGCTCGGGGCTTACAGCCTCGGCAGCCGAAACCCCGAACTGTTCGAGGGTGGGACAGAAGCCACCATCGCCTGGAGCCCTATCGAAAGACAGATTGGCCAACCTCCAATCGGAGACGACCAATCTATCCGAGGCTCTTCAGCCCCGAGTCCGGATTACGGTTGGTGCCCCTCCCGTCTGGATCTCTCTCGGGCCAAACAACCGTGTCAGGGTCGTCTGACCCAAAAAAGGATCCAGACGGCAGAGCCACCACCAATCCGAGGCTCCTTATCTACCGGTCCGGATTACGGTCGTTACCCCTCTCGCCCTGATCTCCCCTGGATCTGGCTACCGTATCAGAGCCATCAGATCCAAGAGAAGATCTGGGCGGCAGAGTAACCACCTCTCCGACACGACCGGGGGTAAAATTTTGCAAGAGAGGCGTCCGCCGGAGCAGACACCTCTGATGGCCAATGGACCACCCTTGCTGTGATCAAATCCGCTGTGGAGGAAGGGGTACTTATAGCCTCCCCCATAGGCCGGCCTTTATGACATGGGAAAAGCCAAACGACGGAAGCCCATGCGCCATGCATTTATTAGGCGGTGCAATTAAGGCCCCTGGGAAATTGGAACATCACACAGATCCCGGAGCACCTTCAATGCTCCGCAAAAACAGCGGGCTACCCCGCTCAAACATTCTAAGGCACAACGGTTCGCCCTCACCCTTGCCGACCCGTAATCCCTCGCCAGCTCGAGGTCAGGTCTAGCACCAGGGTAGTCTTCTCAGGAAGGCTCAACGGCTCGCCATCGCCCTTGCCGACCCGTAATCCCTCGCCAGCTCGAGGTCAGGTCTGGCACCAGGGTAGTCTTCTCAGGAAGGCTCAACGGCTCGCCATCACCCTTGTTGACCCGTAATCCCTCGCCAGCTCGAGGTCAGGTCTAGCACCAGGGTAGTCTTCTCAGGAAGGCTCAACGGCTCGCCATCGCCCTTGCCGACCCGTAATCCCTCGCCAGCTCGAGGTCAGGTCTGGCACCAGGGTAGTCTTCTCAGGAAGGCTCAACGGCTCGCCATCACCCTTGTTGACCCGTAATCCCTCGCCAGCTCGAGGTCAGGTCTAGCACCAGGGTAGTCTTCTCAGGAAGGCTCAACGGCTCGCCATCGCCCTTGTTGACCCGTAATCCCTCGCCAGCACGAGGTCAGGTCTAGCACCAGGGTAGTCTTCTCAGGAAGGCTCAACGGCTCGCCATCGCCCTTGCCGACCCGTAATCCCTCACCAGCTCGAGGTCAGGTCTGGCACCAGGGTAGTCTTCTCAGGAAGGCTCAACGGCTCGCCATCGCCTTTGCCGACCCGTAATCCCTCGCCAGCTCGAGGTCAGGTCTGGCACCAGGATAGTCTTCTCAGGAAGGCTCAACGGTTTGCCATCACCCTTGTTGACCCGTAATCCCTTGCCAACTCGAGGTCAGGTCTAGCACCAGGGTAATCTTCTCAGAAAGTTTCAACGGCTCGCCATCACCCTTGCCGACCCATAGACCCTCGCCGGCTCGAGGATCGCTCTAAACATCAGGACAACCCCCTCATGAAGACCCAGTGATTCGCCATCCCATTTTTACAACCATAGACACTCCTCCACGGCTAGCTTACGCACCCCCGCAGGAGTGGGGGGCTTGTGTGGTAGGGTAAAAATGGCTTGGGGCCCAACCAGGGCCCAATACAACTCTCACTCAAAAATGATAAAAACAACAATCTAGTTCAGCTTCGAGCCACTACAGGATCGACACCGAACCTCAAGTTCACCCCCATAGAATTGGACTCCTCGTATCCGACGAGCATCGATGGCCCTCGGCCTATGATCCACGACAGCCCCCCGGGCCGTCCGCCCTGCCTGGTAAAGAATGAAGATGACCTGGCACAACCCAGGCCACCAGATTCTCCTAGGAGCACAGGAGCCCCATGATCAGCCATGTCAGCTCCAAATACCACTTAGGGCGTTGCCACGTCAGCCCTATACCACTCTGGGCACTGCCACGTCCACCCTAAACCCCTTGAGCCTCCTGCCACGTCAGGCCCATGGGCTTTTGGGTCCAGACTCGGCCCCCAAGCGGATCCATACCCGGTTGGGATTCCCTATAAATACAAGACCCTCACCCACCTTTTCAGGTAACCAATCTTTTGCCACTTAAATTGACCTAGTTATTGCTACTCTCTCACAGAGACTGACTAGATCGTCGGAGGGTCCGCCACCGGGATAAACCCCGGTGTTTCAGGACCGTCTGCAGGTACACAAGACCTCGGATCCGAACCCTCTGATCCGAGCCCAGACATCCACCCCATTCCGAGCCCCTCGCAGGTACCGCCCGGTCAGCCGAGGGTCGTCTGACAAGCATCTTTCTCCTTCAATACAAATCAAGTCCGAACTCACACCTGGTGCATCCACACGTCTCCCAGAAACAAACCGCATCAATATGCGTACAAGATCCGCCGATCGACGGTGATGGAGTAAAAAGCTGGGTATACACATATAAGTAATTATATATAAATATATACGAGTTGTTGCATATACACGACCATATATACATATATAAAAATTTATATGCAAAACCCAGTCTCAAAATAACTAAAAAATACTTCATAAATCCCCGAAAAATTGTCTCAATATTTCGTAAGAGGAAAATAGATACAAAGGGACTTAACGTGTTGGATCCACGACCCAAAACCCATGAGAGAAACAGAGGGAAAAAATCAAAGGGGAGCTAACGAGTCGGATCCAAACCCATTTCTGCCAAAATCCGCTCCGCTTCTTCTCTCCTTCTTCTTCTCCAGAATTTGGTGCCAAAATTCCTCTTTACTTCGCCTTCGAAAACCCAGAAACAGAGCTTCATCGACTCGCCAACTCTCCATACTCCAACTCCTACTTCAGACTCTAGCCTCGCCAAACACGTCGCACCACCGCTCCACCTTCGGGCTCCCTCAGTCGAGCTCCACCACCGAGCTAGAACGCGCCTCGCCGAAACCCATGAAGACCACAAAACAGAGCTCAAAAGCTCTAAATTTGTAGCTTGTCGAATCCGTAGCTCGGCGAGACCCCCGTAGCTCGGCGAGCCCAATAGCTCAGCGGAGCGCTCCGTAGCTCGGCAACTCCAAAGCCCACATAGCTCGGCAAGAATTTGAGGTGCCATAGCTCGGCGAGAACGAGCTCCGTAGCTCAGTGAATCCGTGGTAGCTCGGCGAACACTTGAGTACAGTAGCTCGGTGAGGCGAGCTGTCGTAGCTCGGCGAAAGCACGGGACCCACAGCTCGGCGAAACCACAGCTCTGTAGCTCGGCGAGGACTCAAAGCTCCGCAACTCGACCAAGAGGAGCTCATTTTACACTCCCATAGGTCGACGGAGCCTCGGAGTCGAAGCTCGAGCGAGAGCCAGCGCCTCGAAGTCTCGAATGGCGCTCAAATCCGTAGCTCGATGAAATGTCTCGACGTTGCGATACCTCACCGTTGCTCCAAGGCAACCCCATAGCTCCGCAGTCGCAAGTTACCATCGACGCCGAGCTATGCATTGAAGGAGACAAAGAGTAGCTCGGCGAAATGGTTCGCCGAGCAAGGGGTGGAGAAGACGGACCAGAGTCGTTGGATCTCCAAGATATTCGCGCGTCACATGATCAACGCTTCAGAACTTTTTCGGCCTCATCATGAGTTTTCGGCCATCGGATCTCCTCAGCGCGCGAGTCCACAGCTGATCGAGGCCTCAGATCGCTTTAAAAAGCGCGCCGGATCTGATAAATCCAGAAATTATTTGTAAAATCATTTTTAATTCGAAAAATCAATTAAAAAAATCAAAAATAATTATTTTAATTCGGAAAAATAATTTAAAAATTCTAAAAATAATTAAAATTGAATTTATTAATTATAAAATTCGAAAGAGTGATTTTGAGACTTTTGGGCATTCCATAAAATTCGGAGAAATTTGAAGAACTATGGAAAAATTCCCAGAAAATTTTAGAAAATTCAGAAAAATCCGAAAAAATATGGAAAAATTCAGGAATATATTCACTGCCTTCGAAAGCCACATACCAGTTCCAGGTATGTACGAACACTCCGACTGCTATGATTATTCGCCAGATTCTAAAAATAAGACGTACTACTTCCCGATAGCCATAAAAATTGCCTTCCGGGAGTGGGGGGCTTATGATGATGATAAAAATCGCAGCAGATCAGAGCCGTACGATCCTTGCACGGATCTCAAAGTGTCTACAGACAGATTAGCCATCACAGATCTATTTTACAGGTCTGGGCCCACTCCGAGACATGGGCTTCTCTCAAGCCTATAAAAAGTGACAGATTAGGCCCACTAAGAGAGACACCCAGCCCATGATGGCTAGGAGTCTCCTCTCTTATCCTCTCATAGGGATATCCTATCTCTTCAGGTGGGGGGGGGGGGGGATATGAAAGATCCAACGGTCACGATTCGGCTTCTAGAATATCTCTTAGACCTATAAATACTCCTCCCCCACCTCAGTCTCCAGGTAATCAACAATTTACCAGTTTTTACTCTCTCTCTCTCTCTTTCTGGTTCTAACTTGAGCATCGGAGGGTCTGTCGCCTGGGGCCACCCCCGGTGTATCAGACGTTTTGCAGGTCCGTCGGCCGCATCATCCACCATCCAATTCAGATCACAGGAGGTCAATCAACGATCCAGATTCAATCTCAGGAGCTCTAACGTCTCTTAACGGCCAAGGCACATGTTTGACTTTTAGTAGTTTCCATTCATTATTAACTCACTATCTGTGTGCTCCCACACCGAAAAAAGCAGCAACATTTAGTGCATTTGAAAAATCACTAGATTCTTTAGAATGTTATGGGAATGCAAAATAAATAAATAAATAAACAAAAGAAGAGAGCATTATGTCGATACATGTAATTTTAGGCCGTGAAAATGCAAAAAAATGTTTTCAAATCTTAAATTAAAAAATTCCTTTTGTCAAAAAGTACTTTGGGAAAAAGCTAAAATTTAAAAGTCCAACCAAACGGAGCCTTAATCCATGTCTTTGAAGAGTGCTGCAATCGTCAACATTCTCTTTTTCTTCTTTTAACTTCATATATTGACTTGTAGGGACATTATAATCCAAATTCCCTTCGCATGAAGGTCGTATATCAACAAATTAATCGTATTTATTTATTGTGATAAAAAAAAACTTGTGCTCTGTCTAACTTTTTTTCAACAAAATAATGAATTTGTAAAGCTTTATGTTTAGAGTTTGCATTGACGAAGTCATGGAGATCGTGTACTTTCCTTAATTGGATGAGTTTTTCAACCATTCTGTTCAAGATCTCATCAAACATACTAATATATTGACATTGAAAATTTCCAAAATTCAAGATGGATATATGGACGGATTAAAAAACATGCAATTTTTGTTGAGATGACAATGGACATTCAGACTTCAATTTTAGAAGACTTTGTGCTAGAGTATCCATGTTATTATCAATTACTTTGGTTTAAGATAATTTTGCAATATATTATTTGAGTTTCTTGAATTTTGATTTTTAGGTTTTTATGGTGAAACTATAACTGAGCAGGTAGGAGACCAACAAAGTGTGATATGCAGGATCAGAATGGTCGCGCAAAAAAGACAGATGCAGACATGTGGTACTCTATTTCATATACCAACACCTCTTTCGATTCGTCCACTTTTAGTCCCAACTCTGAAGGTTCATATCCGTTACCGCTAAATCTGGTGTGGGGGCAAACAGATAGAATTTGTGGATTCTTAGGAACGCTGAATAGTCAAACCTGAAACTTTTCCGCCGGAGTTTGACCGTCGACTCCCGCCGTTAACCTGAAAAAGTGTGAAACACCGGGGTTGATCCCGGCGACGCACCCTCCGACGCTCAAGTCAGTAATCAGAAAAGATTATGAATGAGCTTTTACTGGCAAAAGATTGATTACCGGATGGGGGCTATTTATAGCCGCATTTGGGATCAGTTTCGGGATGAAATCCCTAATTCCCAGTGAAAGGATAGAGCGAATCAGGGCCGTTGATTAAGTATAATCAGAAACCCTAATTCTATCCAACTGGACCGGATTTCTTGCGGGTTGGAACTCGTACCCGGTTGAGAAGAATCCGTTCGTGGAGTATTGGGCCTTTGGAGGAAAAATCTCGTACCCATTTCAGACCCGTTTGTATGTGAAATTACCATTTTACCCCTGTGCTTTAAGATTCGTGCCCGATTTGGACGGTTCCAATTTAACCCCATTTTTAGCCATATCACGAGCCCCCCACTCCCGAAGACTGAGTTTGATCAGCCTTTGAGGAGTAGTTTTATTGTTTCAATGGCTTGCGGAGTTGTATCGGAATCCAAATGAGGGGTGTCGGATCTTCGTATGAGGTATTATGGTGATTTTTGAAGCTAGTTGCGCGTTCAAGGTTGTTCTTGAGCTTTTCTGGACTTCTGATGATTTTTCTTAATTTTTATCTATTTTTCGGACCATTTATTTAATTTTGCGATGTGGTGATTCATTGTTCGGGAGGTCTTAATTAACTATTCTAAGCAATAATTATTTACCCAGGGGCTCAAAAATATTTCCTCGAATTTATAATTATTTCCTAGAATTTTTAATTAATTTTCATGAATTTTAAATCATTTTTTCGCGATTTTTAAATAAATAAATCGATTTTAATAAATAAATGTTAATTTTTTAATCCGATTTATGACGTGGCACCATCTGGGCCTTTCATCAGCCTACGGCACGACTTTCTGGAGGATCAGACGATCAGAGTAGCTCGGCAGGCTTTTCTCCGCATGCGGAGGTCAGTGCCTCGGCACCTCGGCACCATGGCCTCAGTAGCTCGGTGGCTCGGTACATAACGAGCTGCCGAGCCACGTGGCATGATCTCGAGCGTTTATCACGACGCGAATCACGAGGAGGGCGGCTCAGATCACGAAAAAACGTTATCTTATTGTTTTGTGGGCGTGGCGTGATCTGAGCCGTCCATCATGTTCTGGCTCGTTTTTTGAAACGATCCAACGGCTGGGATAACTCGGCGTCATTTTTCTTCATATGTGGAGGTCGGTACCTCGGCCGTAGCTGTTCGGCTGCTCGGCAAGTCGGTCTTCTCCTTTGATAGCTCGGTGGCTCGGCTAAGCCGTTCGGTAGCTCGGCTGAGCACTCCGGTGGCTCGGTAACTCGTCATCTTCTTCTTAGTAGCTCGGTGGCTCGGCTAAGCTGTTCGGTAGCTCGGCTGAGCACTCTAGTGGCTCGGTAACTCGTCATCTTCTTCTTAGTAGCTCGGTGGCTCGGCTAAGCTGTTCGGTAGCTCGGCTGAGCACTCTGGTGGGTCGGCAGCTCGGCCTCTGCCCCTTAGTAGCTCGGTGTGAGTTGTCAGGACACGTGGCTTAATCTGGAATGTTCATCATGGCGCGAATCACGAGGACGGGGTTCAGATCACGAGAAAACATTATCTTGTCGTTTTGTGGGCGTGGCGTGATCTGAGCCGTCCATCAGATTCGGACATGAATTTTGAGACAATCTGACGGTGAAAGTGGCTCGGTGGTATTTTTCTCCATATGTGGAGGTCGGTACCCCGGCAGCTCAGTAGAGTGCCTCGGTGGCTCGGCAAGTTACGAGTCGTCGAGCCACGTGGTTGGATCTGGGGCGCTCATCATGGCGCAGATCTCGGAGGTGGAGGTTCAGATCATGAGAAAATGTTATCTTGTTGTTTTGTGGGCATGGCGTGATCTGAGCCGTTCATCAGATTCGGACACGAACTTTGAGACAATCTGACGGTGAAAGTGGCTTGGCAGCATTTTTCTCCATATGTGGAGGTCGGTGCCCCGGTAGCTCATCAAAGTGGCTCGGCGAGTTACGAGTTGCCGAGCTGCGATGTTAAGTGAACCGACGCGACCTTCCTCTGAACCACCGCAGCTTTCTCTATTTTGTCGTTTTATCTCCCTTAATGGGCTTCTAAGCGTTTCAAAAGCCCAACCGTCGCCTCTATGGCTATAAGTTCTCACCCCCCCACCCCTTAGCTCATTCTTTCACTTTTACTCTAAGGTTTTTACTTTTGCTATCGTGTTGCTCTACTAGCGGAGATCTGAGCTCAAGGGCGGTTGCACTAGCTGTCGAGAAGGTCAAGCGATTTCCGGCGAACTTTTTCCGACCGTGAACATCACATCAAGGTCAGTTTTCTTTGCCTTAGATATTTATTCGAGATGTCACGAGTACAATCGGGTAGTGAGGCATCGTCCTCGGGGGGTCGGAATGCCGAGGAGGGGAGAGAAGTAATAAGCCGAAGAAAGGGGAAGGAAATAGTAGGGTCGCCTGTGGTCGAGGAGAAGGGGAAAGGAGTAGTCCGGTCTTCTATCGTCGAGACGGTGGTGGAGACCCAAAGAGGAGTGAGTGCAATGGGACGGATGCCGACCATGCTGTCCGGTCGTGCGGGGATAAGGCAGTACAGCGGTGAGCTGCTGACTAAGGCTGTCGTCGGTTGCGTGGAGACCTACGAGGAGAACGACCCGAGGGAGATTTTCGAAGTGGACGATATCCCCTCGGTTTTAACCGAGCGGGACTTACTTCGTACTCGGAAAGGTTTCGCGATCCCTCCACAGTACACATTGGTTCTCCCCGGTCCCGGAGTGCGAGCGAACACAGACTTCCCATCAGACACCTGTGTCTTCGCCTACGACGCGCTGAACACCGATCTTTGCTTCCCTCTTCATCCCTTCGTGATGGTAGTTCTTCGGTGGTACGGTTTGGCCCCCATAAAGTTCATGCCAAACACTTGGCACCACGTGCTCGGCTTTCTGCTTCAATGCCGAACTGCCAAAGTGGAGCCGGAACTCGTCATCCTCCGAAGTTTATACCGAATCAACAGGATGAGCAAGCTTGAGCCTCGCCACTACCTGTCGCCTCGGAAGGGAGTTAAGCTGATAGAAAACCCGGATTCGATGAAGTCGTGGAAGGGTAAGTTTTTCCTGATCAAGAGACCTTTGGCGTGGGACTTCCCGACCCGGTGGAAAGACAAAGTGTCGAAGTATGCGAAGGCCGAGCCAGTGTCGACTTCGGCCGAGGCAGAGGTGGCGGCGAAGTTGATCGGTCTCCCGATGTTGAGTTGGAGGGAGATGATCGAGGAGGTGCTGCACGGGTTGGGCCTTAGTCCGATCGACCCGAGTATGCTCCTGACATATCACTTTGTGATTTTCTTTTCTTTAATGCCTTGTACATTTTTTCTAACTTGATTTTCTCTTCACTTGGACAGAGGCGCCGAACATGTATTTTAAGGGTATGTTGGTTGAACAAAGCAAAGCCGGCGACGGCAAGAAGAGGAAGAGGACGAGCACGGGTCCCTCGTCCGGACGACCCACCAAGGCACCTTCGGCGGTCATCACCAATTCTCCTCGGGAGCCGTCCTCGGACGTTATTGTCTAGCCGACCCCTTCTGCCCCTGTAGGTGAGGGCTTCTCCGTCTCGGCGACACTGGCACTTGAGGCCCTGCCCCTGACCGAGCACGCCAAGGTAATACTGACCGAGGCTCACAAGAAGCTGTTCGTCCCCAACTGACGAGTGAAGAATCACGATGGCTTCTTGGGAGACTTAGGGATGTGTATGCAAGCAGTTCGCCACCTTCCGACCCCGAAGGACCGAGCCACCTTGAAGGCGGGGACGACAGGTGACGATGCACTCGAAGTAGCTCGGTCGCTCATGTCGGTAAGTCCCCTTTGCTGTTTCAAAATTTTTTCTTGAAAACTTTCTAAGTCTTTAGTTCGGCTTTCATGGTGTTCTAATTGTTTCTTCGTGCAGGCCACTTGCCACTTCAGCCATCTCCTCGAGGAGTATTCCGAGCAGGACAGGGAGCTGAAGGTCCTCAGCGACAAGGACCGGGCAGAGAGGGCGAGGGCTGTGAAACAGCTCGAAGCCGAGCAGCGTCGCTCGGACGCTCTGGCGGCCCAGGTTGCCGACCTCGAGGTGGCCTTGGCCCAAGCGAAGGAAAAGCTTGCTTCGGAGGTCGCCAAGGCAGCCGAGGAGAAGGCCGCAGCGGCGAAGGCTTTGGAGGCGGTAAATTTGGAACAAGCTGAGGCTGTGGAGAAGGCGAGGGCGGAGATCGAGGCAGAGGCCAAGAAGCACATGGCGGCGAACATGGAGCTGTCTCATGCCAGAGCACTCGATCACGTCGAGGCTCGAGTCCCCGGCTTCCAAAGGTTAGGGTACAGGCTGTGGCCTGGTGGCGAGGAAGAAGACGAAGGGGAAGAGGAAGAGGAGGAGGAGGACGAGTAGCAAGGCAACGAGGCCCCCGCCGATCCCGAGACTGTGGTAGCCGGGGACGACGAGGTCGTGGCCAACCCCCGAACCGGAGCGACGGGGGACGAGGGGCCATCCACCGAGGTGCCTGTCGCCGAGTCACCGCTGCAGGTAGCTCCTTGATCCTCTTATTCTTATAAAAAAAAAAATTTTCTTTTGTACTGCCTTGTAGCGGACTATCCACCACTTTTTGATATGAATGAAATTTTTGTTTGACATCTTTCTGAAGTTTCTTCAAAATTTGGCTAAGTGTTGGAGTGTTTTGACTTGAAATTTCTTCAAGATTTGGCTAAGTGTTGGGCATCGCCTCTTGTACTTCGTGTTGATATGCTCTCGTTTTTCAGGTAGTCGAGTCGAGTTTAATTGCCGAAGTCGTTCGTCTTCGTGCTGACTTGAAAGCAGCGAAGCGGGCCCTCTCTCGTAGCCGAGAGTGTTTCCTCAAGAGTGAGTTGGACCTAGAGGATCTTAAGGTTACGGCGAGAGGGTATTTCTCCGAGCTGAAACAACTACGGAAGCGATCTCGCGAGGTTCGTCTTGAAGGCGAGGTGGAATTGGTCCGAAAGGCGCTGTTCGACGCTGAGACAGAGAAAGGCGAACTACTGGTGGAAGAGCACCACCTGAGGATAGCAGAAGAAGAGCTTTCGGCGGAGGAGGAAGAATTAACGGCGATCATAGGTAAGTTGATGGTCGAGCGCGACGAACTGACGGGAGAGGTCGACAGATTGAAGAGGGTTACAGTTGACAAGAGTATCGAAGTCACCCATCTTTGTCGAATCATCGCCGATAGCTCTGGTGAGGCAGGCTCTGCTCGGCTTCCTCGCTTTAAGATATCCGTGAAAGACGACTCTTTGAAGGATCTGATCGTCGAACTCGAGGAGGAAGTTTCTCGACTTAAACCCCAACCCGTGCGGCCTAATGTCAGAAGTACATCATGTACTCGTGAAGAGAGCGAGAGGGGGATCTCGTTTTATGAGCTCGCGACTCGTGAGCCTACCGTTAGGCGGAGTCCGGCTGACGCTCAGAGTGGGGTGGCTGCTTTATCTAGTGGCGCTTCGGTTGGGACCACGGTCAGAGGCAGTGCTGAAGAGGCGTCCCGGTTTGTTGGTTTAGAGACGAGCTCAGAGGTTAGTTGAAGCCGTCTGCGGGTGTCCCTGAACCGAAACGTCCCCATTCCGAAGAAGCGTTGAATAAGTTGTTGTAATTATTTTTCTTCGAGTTTTTGTAGCACCACGTAGTAATAACTTGGTCTTGTAACTTGAACGCTCTTGTGCGCTAAAATTTCATAAAAGTGAAAGCTTGTTTCTCTTCTGTGTTTTTGTGATTTGTTGGTAGGCATCTATTCAAGTACAACTCCTCCAACTCTTAACAACTTCTCAAAATCAGAAGCAAATCTTTCTTCTTATAGACACGGAATGTCTAACTCCAACTTTAAACGAACCATAGGAACCCAAGGTTTAGCATCTCCAATTACTCTTCTCCCATGTTTAGTATAGTTGTAGACACTTCGTGCGCGTCGTTTAAGCTTCAACGATCGTGGGAGCAATTCCGAATGGCGAACCACTTCTAGCATACTTAAGAGCGAGCTTGCGAAGCGGAATCGAGCCAAGTGTTGGACTCCGAACTCGTTGTCTGAGTGAATTTCAACGGTTGTGGGAGCAATTCCGAATGGTGAACCACTTCTAGCTCGCTTAAGAGAGAGCTTGCAAAGCGGAATCGAGCCAAGTGTTGGACTTCGAACTCGTCGTTTGAGTGAATTTCAACGTTTGTGAGAGCAATTCCGAATGGCAAACTACTTCTAGCTCGCTTAAGAGCGAGCTTGCGAAGCGGAATCGAGCCAAGTGTTGGACTTCGAACTCGTCGTTTGAGTGAATTTCAACGGTTGTGGGAGCAATTCCGAATGGCGAACCACTTCTAGCTCGCTTAAGAGCGAGCTTGCGAAGCGGAATCGAGCCAAGTGTTGGACTTCGAACTCGTCGTTTGAGTGAATTTTAACGGTTGTGGGAGCAATTCCGAATGGTGAACCACTTCTAGCTTGCTTAAGAGCGACCTTGCAAAGCGGAATCGAGCCAAGTGTTGGACTCCGAACTCGTTGTTTGAATGAATTTCAATGGTTGTGGGAGCAATTCCGAATGGCGAACCACTTCTAGCTTGCTTAAGAGCGAGTTTACAAAGCGGAATCAAGCCAAGTGTTGGACTCTGAACTCGTCGTTTGAGTGAGAGTGATTAAAGGCCTTAGGGAGATAAAAATAATCACAAGGAAAATATGGAGAAAAATGTTCTTTATTGATAACTGCTAATCAGCTGCTTCTAAGTTGCAAGCCTTTGTTACATTGAGAAAATAAAGAAGCAAAATACAAGAAGTAAGAAGGAGAGGAAAGGCTCGACATTTAAGGTTCGTGGAGAGGCATTCAAGCGCTCTCTTGGTACTTCAGTAAATGGCCGGCATTCCAAATCCTGGGTATCTCTCTGTCCTCAAGGTCTTCAAGTCGATATGCTCCAGGGCGAATTACCTTGGCAATCTTGTAGGGTCATTCCCAATTCGGGGCTAGCTTACTCTTTTGGCTAGAGAAGGAGATAGCTAGTTTTCTGAGGACTAAGTCCCCTTCCTTGATATTGGTGGGACAGAACCTTTTGTTGTAAGCCTGCTTAATTCTTCTTCGGTAATCCTGCTGGCAAATTGAAGCTCTTTCACGGAGCTCATCAATCAAGTCCAAATTCGCCCGAAGTTCTCTGGCATTCTGCTCTTCTTCATAGGCCATAAGGCAAGGAGATGGTACGTCGACTTCTATGCGGATCACAGCTTCGGACCCATAGGTGAGATTGAATGGCGACTCTCCTATGGGGATCCGTTTTGTAGTGCGGTAGTTCCACAGTACGTTGGGAAGCTGTTCCGCCCATAAGCCTTTGGCCAACTAATCTAACCTCTTCTTGATACTGAAGAGGATTTGCCTGTTGGTATTCTCTGCTTGACCATTGGACTGAGGATGGGAGATGGAGGAGAAATGTTGTTGGATGCCGAGATCTTCACATAGAGATCGGAAAGCTGCTCCTGTAAACAGTGTTCCATTATCTGTTATGAGGACCCGAGGTATGCCGAATCTACAGATTACATTCTTCCAGAAGAACTGTACCACCTTGTTCTCAGTGATCATAGCCAATGGCTCAGCCTCTATCCACTTAGAGAAGTAGTTGATCTCCACAACTAGAAACTTGAGTTGACCTGGAGCTGGTGGAAATGGACCTAGCAAATCCATCCCCCATATTGCAAAGGGAATAGGGCTTGATAGGGATGCGAGTTGAGCTTGGGGTAGTCGGCGGATGTTGGAGAACTTCTGACAAGGGCTGCATCGCCGCACATGCTGCTCAGCATCGCGAAGCAGGGTAGGCCAAAAATATCCATAGTTCAACACTTTCCTGGCGAGGGACCTTGACCCTGAATGAGCTCTGCCTATACCTTCGTGTAGTTCTTGCAAGGCATATGAGGCTTCTTCCGGGGAGAGGCATTTCAAGTAGGGCCTGCCGTCTACTTGGGTGTAAGAGCGTTTGTATAAGATTCCTTCAACAAGGGTGTACCGCTCCGCTCTTGTTCGGACTCGACGAGCTTCTTTAGGGTCTTCAGGGAGGAGCCCATCCCTAAGGAATTATATCAAAGGTTTCATCTAGTTGTCCCGAAGTTGGACGGGCAGCGACTCCATCGAGTCGGGGGTTTCTTTTTCTATGCGCGATCTTAGGAGCACTTCAATCAGGACGGTCTGCTCGAGACCTTGAAGGGAGGAGGAGGCCAATTTGGAGAGGGCATCTGCTTGGGAATTTTCTTCTCTAGGGATCCGCTGAATTAGTGCCTATTCGAATGAAGCCATGAGATTTTGGACCTTGGCTAGGTACTTAGCCATTCGGTCATCTCGTGCCTCATATTCTCCTAAGACTTGATTCACAACCAGCTGTGAGTTACTAAATATCCAGAGACGTTGCGCCCCTGCCTTGCGAGCCATACCGAGGCCGGCTATAAGGGCTTCATACTCTGCCTCATTGTTGGAGGCCTTAAAATTGATGCGAAGGGAGTATTGGAGAATGAAGTCATCTGGGCCTGCCAGAATGACCCCGGCTCCGCTCCCTTCGGTGCAAGAGGAACCGTCTACATACACTGTCCAGATAGGAGGCCTGTTTGCTGCTTGACTGACCTCTAGTATGGTGCTCTCAACAATAAATTTAGTTAAGGCTTGAGCCTTGATTGCGGTCCGAGGCTGGTATGATATGTCATGCTGACTCAGCTCGATCGACCACTTCATCAGACGACCGGATGTCTCAGGTTTGAAGAGAACTTGCTTAAGCGGCTGTTCGGTAAGAACGACCACCGAGTGGGATTGAAAATAAGGGCGGAGTTTCCTAGCTTCCATAACCAAGGCGTATGCCATCTTCTGCAATCTTGGGTACCGGAGCTCGGCATCCCGAAGTACCTTACTCACGTAATAGATGGGCTTCTGAGCTTTGTCTTCTTCCCTCACTAGGACAGCACTGAGGGTTTGCTTGGAGGCAGCTAAGTAGAGGTAGAGGGTTTCCTCGGGGATAGGCTTGCTGAGGAGAGGGAGATTGACTAGATATGCCTTTAGCTGATCGAACGATTCTTGCTGCTGTTGACCCCACTCGAAGCCCTTAGCCTCCCTGAGGGCTTTGTAAAAAGGAAGACACTTCTCCCCTGACTTAGACAGGAAGCGCCCTATGGCCGCGAGGCGACCAGTGAGCTTCTGAACCTCTTTCACACTTTTGGGAGGAGCCATGTCCAGTATGGCCTTGATCTTCTCGGGGTTGGCTTCGATTCCTCTTTGGCTGACCATGAAGCCTAGGAACTTTCCCGATGAGACTCCGAATGCACACTTGTTCGGGTTGAGTCTCATATCGTGCTTCCTCAACACATTGAATGCTTCTTGTAGATCGGCAACATGGTCGGCCTTATGGATGCTTTTAACTAGAATATCATCAACATACACTTCCATGTTTCGGCCGATCTGATCCTGAAAGACCTTGTTAATGAGGCATTGGTAGGTCGCACCTGCATTTTTCAGCCCAAAGGGCATTACCCTGTAGCAATAGAGCCCTTGATCGGTGACAAAGGAGGTCTTCGGGGGGAACATTCGGATTTGGTTATACCCGAAGAAGGTGTCCATAAAGCTGAGCAGCTCATGGCCCGAAGTAGCGTCGATCAAGGTGTCGATGCTTGGGAGGGGGAATGGATCTTTAGGGCATGCTTTGTTCAGGTCCGTGAAGTCGATATAAATTCTCCAAGTTCCGTTGGCCTTCTTAACCATAACAACATTAGAGAGCCATTCGGGATAGTTAACCTCTTGTATGAATCGGGCCTTCAGGAGCTTGTCTACTTCTTCTTTTATGGCTTGTTGGCGCTTAGGGGCAAATTTGCGCCTTTTCTGTTGAACCGGTTTGGACCCCGGAGCAACGCTTAGGTGGTGGAGGAGGAGCTCCTCGGAGATTCCTAGCATGTCGACAGCCGGCCAGGCAAAGAGGTCATGGTTCTTTCAGATGTATTGGACTATGTCGGAACATAAGGCAGATGGGAGGGTCTTGCTGATAAGGAACTTGTGGTTCGGATCTTGCTCGGAAAAGAGCACTTCCTCCAGCTTATCTACCGGTTCGGACATTGGTTGGGCATTCCCTTGGGGAATCTCAAGAGTCTCGAGGGAGAGGACGGGACCCCTGGTGGAGTTCATGTAACACTTGCGGGCCATCTCTTGACTACCTCTTACTTCCTCTACTCCTGCCCTGGTGGGGAACTTCATCTTAAGATGATAAGTCAATGGGACGGCCTCTAGAGCAGCTAGGCCAGGTCGGCCTAGAATCACAATATAAGCAGCTGGGATGTCGACGACCATGAAATCCATCGGCTCTGTCCGGGTGGTAGGAGTTTTGCCAGCGGTTACGTCGAGGGTGATTACCCCTTTGATAGTCACTGGCACTCCCATGAACCCATGGAGCGTGTAGCCGGCGGGCTTGAGCCTGTCCCGCAATAGCTTGAGTCCTCGGAAAGCCGTGAGGAAGAGGATGTTAACGGAGCTACCATTGTCCACCAGTATCCTCTCCACTTTAAAATTCGTCATATGGAGGTTGATCACTAGTGCATCGCAATGGGGAGTCCGGACACCCTCCAGATCTTCATCTGAAAAAGTGACCGGGACTCCGAGGCCTTTGGGAGGGGGCATGCCATGTACTGAGTTGACCTCCCTGACGAAAGCCTTTCGAGAGGAGTTGGAGGTGCCTCCCATGGGGCCTCCATGAATGAGATGCAGAATGCGTTTCTCTTCAAACTCGGGAGTCTCATCGCGCCTTTCAGGATGCTTATTAGCCCCCCTGGGGGGAGGAGGGAGATCAATTCGGTCCTTTCTCACAAATTTAGACAGCTGCCCCCTCTGGATGAAGGCCTCAATTTCATTCTTCAGGGCCCAACAATCATTAGTGTCGTGGCCGTGGTCCCGGTGATATCGGCACCACTTCTCTTTGTCTCTCTTCTTGCCAGGGGTATTCATCTTCGGGGCAGGAGGTAGAACCCCTTCCTTCTCGACCTCCATGAGGACAGTAGAAATGTTGGCATTAGGAGGGGTAAAATTTTCAAATCTGGGAGGTGGACGGTGCTGGCCCCCATTGTCCTTCTGGAGCTTCTTAGCTCCCTCTTCTTCAGCTGCCTTTCTCTTGGTCCCAGAGAAAGACCCCTCAAATGTGGGGCGATGCTCAGCTTCCTCAGCCCGGATATACTTCTCGCTTCTGAGAAGGAGGTCGGAAAAGTTTTACGGGGGCTTCTTGGCTAAGGAGGACCGAAGGCTTGAGTTAAGGACATTTGACTGGAAGGCTGCTGCAGCGACCGATTGGTCGAGGGAGGCAATGGACCTCGCTTTCGCGGTAAACCACTTCACATAATCTCTCAGCTTCTCACCCTTCTTCTGACTGAGATAGAGTAGCGAAATGCTAGTTTTCTCAGTGCGATGGCTACTTACGAAGTGGGTGACGAAGAGGGTCTCGAATTGTTCAAAGGAGAATATGGAGGATGGGGCAAGGCAAGAGTACCATTCTCGGGTAGGACCATTGAGAGTAGCTGGGAAGGTTTTGCACAGTAGGCCATCGGAAGCTTGGTGGATCATCATGAGGGTCTTGAAGCTCTCGATATGGTCCACAGGGTCTGACTCCCCAGAGTAAGTCTCGAACTGCGGGGGCTTGAAGCCTATTGGAATGGGGGCCTCCATGATTGTTCAAGAGAAGGGAGGTCGGCTTGGACGGAGGGTCCTTCCTCTCAGGTCTTCTTCCCTGTCTAGTTGGCCGAGACGCCTCTCCATCTCGTGGAGACAACGATAGACAGCGTCATCCCTTCGACGGTAGCCAAATGAGTCTCTGGACTCGTCTTCATAAGAAGGGGAGCGCGGAGTTCGGCGATGGTAGCTAGGGGAATGGCGAGGACTGCGATGATGGTTACTCGGAGCTTGAGGAGGGGTTAGGGACCGATGGTAAGGACTTTGGACCGGAGGAGGAATGGGGACCCTCTGGGCATTGTTGTTGTTTGGCCAGAGGTTGAGGGCTTGCAAGATGGTTGCTTGGAATTGCTGGAATTCGGCACGGGTGATGGATGCGGTATCATCCCTTGGGGGTTGCCGACCAGCAGGAGAGAGGCCTTCTCCTATGGTGCTCGAGGGACTCTCTTCGCCCTCTATGAGGAGGGGACCTCCTGTGGTCGCGACGACGAGGAGATCGCTCATTTGGACGTTCCCAATGGGAGGCTCCCTCACGGGCCTGCCTTTCATCCAAACGGTGGCAAAGATCCTCTTCTTTCTGACGGTTGAGGAGGGAGTTGCGGAGGTCTTCAAAAGGGCGAGGGTTGTGAGATGCCATTGAATCGGTTGAAGGGTTGTGTACGGAGATGCAGTCTCGATGAGGAGGTTGCTTCTGAGGGTTGGGTCGAGAGACCCCTGCACCGGCATTTTGGGGCCCGAACGGAGCCCTTTTGGATTGAAGGTTCTGAAGAGGAGGTTGGTCCTGCTGCGGGGGCTGATCAGGTTGCGGTGGGAGTTGCCCCTGCGGCTGGACGGTTTGGAGGGGGACCTCCTGTTGCTGTTGAGGGGGAGTGGGTCCACGGTTGGACCCCTTGGATCTCAGTTTTCGGGGAGGCATGGCTAGAGACGATCTTAACCAAGGGAAGAGGAAGGATTGCTATTCGTGGATTCCCACAGACAGCGTCAATCTGTTACCGCTAAATCTGGTGTGGAGGCAAACAGATAGAATTTATGGATTCTTAGGAACGCTGAATAGTCAAACCTAAAACCTTTCTGCTGGAGTTTGACCGTTGACTCCCGCTGTTAACCTGCAAAAAGTGCGAAACACTGGGTTTGATCCCGGCGACGCACCCTCCGACGCTTAAGTCAGTAATCAGAAAAGATTATGAATGAGCTTTTACTGGCAAAAGATTGATTACCTCTTAATGGTGGTGGATGAGGGGTATTTATAGCCCCCTTTGGGACCAGTTTCGGGATGAAATCCCTAATTCCCAGTGAAATGATAGAGCGAATCAGGGCCGTTGATTAAGTATAATCAGAAACCCTAATTCTATCTAGCTGGACCGGGTTTCTTGCGGGTCAGAACCCGCACCCGGTTGAGAAGGATCCGTTCGTGGAGTATTGGGCCTTTGGAGGAAAAACCCCGTACCCATTTCAGACCCGTTTGTATGTGAAATTACCATTTTACCCCTGTGCTTTAAGATTCATGCCCGATTTGGACGGTTCCGATTTAACCCCATTTTTAGCCATATCAATATCCTTTCCATTAATGACTTTTCAGTGCTAACTACTTTGGTTTTTGATCCAGTTCTTGATCTGGTCCTGCCTGAAGATGCTGCCATTGCTGCTATTGGCTCTCTGTCGAAGTTACTATTGCTCTTTGTTGCTGCTTGAAGATAAGAGTGTTGCGTATCAGTTTGCGTATCGGGGACCATAAGTAAGTAAATGTAATTGTTGTCCGTTGTTGCAATTATGTAGTGTGCTTTAGCACTTAAGTCCTTGAACATGGAAAACATGTGCCATGTGTTAGTGAGTGAGCATGGGGTTTGTTAGGTGGTGGGGTCCACTTGTAACCGATTGAGATTCCCATCTCAACTACTGGTAGGTACGTGTTCTGCCCGTACTAGAACATGATATAAGGACCGATGTTATAAAGAGAATGATTGTGAAATAAATTCGATCTTGTATAATTTCTTTCATTGGCTTCTTCCTCCTCACATCTTGGTCCCTAAACCCTAGCTTTGGTTTAAGTCCGATACCGAGGAGATGACCCGCAGCGTCCGACCACGCCCTCGATCGAGTTGGAACAATAATATCAGAGCTCGATAATCCACACAAAGCTGCTGAATTAACCTGAATTAGGTCAAGAACACGATCAAGAAACTAAGAATCCCAGGATTTTGGGCCTGGATTTCGGTATGATCCTAGAGTTAGGGACCAGGTTGAGCGAGAAAGTCCCAGTAATGGTGACCAAGCTCATAAACGACCCAGTCTCGAAGAAAAGTTTGAGCGATTGAAGTTGACGGTTGATCAGTTGCTTCAAGAACCTCGACCCCTGCGACACTCTTGACATCACCGTCCACGAACGACGACAACGATTTCGACGTCGAGGAGGCATTCGAATTCGGATGACGGTCAAGAAGATTCGGGAGGCAGTGATGTTCTTGTACTTGATAGCTGATCGACGGCGAAACCCTAACTTCCAATCTCGGGTAGGCGAAACGAATAAGGTGCGTGATCGTTAAATAGTCATCGGAAGAGTTAAGAACCAAAAATTGAAGGCGTAAGCTAGATAATGGTAACACTTGTTTCCAACTCCAAACTCGATGGATTGGACTAGAGAGTATTGTGGCTGACTGCCCCCCTTAGACAGTCGACCAGCAACGACGGTTGTAGTTTAGTTGTTAACGAGCCTGGGTCTGGGTGATCTTTCAGGCATATCTTCTACTCCAAGTTAGATCGTACGAACCCTATCGTGTAGCTCTCTTTTCATGATATATCAGACGGTTATTATATCATGACTGAACTTAGGGTTTCTCTACATCTCTATATATTGTAATATCCTCCATTGAGAGAGACATTATTTCATTCAAAGTTATCCATCGTAAACATCAGATTATCTTTAGCAATGCTTGAGAGAGAGATAGGTTCTTGATGAGAGGGTTTATACCTCTTCTAATCTTCTCTAGTTGAATAATATCACGCTTATTTTTCCCCGAATTAGGGTTCGCCTAAACTGGGACAATATTGTGTGCTTTGTGTGCTTGGTTTGATCTACTTGTTTGATTGTTCATTGGATCAGTTACTGCTTCTTGCTCCTAAAGCTCCACTCCGCTGCGCCAATTTCCGAACATTTGACACCATTGCTCAGGGCATGTGAATTCTCCGGTTCTTAATTCCTTATTACTCAGTCAGTGTCTTTCTATTTCAATAGATGTATGGATATGTTCTGTACTCCTTGTGAGATGAGTAAGAGCACCAGATTACCATTTTATGACTTTGTCCAGGTCTAAACAGCCATTTATGCTTATTATGGCCATCTCCAATTAGTTTATTTTCTGGTTTCAAGTATTATGTTATATTTTTAGATGATTTTTCTAGATATTCTTAGGTTTATTTACTAAAGTGCAAATCAGATGTTTTTTCAACATTTGTATCTTTTAAATCTATGGTTGAGAACTTATTTATGTACAAACTAAAGTAGTTTCAAAGTGATGGTGGCTGTGAGTACCTCAATAAATGCTTTCAATCATTATTGCACGACCCGGTGTTCAAACTTGCCTCTGGGCACCAAATACTCCATAAAAAAATGGGGCAACTTAAAGGAAACATAGATCAATTTTAAATATGGACCGTGAAATGCTTTTTCAATCTCATCTTCCACCAAAGTTTTGGGTTGAAGCAATGAATACGGTAGTGTATGTTATGAATCTTCTTCTCTCTTCCACCGCAAAGTTTGAAATCTCCCATCAACTTTTGTTTCAAAGTAAACCTGATTACAACTTTCTTAAGGTGTTTGGTTGTTCCTGCTTTCCAAATCAAAGTTCGACTATAAGCTTACACCAAGATCTTCTCATTGTATTTTCCTTGGGTATGTGGAAAACTATCAAGCTTATCGATGTTTAGGTTTAATTACCAACAAGGTAGTTATTTCTCATCATGTTAAATTTTTTTACCAATTGAGGTAGGATAAAAATGGCCTGGGGCTCAGGATGGCTCTCGCTCCAAGTCAAGCTGGCTCGGCCCCGGACCACCACAGGCTCGGTGCCGAGCCGTAAGTTCACCACCACGAAACCAGCCCCCCCGCTCCCCCCCTCCCCCCCCCCCCTCCCCCCCCCCCCCCGGCGCGTTCCGACGACCCGCCACGACCCTCGGTCTCCGATCCTCGGCGGTCTCACGGGCCGTCCACTCAGCCGGGTAAGGGAGGGGGATGACCTGGCGCAACCTAGGCCCTCTGATCCCCCCAGAGACACAGGGCCCCTACGATCTGCCATGTCAGCTCCAAAGCCACTTGGGGCTCTTGCCATGTCAGCCCTAAACCGCTCTGGGCTCTGCCACGTGTGCCCTAAATCACCTGGGCCTCTTGCCACAACAGGCCCATGGGCTTTCGGGTCCAGACCCGGCCCCCAAGCGGATCCAAACCCGGTTGGGTTATCTATAAATACCAGACCCTCACCCACCTTCAAAGGTAATCAATCTTTCTTCCACAAAACCCTACTTACTGCTACTCTCTCACAGAGACTAACTAGATCGTCGGAGGGTCTGCCACCGGGATAAACCCCGGTGTTTCTAGACCGTCTGTAGGTACGCGAGGCGAGGCAACCCGAGCCGCTCCTCCAGTGCCGAGGCGAGCCTACAGCTCACCGTCCACTACCGAATCCTTCCCCTCTTACAAATTGAGTCCGAACTCACACCTGGTGCATCCACACTCTAGCAAAAAACAAACCGCATCAGGTTGGCGCCGTCTGTAGGAACCTTTATTTATCCAGTAAGGACGACAGTCCGAGCCTCGCCACCGACACTCTCCCTCCGGTCCACTCTTCCATGCCTCCCAGGGCCCGGAGGTCGGCTTCTTCCGCCCGCCGTAACGGGCCTCCTAACCAGGACGCCCTCGCGGGAGCGCAAGGGTCAAATAATCCGGGGGCGAACCCCGGACCCCAGCAAGGCGAACCTCACGTCGAGCAACCCGACCTTCGTCGGGTCATTATGAACGAAGGGCTAGTCAGGCCAGGGGAGGGACCGCTTCCAACTCGGCCCCGAACCATTCCAGGCCGTCGGTACTCAGCCACATCGGCCGAATTCCTACGCCCCGACCCTTCCGACCACGGCACGATCACAAGGGCCGAGTTCCGAAGCTTTCGGGAGGAAATCATGGAGGCGCTTCACGGAGCGCCAAGGTCCGCAACGCTCGACCGACCCCGTCAAATGAGCGAAGGAAGGAGCTACACTTACGCGCCGCCTCCTCCACCGGAGCGCGCAGACCAGGTACTCCGTCGCCTCACTGAGATGGAGAATCGCCTCGAGCACATCGGTGACGGGAATCCAAACCCCGTCCTAGGCCGAGCGCCTTCCTGGCCGCCATTCTCCGACAACATTTTAGAAGCGGAGATCCCCCGGAACTTCTGGCCACCGCAATTTGAGACTTACAACGGCGAGGGTGATCCAGCTGATCACATGGAGGGCTTCAAGACCCTCATGATGATTCACAGCGCTTCGGATCCCCTGTTGTGCCGAGCCTTCCCGGCTACCCTCCGGAGCCCGGCCAGGGAATGGTTCTCCAAACTCTCCCCAGGCTCAATCTTTTCGTTCGATCTGCTGGAAGCCAACTTCTTGGGCCACTTCGTCACTAGCCGGAAAGCCGAGAAGACGAGCGCCTCCCTGCTCGACCTCCACCAGAGGGAGGGGGAGTCACTCCGTGACTTCGTCAAAAGATTCACGACCGAGGCAAGATCCGTCTCTGCCCTCGACGCCGGGGTCACCTCGGCCGCCTTCCGGCACAATGTCCGCCACAACCAGCTGAAGGTATCCCTGGCGAAGAAACCACCTCTGGACTTTCCCGACCTTCTCAATCGAGTCGAGAAATACATTCGAGCTGAAGAAGCTCTAAACCCAGAGGGCAGCAAAGAAGTCGTAGGAAAAGGCAAGCGCAGGGTCGATGAGATCGAACCCGCTGGGAAAGCAGCAAAGGAAGGGGTCGGCGCGAAGAGGGTACCTCCGGTCCCTCGCTTCGAAAGGAACACCCCGCTAACACAGAACGTGTCTGCCATCCTCTTGGAGATCGAGGACAAAGGTCTTGTCCGACTCCCTCCCCGACCAAGCAACAACAAGAAGCGAGACCAACGCTTCTACTGTCGTTTCCACAGGGACCATGGGCACGAAACCGACCAGTGCCGGGCCTTGAAAGACGAAATCGAGGCCCTCATTTCACGGGGGTACCCCCGGGAGTTCACGAGAGAGAACAACCGGGATCGGCGAGATACCAGGAACCGGAGGCCTTCGCCTCCGAACCCTACTCCGAACTTCATTCAGGGTCGGGATCCCGACCCCGAGGGAACCGGAACCCCGGCAATCCTGCATTGTGTCCACGGGGGACAGATGGGGGGAGAGTCGAACACCTCTCGGAAAGCCTTCGTCCGCGAGGTGAACACTGTCCAAGATCTCCCCTCACCTCGATTGCAAATGGTACCCGTCTCCTTCTCCGGAGAGGACCTCGAGGGCGTCCGCCTCCCCCATTGCGACGCCCTCGTCATTAGCCTCCACATGACTAATTGTGAAGTGCGCCGGATCCTCGTCGACAACGGCAGCTCAGTAAACATCCTCTTTCTCGAAGCCTTCGAGAATCTCAAACTGCCCAGAGGCAAGCTTAAACCGGCCGGATACACCTTGCACGGGTTCTCTGGCGTCCCTGTCATCATAGAAGGGATCGTGACCCTCGACGTCACTGCAGGCTCGGTTCCTATTCAGCGGACCGAGTCTATGGACTTCATGGTGGTGAACGTCAAGGCCGCGTACAATGCCATACTTGGCCGACCAGGGCTGTGCTCCCTTCAGGCGGTACCGTCGGCCTATCACTTGAAGCTAAAATTCCCCACCCAACAAGGGGTCGGTGTCGTCCGAGGCAACCAAGAGGCAGCGCGGTCCTGCTATATGACCGCCGTCAAAGGTGGTGTCTTCCCCCTCGACGCCGTCGAGCTCGGGTCCGAGGGCAATGGTTCCACTCCAGAGCTAGCCGACGAGCTGGAAGAAGTCCCGTTTGGGGCCGCAGACGAATCGAAGTGGTTCCGAGTGAGCCGCTCGCTCTCCGAAGGTCTGAGGGCGGGCATAGTTGACTGCATCCGCCGCAACGTCGATCTCTTCGCCTGGAAGCCCTCCGACATGCCCGGGATTTCCGAAGACCTGATCATGCACAGGCTGAGCGTCACCCCGGGATCCAAGCCGGTCGCTCAGAAGAGGCGCAAGTTCGCCCCGGAGAGGCAGCAAGCCGTGAAAGCAGAGGTGGACAAACTCTTGTCCGCTCGGTTCATTCAGGAGGTCAGCTACCCCGAGTGGTTGGCCAACGTCGTCATGGTTAAAAGGGCGACCGGGGGATGGCGGATCTGTATAGATTTCACGGATCTAAACAAAGCAATGCCCTAAAGATCCTTTCCCCCTCCCCAGCATCGACGCCCTGATCGACGCGACCTCGGGACACGAGCTGCTGTCCTTCATGGACGCATTCGCAGGGTATAATCAAATCCGAATGTTCCCGCCCGACATTGCGAAGACCTCGTTCGTCACCGACCAGGGTCTTTTTTGCTATCGCGTTATGCCCTTCGGGCTGAAAAACGCCGGAGCCACCTACCAACAGCTCATGAACCGAATCTTCAAAGACCTAATCGGCCACAATATGGAGGTCTATGTCGACGACATGCTCGTCAAAAGTCGGGCCGGGCCGGACCACGTCGCTGACCTCGAAGAAGCCTTCGGAATCCTCCGGCGCCATAACATGAGGCTCAACCCGGCCAAGTGCGCATTCGGGGTCTCCTCCGGAAAGTTTCTGGGGTTCGTCGTCAGCCAGCACAGCATCGAGGCGAACCCAGAGAAGATTCAGGCCATAATAGACATGACCCCACCCCGGAACGTCAAGGAGGTACAGAGACTCACGAGCCGGCTGGCGGCCATCGGTCGCTTCCTCTCCAAATCAGTAGAAAAATCTCTCCCCTTCTTCAAGGCTCTGCGCGGCAAAGGGGGCTTCGAGTGGGGTGCCCCTCAACAAGAAGCCTTCGAGCAGCTGAAACAGTACCTCGCCAACCCTCCTCTCCTCAGCAAACCCGAGCCGGGCGAACTCCTGTGGCTCTACCTCTCCGCCTCGGATAGCGCCCTCGGTGCCGTCCTCGTCCGAGAAGAAGACGGGGTTCAGAAGCCACTCTATTATGTGAGTAAGGTCCTACTCCCCGCCGAGACGAGGTACGCAAAGATCGAAAAGATGGCCTATGCTCTGGTCATGGCGGCCCGGAAGCTCCGCCCTTACTTTCAAGCTCACTCCATCCAAGTTCTAACTGACCAGCCCTTGAAAACCATCCTCCACAAGCCGGAGAACTCTGGCCGCTTGGTCAAGTGATCGATAGAGCTGAGCCAATACAACATCGGCTATCAGCCAAGGACGGCGATCAAAGGTCAGGCCCTCGCCGAGTTCATCACCGAGTGCACGGCTTCTGAGCAGCCAAGTGTCGAAGAGTCGGACCCAATCTGGGAAGTCTATGTCGACGGGTCCTCCTGTGAAACCGGGAGCGGTGCCGGAATCATCCTCTGGGGTCCTGACCAATTCCTCCTCCAATACTCCCTCCGCCTCAACTTCCTGGCCTCTAACAACGAGGCGGAATACGAGGCCATGATTGCCGGACTGACCCTGGCACACCGAGCCAGAGCCAAGCAGATCCGAGCCTTCAACGATTCTCAGCTCGTGGTCTACCAGATCACCAGAGAGTACGAGGCTCGCGACGACCGGATGGTGCGATACTTGGCCGTGGTCCGACGACTCCTAGCATCCTTCTGCGGCTCCACAGTTGTTAGCGTCCCCAGAGAGCAGAACGCCCAAGCGGACGCCTTGTCCAAACTTGACTCTTCCTCCTTCGAGGGTCTCGACCAAACGGTACTCGTCGAAATCCTCTTAAAACCAAGTATCGACAACCGAGAACAGGAGGCAATGTGTGTGCAGAACGGCGCCAGTCCGGACGACTGGACCACCCCCATTCGGAGATTCTTAGTCCGAGCCGAGCTTCCCGAAGACCGGGCCGAGGCAAGACGAGTTAGGATCCGAGCTGAAAGGTTCGTCATGATCGACGACATCCTCTTCAAATGCTCGTACACACTGGCCGATGGTAAGCCGTACCTTCGCTGCCTCACCACTGTCGAAGCCGGCTACGCACTGAAAGAACTTCACGAAGGGATCGGAGGATGCCATATGGGAAGCAGATCCCTCGCTCGTAAAGCCCTGAATCAGGGTTACTATTGGCCCACCATGCTCCAAGACTCCCAAGACCTGGTCAAGAAGTGCGGCCCCTGCCAGAGGTTCTCCCCTATCAAGAGGCTTTTTCAAGCCAATCTCCGATCCCTGGCTAGTCCTACGCCATTTGCCATGTGGGGCATGGACCTTGTGGGCCCCTTCCCCGTAGCAACAGGGCAAAAGAAATTCTTGATAGTCGCCATCGACTACTTCACAAAGTGGCTCGAGGCCGAGCCACTGTCCAGCATCACCGAGTGCCAAACACAGCAGTTCTTCTGGAAGAATATTGTTTGTCGATTCGGGATCCCTCAGGTCCTCGTTACAGACAACGGGACCCAGTTCGCAGGCCAAAACTTTCGAAAGTTCTGCGAAGACATCGGCACCCAGCAACGCTTCTCCGCTATATGCCACCCTCAGTCCAACGGCCAAGCGGAAAACGCGAACAGGCAAATCCTCGACGGCCTCAAGAAGCGCCTTGACAGTTCCCCCAAGGGGTTGTGGGTAGAAGAGCTGCCCAGCGTGTTGTGGGCGCACCGGACCACCAAGAGGATCCCCACGGGAGAGACACCCTTCAGTTTAACCTACGGGACCGAGGCAGTGATCCCCGTAGAAATCGGTTTGCCCTCCCCCCGGATCATGGCCTTCAACGAAGCCGACAACTCATCCGGCCTAAGGGCCAACCTGGACCTCGTCGCCGAGATCAGGGAAAAGTCATCCGTCCGAAGAAACATATATGAACAGCGGATCGAGAGGTTTTACAACAAGAAGGTCCACCCAACAGACATCAAGACCGGGGACCTCGTGTTGCGCAAATTGTCCGTCTCCGATCCCACCGAGAAGAGGAAGCTGGCCCCCAACTGGGAGGGCCCATAGAGGGTAGCCGAGGCCATACGGCCCGGCACTTATCGGCATGGAGGGTCGAGCGATCAAGCGACCCTGGAACGCAGAACACCTTATGAAGTTCCTAGAAGAACGGTCATAGGACCCTGCTTGGCTAATGTAAATTATGTTTTTGTAAGCTTTCATGTGTAAAGGGCCGTTTTGGCGCCCCTTTCTATCATATATGAAAAGATCCCTTTTTATCAACTCCAAGCGCCTTGGCAGGTCCGATCTAACACCGGACAATGGGATCGGCACCCGAGTCCTCACTCTGGTATCGTCCCCAACGTCTAGGTAGGTCTGAATCGGCTTCAGGCCAGGGAGTCGCCATAACACCTCCCGGTGCCCATGATACCGCGCCCAGTACCGATCCCCCCACGGGTCGGCAGGGCCGAACCTCACCTCCACCAATCAATAGGCTATTGGCCGGGACAACAAATGAAAAGAAACCCCTTATTCATACTCCCTTATTGAGTTCTGGAAAACAAATAGTGACTGTTACAGGACCACTCCACTCATCTCACAAATAAGGAATTCACTTTTAGGGCCCCTCGGGTCCGAGGAATGGCAATCCCACTCCAACCGAACGACTTGGACCTCTCTCCTCGTCACGATGGTCCTTAGAGTCGGCCACGGTCGACACACCGGCAACGGAGCTCTGGGCATCAACCGGTCGGACGCGCTCCAGCTGCAGCAGCGCCGAAGGAACCCCCTCCGCTCGCCGGTCTCCTGAGGAGGATGCCATCCTCGTTCCGGACACACCTAGTATCGTCTTATACCGGTGTATCTCCATTTCCTTCTCCACTATGACGTCGCGAAGAAGCCTCTCGGACGAGGGCCTCTGCACCGACGCACTTGACATGGTGAACCCGAGACCGGCACTTCCGAGGTCCCGATCTACCATTGCCTTCTTTAGCCGGTTCGCCTCGGCACTCAGAGCCTCGGACTTCTCTCGATAATAGTTGAAGGCAGCATCCTGGTCGCGAGCCCCCTTGCGATAACGGACCAACGTGGCCTCCAGAACCTTGATTTTACTCCGGAGCCATGCCACGTCGGAGCGATGAGGGTCCGCCTCGAAAAGGAGAGCCGTTACCTAAAAGAGAACCAACCACGGCTCAAAACGTATCAGCAAAAAGGGTCCGGAAAAAATCCGAGTACAAAAGACTTGGCCAATCAAAAAATCCATTTTTATAAATCAAATCCTTCATAAAAAAATGCGGTGGCCAGTCCGCGGTCGGCAAATACAATTGAAAGAAAGAAAAAGACAGACAAGAGGCAAACAGCCTATGGTATCACCTCAGCATCAGCCGGGTTCACGGGTGGATCGACAGCCGAACCCACGACGGGAGGGTCAACATCAGGGGTCTTCGGCGGCCCCTCGATCTCCATGTCGTAGTCGAGGTCGGTCAGGTCGATGTTCGGGTAGAAGTGCCTCACATGGCTGATGGCCTTCGCGTAGACCGCGTCCTGGGCCGCGATCACCAGGTCCTGTCCCGTCGTCGTCAGTTCCTCCTTCTCCTGCGCGAACTTCTTCTTTAAGGCGGCCACCCTCTTAGCCCACTCGGTATCCCTGGCATCGAGCTCGACCTTCAGCTGCTGCTCCCTCTTGTGCGAGCCGTCGAGCTCGATCTTCATCTCCTTCATTTCTTGCAAGCTCTTGTCTGCCCGAGCTCGCTCCCGTTCCAAGGCCGCCTCGTAGAGACCTTTCACGTGGGCCCCCTGCACACAGGCCTGCAGTAACCAAGCACTACTGTAGCGCCCCGAATTTCTAATATAAAATTTAGAAAATACGTGGCACTTTCCCAGCGATCCACTTCAATGTAACAATATACATAGACCAAAAACTCGAATCATTCTATTCCAAATTCTTATTACAATATTCTTTTTCAATTGCAGCGGAAATACAGAACACCTTAAAATACATTTAACTGTTACAACCCTTTTTCTTTACAAATTTACCCAAGGCTCTATTATATCACTCTCTAAAATCTGAAGCTAATCCAAGCCTCCAACTCTAAGCAACCTACATCACATGAGACTAGAGTTGAACCCTAACCCCCAAACTAAAGGGGTCAGCCATAAATGGTGTGAGTGATATAAACAACAAACATAAACAAACAATAAACATAAATTCTCAGGCAACATGTACTGAACAAAAATACATAAACTGAACATGTAATCTGAAACAAGAACGATAGGCCAGTACAAGTCGAGAAACAATACCACCGATCAAGTATCAATCAATCAATCACTCTCAAAATAGTACAGCTCAACTGTGCTGTACAGTCGACTGTAAAATGCACCAGTCGACTATTCTGAACAAACAGTAATTCCCACCACTCAGAATATGTCCAACTGTCAACAATTCTCAGTACCACAATGTATGTCCAACAATCGATCACCAATAATGCCATAGATCGGATAACAATATATCCATCTACAAAACTAAAGATAATATAGATCGAATACGAACCCGGTATGCCAAGACACCGACGAACATATCCATCTACAAACAAACTAAGAAGGTATAGATCGAATACGAACCCGGTATGCCAAGACACCGACGAACATATCCATCTACAAACAAACTAAGAATGTATGCCAAGACACCGACGAACATATCCATCTACCAACAAACTAAAGATAACAAGAACCCTCAAGATCATGAAACTCATCAGCACCGGTCGACTTATTCTATAGTAAGTCGACTGCCCCGAGAACAAATATCCAAGATTTTAACAAGTGCAATAAGTCGACTCAAGAAACCATCAGTCGACTTACCCGAGACAATTATCAATAATTCTCAAGAAACATTCCAAACACTATAGTCGACTTAAAGAAATCATCAGTCGTCTGTCCCGACGAGAAACTGAGACACTTTACAAACCAAATATTCAGCAGACCAGTCGACTGAATAGGGTCTCAGTCGACTGTCCCGAACGAATCCTCAAAAGACTGAAGGTACAATATTAGGGTCGTACCAGTCGACTGATACATAGTCCCAGTCGACTGTCGGCCTACAGATCTCACAAATTAGGTCTGTAATCAATACCCAATACAGGAGTTTATCTCAATACCAAATCTCTTCCTCAACTCAAATCTGATCCAATTCGTAATAACAAGGTCCAGAGATTCCTCCATCCAATTTCTTATCTTCACTAATCATAATCAAATCTTTAACATGTTTCAAGCAATCAAGAATTGTCAATTGAGATCTACTAATCTTTCATGGATTTCACATGTATATTATGAACAACAACCATGGCATCGATTTCATACCAGATACGAAAGACATCAACAAAGCAACATGCAAATCATACACATGAACAAAACAAGTCTATATCACTCACCTTTAGAATCGAGAAGAATCCACAAAAGCCTTCCTTTGCTAGATCCAAACTCCTTCTCCAAATCGCCAAGAAAATAATATAATGAACTCTGAGTTATGCAGCGAATGACGGCTGCGACTCTACTTATATAGGCCGGGAATTAGGTTTTAGGGTTTCCAAATACATTTGCAAAACAATCCCTTCAAAATACAATTATATATATATATCTATCTACTCTTGGAAACTCATCCAAAATTCATTAAAATTAGGATTTAATAGAAAATATACTTTGAAATCTTAACCAATACTGTTTAAAACGTCCAGAATGCCAATTTTGCACTTTAGCCCTTAAAAATGTCAATTTTACAAAAAGGTCCTTCTTTATCAGAAATTGCAAATAGATCAAATTAATTTCAGAAAAATCTGGAAAAATATTACATAATTCCAAAATAATAAATAATGATTTTCCATAAAGAAAACTTAAATTTTTTTTTCAAATATCTCAAAGTCATTTGCACGTGTTTTGCACGTGTACAAAAGATAAATCTTTTAGAAAATACCAATTAAATCTCCAAAATAAATTTAAATTCATTTTCAAATAATTAAAATAATATTTGAAAATACGGGGTTCTACATCACTCCCTCCTTAGAAGAGTTCTGTCCTCATAACTACGGCTAATGAGGTCCGAACAACCCACTAACAATGATTGAAACTCATGATAGAAACATAATCTTAGGAGATACAATCACATCAAAGAATGCATTCTAACAACACAAATACATCACAAAAATAAACACAATCATGCAAAGAATTCAGAAAAGTCAATATTCCGCTGCGCGACTCTGATAACCTACCATCGGAAACTACGCTGCAACAATTACTGAACTCCTGCATCCCACTCTGACCTTCTGCTCATCCTTCCAAGAATCAGTGGCCACTCCCTCCTTAGAAAAGGACATGACTAAGGATAGCCACCTCAAGACCTTGCTTGGAAACACCTTAAGCTCCATACTAAGACTATCAATAAATGTGCTACACAATTGTATGCAAGAAACAGTATCAAATAAAACTTTATCTTTATTCCATCAATCCAAATAAATTTGTTACATGAAGATAATACTCAATCCTCAATTATTCCAAAATAAAGTTTCACTCAATACAAAAGAATAAATTCTTGCACACACAGATCATGTTTCTGGATTGCCCGCATCCCCTTCAGTCAACGCGAACACTCGCCCCTGCTTCGGATCCTTGTCCATCCCTGCATTCTCTTTCTTCAGCAGTGGACATCGTGGTCGAATATGCCCTTCTTGACCACACTGAAAGCAAGTCTGCTTTGCCAACTTCGGACATTCCCTCCTTTTATGTCCTGCCTGCTTACAGTAAAAACAAGTCACCCCTTGAGTTGCCGGTACCTTCTGCACTGGATCATTGGACTTGTTCTGCTTCACTGGGAATTCCTCCCCTTCTTGATCTTCTGCTGGCCTCTTCTTCTTATTCCAAGTCACTTGCTTTACCCGGGACTGATCCATATCTTCCTCGGTCATAGCTGCTCTCCTGACCAGCTTGTCGAATCTTCTGATGCCCAATGGAACCATCCTTGACCTCAAGTTTGGCCTCAAGCCCTGCACAAACTTTTTGGCCTTCTTTGCCTCGTCGACAACTAACTCTGGCGCGTACCGCGAAAGCTGAGCAAACTTGGTCTCATACTCCCGCACGGTCATGCCACCCTGCTGAAGGTTCAAGAACTCAGTCGCCTTCTTCTCCTGTACATCAAGAGGAAAGAAGCGATCTCTGAACTCATCCAGAAAAGCTTCCCATGTCAGCTGCTGATCTCCCAAATTCCTCTTCAGCGACTCCCACCAGACACCAGCATCTTTCTCCAACTGCATCGAAGCTAACTTCACCTTGCTAGCTGCCGGAGTCTCTGACACCTCGAAAATCGTCTGCATCTTCCTAATCCAATCATCTGCCGCGGTTGGATCAGCTTGCCCCTCAAAGACTGGCGGCCTCATCCTCTTAAAGGATTCAATCTGCTTGATGGGGTCGGCATTCACCAATCCCTGACCAACTCCATGATTTGGCGGCGGATTCTGCTGCTGAGCCTGCTGCTGATTCTGCTGCTGCGCCAAGTTGAATGCCATCAGCGCATTCAGGGTCTGATATACCTTGGCGAATTCAGCCTCTAGGTAAATTCCTGCTCCTCGAGAACTACCCGATCCGTCCTCATTGTTGCCACTATTTCTGCCCCTGGGTGCAACCATTTTGGATACTGCAAAACGAGGGTAAAGTTAGAGCATCACACAATTCATACTCAAATCTACACCCTATGGCAAAACCATAATCATATCATAACCTCAAACCAAACATCATGTTCCAACTCTATGTGATACTCACACTCTAATGTCCACACCTAGGTACTCACTCTCTAGAGTCCACACCTAGGTTGGTTTTCACACTATGTCTATTATTATCATTGAAGCATGCTTTGATACCAAACTGTAGCGCCCCGAATTTCCAATATAAAATTTAGAAAATACGTGGCACTTTCCCAGCGATCCACTTCAATGTAACAATATACATAGACCAAAAACTCGAATCATTCTATTCCAAATTCTTATTACAATATTCTTTTTCAATTGCAGCGGAAATACAGAACACCTTAAAATACATTTAACTGTTACAACCCTTTTTCTTTACAAATTTACCCAAGGCTCTATTATATCACTCTCTAAAATCTGAAGCTAATCCAAGCCTCCAACTCTAAGCAACCTGCATCACATGAGACTAGAGTTGAACCCTAACCCCCAAACTAAAGGGGTCAGCCATAAATGGTGTGAGTGATATAAACAACAAACATAAACAAACAATAAACATAAATTCTCAGGCAACATGTACTGAACAAAAATACATAAACTGAACATGTAATCTGAAACAAGAACGATAGGCCAGTACAAGTTGAGAAACAATACCACCGATCAAGTATCAATCAATCAATCACTCTCAAAATAGTACAGCTCAACTGCGCTGTACAGTCGACTGTAAAATGCACCAGTCGACTATTCTGAACAAACAGTAATTCCCACCACTCAGAATATGTCCAACTGTCAACAATTCTCAGTACCACAATGTATGTCCAACAATCGATCACCAATAATGCCATAGATCGGATAACAATATATCCATCTACAAAACTAAAGATAATATAGATCGAATACGAACCCGGTATGCCAAGACACCGACGAACATATCCATCTACAAACAAACTAAGAAGGTATAGATCGAATACGAACCCGGTATGCCAAGACACCGACGAACATATCCATCTACAAACAAACTAAGAATGTATGCCAAGACACCGACGAACATATCCATCTACCAACAAACTAAAGATAACAAGAACCCTCAAGATCATGAAACTCATCAGCACCGGTCGACTTATTCTATAGTAAGTCGACTGCCCCGAGAACAAATATCCAAGATTTTAACAAGTGCAATAAGTCGACTCAAGAAACCATCAGTCGACTTACCCGAGACAATTATCAATAATTCTCAAGAAACATTCCAAACACTGTAGTCGACTTAAAGAAATCATCAGTCGTCTGTCCCGACGAGAAACTGAGACACTTTACAAACCAAATATTCAGCAGACCAGTCGACTGAATAGGGTCTCAGTCGACTGTCCCGAACGAATCCTCAAAAGACTGAAGGTACAATATTAGGGTCGTACCAGTTGACTGATACATAGTCCCAGTCGACTGTCGGCCTACAGATCTCACAAATTAGGTCTGTAATCAATACCCAATACAGGAGTTTATCTCAATACCAAATCTCTTCCTCAACTCAAATCTGATCCAATTCGTAATAACAAGGTCCAGAGATTCCTCCATCCAATTTCTTATCTTCACTAATCATAATCAAATCTTTAACATGTTTCAAGCAATCAAAAATTGTCAATCGAGATCTACTAATCTTTCATGGATTTCACATGTATATTATGAACAACAACCATGGCATCGATTTCATACCAGATACGAAAGACATCAACAAAGCAACATGCAAATCATACACATGAACAAAACAAGTCTATATCACTCACCTTTAGAATCGAGAAGAATCCACAAAAGCCTTCCTTTGCTAGATCCAAACTCCTTCTCCAAATCGCCAAGAAAATAATATAATGAAATCTGAGTTATGCAGCGAATGACGGCTGCGACTCTACTTATATAGGCCGGGAATTAGGTTTTAGGGTTTCCAAATACATTTGCAAAACAATCCCTTCAAAATACAATTATATATATATATTTATCTACTCTTGGAAACTCATCCAAAATTCATTAAAATTAGGATTTAATAGAAAATATACTTCTAAATCTTAACCAATACTGTTTAAAACGTCCAGAATGCTAATTTTGCACTTTAGCCCTTAAAAATGTCAATTTTACAAAAAAGTCCTTCTTTATCAGAAATTGCAAATAGATCAAATTAATTTCAGAAAAATCTGGAAAAATATTACATAATTCCAAAATAATAAATAATGATTTTCCATAAAGAAAACTTTTTTTTTTTTCAAATATCTCAAAGTCATTTGCACGTGTTTTGCACGTGTACAAAAGATAAATCTTTTAGAAAATACCAATTAAATCTCCAAAATAAATTTAAATTCATTTTCAAATAATTAAAATAATATTTGAAAATACGGGGTTCTACAACTACTAAGGAAACCTCCCTCACAATATATTCACAAGGCAAGTGGGGTCGGCGGACTTACCAGCACATTGGCCTGCGCAAGGCGCGTGTACGCCTGCTCCAATGACTCGGCGTTCATCTCCTCGCGGTCCCAGGGAGTTGCCAGCTTCTCCGCCACCTCGACGGCCTGGGGCCCACGGGTCAGACAGTCCCCCACCCGTATCGACCAGGCTGGCACCCACGGCCACCGCAGCTCCTCCATTACGGTGTCCTCTCCCCCGGCTCCGACCAGGGGACCCTTCCCCTTGCTGCGTTCGGATGCCTTCGCCTGAGCCGAGCTCCCCTGAGCGGCCACCTCCTTACTCATCTCCGAGCAAGTTCTCTTGCCCCTCGACTCAAGCGTTGCCTCGGATGCAACCTGGCTCGGCCCCCTCACCCTCTTCACTTCTCCCCCCTCCTCGGCCTTCTTCTGCTTCAAAGTGAGCCTTCGAGCCTTGATTGAGTTTGGATCCATACCTGCAAAAAGACCCATTAAGGACAATAAGCTCAAAAGAATAGTAAAACTGAGAGAAAGAAACAACTACATACAAGGCACGGCCGGGCTCAGTCCAACGCTCGCCAGGTGACCCTCCGTCACCTTCGGCCAGCTGATGCTGTGCGACAGACGGAGGCGCTCCACAAACTTCCACTCCTCGGCCATCAGGTCCTTCGGCCTCGACGCTTTGAAGCTCGGTTTATAATGGTTCCAACGAGTGGGAATATCCCAAGGCTCCTCATTCCGGATCACGAAATATTTTAGTTTCCACTCCTTGATGGAGTCCGGATGGCCGTGAACCACCTTCCCCTTACTCCGAGGCGAAACATAGTATATCCCCTCCGACTCTCCTGACGAGCTGATCCCCAACATCGCCCAGAACACGCCCAACCTAAGAGGCACCTTCTGCTCCTCACACAGCAACACGAAACAGATGATCTGCTTCCACGAATTTGGCCCATACTGCATCGGAGCCAGGGACGCCCAGTTTAGGACATCCCGAATGAACGGATGGACCGGCAGCCTCAGTCCAGAGCCGAAGGCATCTAAAGGGAAGACGCAGTACCAAGCAGACAGGGGGTCGGTAGGACGGAGGCTAGGGCTCGGCAACATGAGTTCGTAACCGGACCCGATGTGGTACGGCGACTTTGCAACCTCCAAGTCACCAGCTTCCAAGATAGTCAGAAGCATGTCCATCTTCACCATCTTCCGACTCGGCAAAGATGGCTGAACCCCATACAGCACCTTATCAGAGAGGTCGTCGGGGTACCATCGGAACGGGCTCGGCTGTACAGGCGACCCTGTCACCACATTCCGAAGGATGGGCGCCTGGCTCGGCCCACCGGCCTTCCCCCCTTTTTCCTTGGCACCCTCTTCTTCTTGGCCCTCTGCGGCGAGGGAGTGGGTAAGCGCCCAAGACCAGCTGGCATGGAGGACGAACCCACTCCCCGGACCGTGGATCTCCTCCCCGTACCTCCTGCCCGAGCCTCGTCGGCTTCACCCTCGCCATGATCGCCCCCCTCTTCAGAAACCGATTCCAGAATCTGGACCTCGTCCGAACTGTCACTCCCCTCCTCAGAGTCACTACTTTCCACCACGTACGGCTTCCGGGAGCGCAGGGGCTTCACGCCATACACCGTCTCCTCCTCCCACGTTGTCGAGTCTGAGAGCCCAGTGGCAGGCGCCCCTTCCCCTCTAGACGTCGACGCCGAAGAGCCAGACTGAGTCCTAGACATGCCTAACTAAATAAACTTACCGACTAACCTTTGGTTGCTTCGGATGGACGAGCCTGGTGCCGCAGACAGTAATGACGAGCGCCGAAGTGTTTGGAAATTTCTTAGAGAAAGAAGCGAGAGAGAAGTGAGCAGTATGGGGGAAAGGTGGGGGTATTTATAGAGGAAGAAGTGACTCCTCGTTTTTCGCGTAACTGCTCCTCGATTGGCGTGAAACTGCCACCTATGAAATCGCACCACGTCACCTTGGAACGTGCGCCGCTGACGTCACCCACGTCACCTTGGAACCAGACGCAAGGGTCGGTCTGGATGAAGTGCGTCAGACCCAGACACCCCAGCATCTGTCCCCGGAAGCAAGGAAAAATTTAGATTAAAAGTGTTAAGGCACCCGCCCTCGGCGAGTGCCCCGGACCCCAGGACTCGATCGGTTCCCCTCTCACCTGCGAGCAACTCGGGGCTTACGACCTCGGAAGCCGAAACCCCGAACTGTTCGAGGGTGGTAGAAAAGCCACCATCGCCTGGGACCCTGTCAGAAAGCGGATCGGCCCACCTCCCATCTCCAACTCCTTCGGGCTGACAACCATCAGAAGGTCTGTCAGCCCGAAAGGAAGAGAGAGATCGGAGAAGACCCATTCGATCGAGGCAACCTACCCCCCGGGTCCGAACTTCATTGGTCATCCCTCTCGCCGTGATCTCCCCTGACTCTGACTACCGCATCAGGGCCGTCAGAATCAGGAGAAGATCATGGTGCGAGAATAACCACGCGTCCGACCCTCTCAGAGTTAGAATTTTTCAAAGAAGCAGGCGTCCTCCCAAGGTAGACACCTTCGGTGGTCGAACAACCACCATTGCTGTGATCAAAGCTACAGGGGGGAGCGGGGTATTTATAACCTCCCCCCAAGGACCAGCCACTATGCCTGGGAAACTAAAGCGCCACGCATTTATTAGAGGAGCCATTTAATGACCCCGGGAAGTTGGAACGTCGCACGAATCCCGGAGCGCCATTAATGCTCCACAAAGTCTGCCAGCATCAGCTCAGCCTTCTCGCGAAGGCCCAACGGTTCGCCATCGCCCTTGCCGAACCGTAAATCCCTCGCCAGCTCGAGATAGGGTCTCGCGCCAGGATAGCCTTCTCACGAAGGCCCAACGGTTCGCCATCGCCCTTGCCGACCCGTAAAACCCTCGCCAGCTCGAGGTAGGGTCTCGCACCAGGGTAGCCTCCTCACGAAGGCCCAACGGCTCGTCATCGCCCTTGCCGACCCGTGAAACCCTCGCCAGCTCGAGGTAGGGTCTCTCACCAGGGTAGCCCTCTCACGAAGGCCCAACACGACCCGAAGCTACTCCTCCATGGCCAACTCTCGCATCCCTGCAGGAGTGGGGGGCTTATGAGGTAGGATAAAAATGGCCTGGGTCCCAGGATGGCTCTCGCTCCAAGTCAAGCCGGCTCGGCCCCGGACCACCACAGGCTCGGTGCCGAGCCGTAAGTTCACCACCACGAAACCAGCCCCCCCCCGTTCCGACGACCCGCCACGACCCTCGGTCTCCGATCCTCAGCGGTCTCACGGGCCGTCCACTCAGCCGGTAAGGGAGGGGGATGACCTGGTGCAACCTAGGCCCTCTGATCCCCCCAGAGACACAGGGCCCCTACGATCTGCCATGTCAGCTCCAAAGCCACTTGGGGCTCTTGCCATGTCAGCCCTAAACCGCTCTGGGCTCTGCCATGTGTGCCCTAAATCACCAGGGCCTCTTGCCACGACAGGCCAATGGGCTTTCGGGTCCAGACCCGGCCCCCAAGCGGATCCAAACTCGGTTGGGTTATCTATAAATACCAGAGCCTCACCCACCTTCAAAGGTAATCAATCTTTCTTCCACAAAACCCTAGTTACTGCTACTCTCTCACAGAGACTAACTAGATCGTCGGAGGGTCTGCCACCGGGATAAATCCCGGTGTTTCTAGACCGTCTGCAGGTACGCGAGGCGAGGCAACCCGAGCTGCTCCTCCAGTGCCGAGGCGAGCCTACAGCTCACCGTCCACTACCGAATCCTTCCCCTCTTACAAATTGAGTCCGAACTCACACCTGGTGCATCCACACTCTAGCCAAAAACAAACCGCATCACCAATATTTTCCATATACCAGATTTTCCCCTATAGATTCTCACATATCAAACTTGCCATCTCAACCTAACTTCCAAAATCCAGCTGTTGTTATCCCTCATCTAATTTCTCCTCAACATACTGTTAGGGATTTCCCACCGAAAACCCCTCTTTAGGATCTTGTTGAGTTATTCGATACAATCAACACAAACGATCAAGCACACATGAGACCATACCAAAAACACCAAAGCACACAAATTTATCCCGGTTGGGGCTTTCGCCTTAATCCGGGAGAGAAGAAATCCAAACTGTTATTCAAGTAGAGAAGATACAAGAATATCACAATTCTCACCATGACCCTCTCTCAAGCTTCACCAGCAAGTACTAGTTGTTTACAATTAGAGAATCACTCAATCTCTCCTTCAATGAAGTACTCTCTTTTAGCTCTCAATGAAGGCCAATAACAACAATATATAGAGATCTAGAGAAAACCTAGTTTGATATCTTCATACAGTAACCATTGGATATTCCTGAAGAGACAACCCTATGATAGGAGCCATCAGATCTAACTTGAAGAGCAAGTTGGGCTTCTCACGAATCACCAAGATCCGACCCAATAAACCCATCAGGGCCGCGACCGGTCGACCACACCCCCAAGGTCAGTCGATCGTCCCCCTCTCGGGGATTTCTGCACCTTATGACCGGTCGACCGCACCATATGACCGGTCGACCGCCACTTTTGCAACTACAGCTGCTGACTGTTTTCTTGCCTCTACCCTATCTCCGATCATCTCGATTCCTCCATTGTTTCATCGTCTTCTTATCCAACATAGTATGCAAGACATAAATCCAACAATCTCCACCTTGGATTGCATACTCATGAATCCACACCTGTGTAATTTAAAATCCTCTAGACTCTTTTCCTTCTCTTCTTGCAAACAACTCGTTTCAATGGCTTCCTCTGCTAGTTGAATATATCTCCACCTGTTTTTCTCCCGCTGTATGTCCCCTTCAATGGCACACCCCAGTAGATGCAATCATGGAGGTGCCACCCTCCACACGAACTCCACCTACCTCAAGGCTCTCTCCACCTTCCGACGATATTCGAACGTCGCAGTCTCGTCCGGATGATTCGACGACATACTAGATAGTGCTTTAGGAACAATGGGCTTCGAAACACTTGCGCAAGTTTTTCTGTTCCTCCAAAGCTGGTAGAGGTTGTGCTGATCCTGCCCAATCCCCTCTTACCCTTCATCATCTCACGATAAATTTTCCAATCTGAACGAACTCCACCTGGATCTGTGTACCTACAGTCCTGAACATCTAGAGTTCTCATGAAAATAAGGCTCCACTTCATCAACGGAATATGCATGCCCCTTGCTAGTATGTGTCCCCTTCCGCCTATCATTTTTGACTCATTTGTTTTCTCACATCTTACTTCACAAGTTTTGTCAATCTTCGTTCTCACACAACGACATGATGCAAACCTGTAAGTAGAAACATTACTTCACAAATCTTATCAAACTTCGTTCTCACACAACGATATGATGCAAATTTGCAAGTAGAAACCATCTCCATCTAGGAGCAAACTTGAGAAGAACTAACCGAATCAAAATAACAACCAGAATTCACATCTAAAGAACTTGAAACAAAAGCACTGTTTAAGCCTTCACCTGAGTCAGCAGCACTGTATTTGGCACCCTTCTGACTCAATCGCTTGCAACAGTCTCTCATATAATGCTTAATCCCTTTGCACTGGTGGCCACGGATCTTACCCCGACATACACTTTTCCTTCCAATCAAAGTACAATCCACCTCCAAGCAACTCACAGAAGTTGACGCCGATTTCTGACTCTCCTTCTTAAGTGCATCCTCCTCCAACCCCTTGATCATACCTGCTATGAAAAAATTCTCCTTGGTAGATTTCTTGCCTAGCACGGTTATCATGTTGGATTGATTTGATGGTGAATATATTGAGTTGGAAACCCTTAGATCATCTGCGTTGAACGCCCTCAGTTCAGATAACTCCATATTGAACTCCACTTCATGATCTAGAAGAGCGGTACTTTCCTTCATTGAGAAAACCCATAACTTTCTTTGCTGGTGCATCCGAACTTGTGACGACGATCCCGAGTAGTCAGTTCTGAATCTTACCCAAAGACTCACCGTACTTCTCCTATACCTGACTTCGTTCATCAATGACAACCGGATTAAACCCAAGGATTCTGAACACATCTGCTTCCACTTCTCCTGCTTTGTGCCAAATGGTCTCCCTTTATCTCTTTCTAGGACTAGATCCAAGTCTTGTTGAACCGATGCTTCATGCATGTCCACCTTCAAGAGATCAAAGTTGATCTTGCCTTTGAACTGCTTGATCTTCGTGATTTGAACTGCCATCATCTCCAAGGAACTCGAACAAACTCTTGACCCGAAGCTCTGATTCCAACTGTTAGGGATTTCCCACCGAAAACCCCTTTCTAGGATCTTGTTGAGTTATTCGATGCAATCAACACAAACGACCAAGCACACATGAGATCATACCAAACACACCAAAGCACACAAATTTATTTCGGTTGGGGCTTTCACCTTAATCCGGGAGAGAAGAAACCCAAGTTGTTATTCAACTAGAGAAGATACAAGAATATCACAATTCTCATCACGACCCTCTCTCAAGCCTCACCAGCAAGTACTGGTTGTTTACAATTAGAGAATCACTCAATCTCTCCATCAATGAAGTACTCTCTCTCTCTTGGCTCTCAATAGAGGCCAACAACAACAATATATAGAGATCTAGAGAAAACCTAGTTTAATATCTTGATACAGTAACCATTAGATATTTCTGAAGAGACAACCCTACGATAGGAGCCGTTAGATCTAACTTGAAGAGCAAGTTGGGCTTCTCACGAATCACCAAGATCCGACCCAATAAACCCATCAGCACCGCGACCGGTGACCGCACCCCCAAGGTCGGTCGAACGTCCCCGCTCGAGGACTTCTGCACCCTATGACCGGTCAACCGCACCCTATGACCGGTCGACCGCCACTTCTGTAACTACAGCTGCTGACTATTTCCTTGCCTCCACTCTGTCTCCGATCGTTTCGATTCCTCCATCGTCTCATCGTCTTCTTATCCAACGTAGTATGCAAGACATAAACCTAACACATACAGTAGCACCTCAATCTTAATCCCAACCTCCTCTTAATCCTAACCATATAAGTTTATTGCTAGTGTTAGGAATTGTGGACTCAAATACATTCAGGCACGAAGAACTTGAAGTTAGAGAAGAAGAAGAGAAGACATGAAGGTAGCAAAAGGAAAGGCAATAGTGACAAAAAGCATAGACAGCAGTAGCAATGGACTTGACAGTCGACTACATAGTCGAATATATATGCAGTCAACTGTGCAGTCGACTATGTGCTCTATGTTTATGAATTGAAGAATTGTGGTCGACCGCCAAGGAGGACAGTCCACCGCATTGGGGTGATGTGTGTTTATTTGGGTTGCGGGTTTGGATTCGATTATGATGTATTTGTGTTTATCTTTTAGGGTTTACCTAGGTGCTATATATATGTATATAGATGTGAACTCTAGCATTAAGCAATTAAGAGAGAATGGATAATCATACCATTGTACAACCTCAAGGGAGGTTATTACCGGGTGTTTCAAAAGTGAGAGAAAGAGATTAGAGTTTGATCTCTTTATGTCTTTGTATATCTTGAGTAATAAGAAGTATTGGTTATCTCTGCATAATTATTATATTCTTGTAGTTTTGAGATCTTAAGATTATTGCGGTGTTTTATTGGTGCATCTAGGTCTAGTGGGCGCATTGACATACGTTCTTGGGCACTACAAGTGGTATCAAAGCAAAGGTTTCATGATGGCTGATAGTAAATAAAAAATCGAGAGTTTTGATGGGAGTGACTTCACGATGTGGAAGATTTTGATGGTAGCATTTCTCCATTAGAAAGAACTAGATAGTTCATTGTTTGATGAGAAACTGGAAGGTGCAGCAAGGATGCGAAGATCTTGGCAGAGGTACCGTTTGAATCAGATGGCGCTAGGGCAGATTCAGTTAGTACTGAGCAGGAAAGTGTTGTTTCACATCTCGAAGGCAAAGACCGCGAAGATATGGAGATTCTCATGGATATGTATAAGAAACCGCCGGTATCTAATCAAATTCTTCACTTGAAGAAATTTGTTAACATGAAGTTGATAGAAGAAGATTCAGTAGCAAAACATGTGAATAATTACCGTACGCTTTACAAACTAATGGAAGTTGCAGGATTGAAGTTTTCAGAAAGGGGACAGTCATTGTTACTTCTGTCTACCCTAACTGATATTTATGGTACAATAGAATATACTGTTATGAGAACTATGACAGATCCGACGACTCTACAGGATGTTGTGAATGGAATCATGAACAAGAAGGTGGGAAGGAAGAGAAACGGAGAGTTTTCATCATCTTCTAGCCATCTCGCACTTTCAGTTGAGAGACGTGGGAGACCTAAGGAAAGACGAAAAAGAAATGATCTGAGTAGTGATTCTGAAAGTGAGTCTGATGACAATGATGAGAGACTGAGTGTTGGTATTGCTACAAGAGGAGTCATATGATGATTAGTTGTAAGACCCTTATAAAGAAGAAGCAGAAAAAATCACTAGAAGCCAATGTGGTGGTCAATGAAACATGTTATGGCGAGTTCTGCTTGTCAGCCATGGTGCAGTTGGACACGCGAGATTGGTATATTGATTCGGGAGCTTCTTTTCATTGCACTTCGAGGTGAGAGGTGTTTGAGGACTACAAAGAGGATTGTTTTTGAATTGTGATCGTGGATAATAGTCAAAGGTGTCCAGTACGTGGAGTTGGTACTGTTCGCGTGAAAGTCGGCAATATTCAGAGTATTGTCTTGCGGGAGACAAGACATGTCCCATACTTAAAAGAAATTCTTATCTCTATGTGAAGGTTATACAAAGAGGGTTTGTGAACTATATTTGGTAGTGGGGAGTGATATATATATAGCTACAGGTTCAAGGGTGATAGCAAGAATGAAGCGTGAGGGAAATGTTTTTGCTTAGAGACAGGTGTGTATCTCTTGTATTTGACTCTCAGTCGGGATCGCGAAGTAGGTTGTGTGGGGTGCAACCGAGTTCAATGAGTCGTGGGCCAGATTCAGAGGAGGTTACACATTTAGTACGAACAGCTGGTCATGAGAGGGACCTCAGAAAGCAAGATGTTAATGCAATTAGGGTTCTTTATGATATGGAAGAGACTTGAACTCATTCTTATGAGGTTGAGAGCACTGGTATTGATATGCGGGGTGATGTCAATGAGTGTAACCGAAATGGGGTTGTGAGAGCAGGTTTTGTGGAGGTGTCGTCCACGGAGGATTCTAGTGTAGAGTGTGCATTGAGAGGTTGTGAATCACGTCCGGTGTTAGAAGAGATTCTGCAAGGTGAGGAGTCTTGTAACATGAAATACGACACGGTAGATTGTTTCTCTATTATTCGTGCCCTATGCGATAGATGGTGGGGCACATCCTTCTTGGTCCTATGAGGGGTGGTTGGTGCCCTCGACGTGGTGGAGGGGCAGAGGTTCTCTTCACGAGTGAAAAGTCCTTGGATCTTTCATGAATTGTGGGAGGCAGAGATAATGCTAAAGATATAATAACTTTGAAGCCTTGTGTATTTGATCAAAGTGGGAGATTGCTAGGAATTGTGGACTCAAATACACTTAGGTACAAAGAACTTGGAGTTGAAGAAGAAGAATATACTACACAAAGGCATCAACAAGGGAGACAACAACGACATAAAGCATAGACAGCAGTAGCATGGACTTGATAGTCGATCGCATTGTCGACTGTCATATGCAGTTGAATGTGCAACCGACCATGTGCTCTCTGTTTATGAATTAAAGAATTATGGTCGACCGCCAAGGAGAGCAGTCGACCGCATCGAGGCGCTGTGTGTTTATTTGGGTTGCAGGTTTGGATCCAATTATGTTTTATTTGTGTTTATCTTTTAAGGTTTACCTGAGTACTATATATATATGTATATAGATGTGAAATCTAGGCCTAAGAAATTAAGAGAGAATGACTAATCATATCATTGTACAACCTCAAGAGAGGTGAGTGTCGAGTGTTTCCAAGGTGTTAGAGAGATTATCTTTGTATCTTTGAATTTCATTGAGTAATAAGAAGTATTGTTTATCTCTACAAATTATTGAATTCTTGTGGTTGTGAGATCATGCGATAATTTTGGTGTCTTAGTATTGGTGCATCTAGGTTTTGTGGGCATGTTGAGTTCTGTTGTGGGCACTACAGCCAGCTCCATCCCAATTAATACATAAAATTTCTAATCTCGATTCTAATCCATCCTTATCTCTAATTAATATTGAACCTACACACTCATCCAACACCACCATTCACCTCCCTAATCATCCTATGATTACCCGAAATCAAGATGGTACACGAAAAGCATGTGTTCTGCCTTCTCTAATATAACAAACTTCTTCCATCTCTACCCCACCTGAGCCCACCTCCTTGACTGCTTCCAACAAAGATCTGCATTGGCGTGCCGCAATGGCTTTTGAGTACAATTCCCTTATCACTAACAACATATGGGATATAGTTCCAGCACATCTTAAGCGCAATGTCATTGGTTCGGAATGGGTTTTCAAGGTTAAAAAAAGAGCTGATGGTAACTGAACACTACCAGGCTTGCCTTGTCGCCAAAGGTTTTAACCAGCAAGTACAATTTATATTGTTATTTTCTTAGCCCTATCAAAATCATGGTCCTTTTCTTTTCCTTTGAGGATAAAGATGACTGCATCACCGCTTCATTACTGATATAGAAACGAAACAACGTAGAACATACATAAAAATATTCCTAAAAAGGAACATTGGAAAACATCATTACAAAACCAAGACTACAACTTTAACTTGTCCCTCCCCAAGCTAAAATTGCAGAAAAATACCCTTGTAACCTACTTTTTGATCCCACGGATGTCATTCAACCTAAGTCCATATCCATCATACGAATGGCGACTCATCGTACCCCATCATAGTGACGACTTGCCAATTCCCCTCTTAGTGACGGCTCACCCGAATATCACTCCAACGACAACTCCCCTACCCCATTTGACGATGCCTTGCCCGTACAACACATTGGAGACAACTAGCCTCAACACTACTCTGATGATGACTTGCCCATACACCCCTCTGGTGACAACTTGCCCATTCTCTACCTCGGAACAATATGCGCATTCACCACTCGGTGGGAGTTCCCCATCTGCCACATCGATAACAACTAGCCCAAACGCTGTCTCTGCGACGGCTTGGCCATCAACAGTCCTACAATGGCTGATACCTCTCTCACCACGGCAATTACCTTCACTTCCTCCCAAAATAGCGACGACTTGCGCATCTACCACAACAACGATGACTTGCACATCCTCCCAACGGCCACAACTCTTACATCCACCACCACCATATCGATGACTCGCACATTTGCAATAACGACGATGACTTTCCTATCATCCAGAATGGTGAGGACTCGCACCATCACCAAAATTGTAGAATGGATACCAAAATTGAGCAAAATGAAATGAATCCCCAAATTCAATTCATAGCCCTAAAAGATGTGAGCCCAAATATAAATTTGAGATCCCAAGCCCTCTTTTAATCCCAAAGTCCTAAAGCCCAAATCCACCCCTCACCTTGGTCCCCAAATCTAGGGCTGGTCCTGAGGTATTTAAGGCCCGGGGCGAAAAACATAATTGTGCCCTTTAAATATATCCATGTAATACCCCGCAAAATAAAATAATTTATTTTGCATTATTAAATAATATTAAATTTGTAAAGTTGACTATTTTAATTATTTTCTTGAAAATGCAATTTTGCACGTGCAACACACGTGCAAAGTTATGAATTTTTGAATTCTTAAAATTTTATTGTTAATGATTGATTTTTCTTATTTATTTATGATATTTTAATTTTCAGATTTATTGAAATTAATTTGACCATTTTACAAATTTGTCGATTTTACACGTGCAAAACACGTGCAAATATTTTTGGTGCAAATATCCAATTTTAAATTTTTATTAAATTTTCCTACTTATAATTGAGTCTATTCTAGATTTTGGGATTTTTATGAATAAAGAAACTATTTTTATAAATACCTCGAAAGAGAGGGGCTTTTATGTAAAAAACCGTTTTGATCTCAAATAAATAATAATTTTTTTTTTTATACTCATTTTTGGGTTTTCCATGGTCATCATTGAAATTAAAATATATTTAAACATTATTTAGAGTTTATTTGGTAAAGATTTAAACAAATATGGTATTTTTGCAAATATGGAATTTATGTTGGATCTTGTGCAAATATTTTCCTGGAAAGTATAAGTCAGATATTATAATTGGAAAATCTAATATTTATTAGTAGATATTATTTCTTAATTTTCTGAATTTTTACGAATATTTTATGACGTATTTGCAAATATTACAAAAAGAATGACTTTTGTGCAAAATTGCCACCCTGAGTACAAATCCGATTTTTCTTTATTTCTGGGCTGTGCTGGATTACTGGACAACTCGGTAGTAAAAGGTTTTGATTTGGTTTTAATTTATTTAACTTATTTTAACTACTTTATAAATAAAGGTTTATATAAGTAAAATAATAATTTGTTAAGAGATGTTTCCATAAACTTGTAAAACCCTAAAAACTCTAGATTTCAATCTATATTATTCCCACTACAGCCGTCCCTTTTCTCTGCAAAAAAAAACATATTTTTACCATTAATTTCTTGGAGTTTCAGAAGGGTGATCTTGGATTTTGCAAAAGAATGGCTTTTTCTTACTATTCATTAATTCGATTGGATTTCTTCATTTAGGTGAGTGGCTTGTTTGCTTTCTTTTTGTTTTGTGTATGTTATATGTGAGTGATAAATTATTTTGATTGTTCTTGAATGTTGTATGCAGTATTTCATCTACTAGAAAGCAAGTTAGGGTTTGAGTATGAATATATACATGATGGATTGGATGGATTGGATGGATTGATGAATTAAAAATTGATCTTTTATGAACTCTAATTATCTATGGATAGATTTGCATGTGGATGATGTGATTTTTTATTATCATTGAGTTTGGATGAACATATCTTGATTTTAGTAATGTTAGATTTGTTCAGGTTCATGAGTTAATAATGGTGATTGAGATTGAGGAAATTTTGAGAAGGACTATTGAATTAGGAGATCATTTCATGAGAATTGGATTTGAGATAAATTGGATTGAGTTTGATGAATACAACTAAATTGGGGATTCTTTTGAGATTTTGGTATTGATATGGTTTGGATCTGAATTCGAAGCTTTTTAAATGAACAATTAATTTTAAGAAACTCTATTTTTGATTATATGCACAATTCATGTTTGATTGAAAGAAATTAACAAATCGCTATTTTTTTAAAATATAAATTCAAGTAGTTTGATGTAGTTTTTATGGATTATTATATAACCTACAAGTTGTATTTGATCATATAAGAAATATGCTTTTTGTAGAAATCGTTTTCATAAAGCAAAACTATGTATCGGTTGAAATGTGCACAACCAAAATCTGCAGTCTGCAGGTAGACAATCAACCGGTGTGACTTTCCAGTACCGTCGCTGCCTGGCTGCTGTAATTTTCCTGAAGTTTTAAATTATCACCCAGAACAGTCGACTGACTCATTTTTACAGTCGACTGATACCACTTAGAATTATTTTCTCAAAGTTATTGTATTTTTCTCTGGACAGTCGACCTATGACATTTTACAGTCGACTTCTATACTTGGAATTATTTTCTTAAAGATTTTTGGATTTTTCGCTCTGGATAGTCGACCTATGACCTTTTAGAGTCGACTTATAATACTTAGAATTATTTTCACAAAGCTATTGAATTTTCTCTCTGGACAGTCGACCGATGGCTTTTGTAGTTGATTGATACTGATATATCTATACATATTTTAATGTTCTTTTAAATGATTTATTCTCTAAATATTTTAATCTATAAGTTACTACTCTATACTTTATCTTCTACTGGACATATGTTTTCAAGTGGTTTAACTGAGCAATTTATGTTGGAAGATTGGTTTGGATATTTGGGTGTGAGTCTCTAGAGGGTGTGTGTGACCCTAGTATACCGACAGTTGAGATATTTATGTCTGGGCCTGTTGAGGCATTTTAGTTGATCAGTTGTTGAGTTATGTCCGGTAGGGTACACAAATTCTAGGAGATTCGTAAAGTAATTAAATAACCTAAATGATAAAGACAGGCACTAGTGGTGATATGATAAACGAGAACATGGGTTATGGACCTCAGTATGACTTGCGGTGTGAGATAATCCCCAGAATTATCCAGGTATGAGTGAAATAGTCTCCGAAATTACCCGTGGTGTGGGATTGATCTCCAGAATTATCGAGGTCGAGGTGACGCACATGTGGTATTCGTGTGATGAGGTACTATTGCTTGCGGTGTGGGGTATTCTCGAAGATTCCCATGTGTGAGTGAAATAGTCTCCGGAATTATCTGTGGATAGAGATTGACCTCCGGAATTATCGGGGCATGGGCTAATACTCACAGTTTATCTTTATCTCGTAGTAGTCATCGTAGTAGGATTAGTTACATAGTAGGGGATTAAACCCTATAGTGTGGAGACGTTAAGGGCTTACACCGGACCTATGTAGAGTAGGATACATAGACTCCGACAAGTACGCATTAGAGAGTCAGCATATAGAATTGTGTTTCTTGATTTGGTTTCATGCATGTGTTTTCCTGTTTTCTATACTTGACACTTAGTCTAGTTTCACTTGATGTTTTCATGTTTCCTTGCTATGTTATATTTTAGGTATTCTTGTCTATTACATGTCATTTATGAATCTATGTTTATTTATGTTGGTTGTTTGTTTTAATGTCACTCATACCATTATGGCTGACCCCTTTAGTTTTGGGGGTTAGGGTTATCTCTAGCCTCATATTTTACAGGTGATTTCTTATAGCTTGGATTTTGGATGCGTGAGATTAAAGAGATGTAATGACTTATGTTATTGTAAAAGGAAAATTGTTGTAAGAAAGAAATTTGTAATTCAAGGTGTATTGTATTCTGCTGTGCTTTGTAAACAATTGATGTAATAAAAGGTTTTAATTTTTCCTGTATTTGGTTGCTATGTTTATGATTACATTGTTGAAGTAGATTCTGGAATTGTGCCACGTATTTCTAAGATATTATATTGGAAATTCTGGTCGCTACAGATTTGGTATCAGAGCATGCTTCAATTAGTAATTTTAAACATAGTACGGGGAATAAACATAAAAGGACATTTGATGTGTGAGAACCTAGGTGGATTGTAGAAATGTGAGTACACAAGTGGACATTAAATACAATCTAGGTGGACATTAGAAGTGTGAGTACCTTGGTCAACATCTGATGTGTGTGACTTGATTGTTTGGTCATGAAGACCTGTAATGAGATTTAGACTGTTTGTATGCTTAGACTTGAATGAAATTTCTTTATCTCAAGTGTATTGGTTATTTTTGCATAAAGCATATATATTCCCACTAGCTATTTTTGACCTCTTTTGTTTGCTTTGTGTATTTGATATTTTATTATGTAAGGTATTACCCTTTCAACTTGTATATTTTCTATCTTACTTATTAATGATCTACTATATGTTTTTCCATTAATTTTACCCGCTGTATATAATTTCCGGATTATATGATTTTCGCTAGTGTTAATTTTTATTTATTTATTTATTTATTTATTTTTAGTTATAAAATTTAATTATCTTCCGCTAGATTCTTTTAATTATTTGCTCTTTTGTATATTTTGTGTACCTCAATTTTGTTATCGCTCTTGTATCCTATCACTTTTACTGTTTTATATTTGTTTGCTTATCCTATCACTTTTACTGTTTTATATTTGTTTGCTTACTAAATAACTTTTGTGTAATTAACATATTTTACTTTTATTCGGTTTCTTTTATTGTCAGCAATTGAATTTATTTTCTTATCTCTATATCTCCAACCGAGTTTATATTATTTCTATTCATTGGTGCAAACATTAAACTTTTACTAATCATCTTGTTTTTCTTTTAAAACTGTTTTTATGACTTTACTATTGGTTCTTACTTTTTGTCTTTTGTCCAAATTATTATTTTTGCAACTTTTGCTGTAAATCAATAGTGCATCCTTTAGCATTTCACAAACTCATTTTTATTTTGCGACTCTTACCATTTCTTTCTTGACGTTTTATTTATCTTACTTTCATGTGCTTTTTCGTTACTCGCATATTTTGCTATTACTTTTACCTACCACACTAAATTTCGGATTACTACAAGATAAGTTATTATTGCAACTCATATTTCCTTTCATTATTATTTTTACTATATTATGAAATTTGACGTTACATATTTACTTTCATTTTATATATATACTTGGATTTTTCGATACTATATTTTCTGTTATTTTGTATTGTCATATTTATTTTGGAGCATTTAAACTTGATTGCAATATTTTACTCATATAAATATGATATGTTTCTGCACATTTAAAATTTTTATTATTAATTATGTTTTTGCACCTTATATTCAGTACCTTTATTATTACTTATAGATGACTGCTTTTGTTATAATTTCTTTTCACTATTTAAAAGCTACTTATTAATTCTGATGCTTCGTACTTTTTGAATGTACTATGTGCACCCCACTAGTTATATTTTATTTAAATTTTATTATCATTACATTCTTGATTTCTACATGTACTTCCTACAAATTACTATATAATGTATTTCAACATACTTGCTATGCATATCATTCCACACTTGTTTATTTCCTACCTTACTGTATATTTTTATGATATAATTATTGTGTAAATTTGCTACACTGCATAGTTATTTTCTCATTTATATTTGCATTTATGCTTATGCATGTATTTCTTTCTGTTTTCTCCCCACTTTTATAAATCATTTTCACTACTACTAATTTATGTTATTTGTGTTTGATATTTATAATCTATGCTTCTATTTTAATATTCCATCAGATGACTTTCAACTCCATTTCTTACTTTCACTACTATTTTTATATTACGAATTTCAAAACGTATCTTCATACTTAAATTAAGCAATCAATATCCAAGTGCATGTAGAATATTGCATCATCCCGTTCATCGTTTTGTTGCAACTGGATGTCGAGATGGCAAATATGCAACTAGACGTCAGTGGAGGCAAATTGCAACTAGATATCGGGAAGGCAAAATGTGCAACCGAATATCTAAACGGAAACCTGCAACCTGATGTCGTGGAGCCAAACATGCAACTTGATGTAGAGAAGGCAAGTCTACAGTTGGACATCAATGAGGCAAACCCACATTGAAGAATTTCTACTATAATACCCCCACTAGTGTTTTATGCGTACATTACCTATCAATGTCTTATTCTTTTGTACTAGTTCATACCATTTTATGAGATTTTAAAACTTAACCCATTACTGGTTTGTTTTACTTAATTTTCTTTAACCATTGTTACTCTATATTTCTTTAAATCTGTTTGATATACTCTCGTATCTCATCTTGCTCACTTGTTTTATTTTTGGACTTTGGTCCTTCTGATTTCATGGTACGATTTCTGCTCACCTTCGCATTTTTTCTATTCATAACAATATTTTAATTTTCACTTAATTCTCATTAGATTCTCTAAATCTGCATACTACCTAAATTATTTTGTACGTCTTTATTTTATTCTTTCTTAATATTGTCCTTTTGGAATTTTTACTTCGTTATGTCCATTTTTATTCAAGCATTATGTGTTTAACAAGTTTTTCTGATCGATCGATTCTTACTTTTGACTATTTCTTTTACTTATTTGCTAATTGATATTTCAAGATTTTTACTTATATAATGAAACTAATGGTAAAGAAATATTTTCTTTATGACATTTTGTTTCTACCAATTTACGCTTTACGTTTCCATGTAATTTGAACTAGTATAGTTGATTTTACTCTATTTTGTATTTACAAAATTTTTATGTTTGTGTTAAGATTGAATACATCAACTATGATCTAAGCTTTCGTTCTTTTGTAAGTACTATTTATTGGTACCGTTTTCCAATTCAATGACATTTTAGATTTCTCACTTACTTTTTTTTTCACGTCCTATTTAATGATTTGACGCTTACTTTTGTGATATTCAATGAACATCTTTTAAGTCTTCTTGCATATATATATTTTGGTTTATTTTGCTCATTGCCTTTTTAACGTGTTTTTGGAGTATTGATTATAATATCCACATTCATTAGTATACTTTTTATTCTTGGTCGTGTACAATTCATTGTTATTAATATTTCTTTACTTAGCCAGAGTTTGTTCGTATTTCTATGAATCTTGACTGATTATTTTCCAAAAATATTTTTATTTTTTAAGTATGTGTTCCTTCGTTGTTTGTATGATTATCAACCTTTTATATTTGAGTTATATCTCTTCATTTTTGACTCCTTATTCTATGAGAATAGTCTTACTATTTTTCGCATTTTAGGATTTATTGTGTATTCTATTGGATTTCCGATCCTTTTGCCATGTCAGTCTTCACCTTTTTCTCTTTGAGCTATAATTATATTTTATTTTTGTTTTTGCTTAGTAATTAAATCCAATTATAAAAATAATGATAGAGTAAATTTCCGAAACTATCTTATTAGTTTTGTATTTTATTTTCTTTTCTTAGAGAAGTTCTGAGGACAAAACTTTTCTAAGGGGGAGTGATGTAATACCCCGCAAAATAAAATTATTTATTTTGCATTATTAAATAATATTAAATTTATAAAGTTGACTATTTTAACTATTTTCCTGAAATTGCAATTTTGCACGTGCAACACACGTGCAAAGTTATGAATTTTTGAATTCTTAAAATTTTATGGTTAATGATTGATTTTCCTTATTTATTTATGATATTTTAATTTTCAGATTTATTAAAATTAATTTGACCATTTTACAAATTTGTCGATTTTACACGTGCAAATATTTTTGGAGCAAATATCCAATTTTAAATTTTTATTAAATTATCCTACTTATAATTGATTCTATCCTATATTTTGGGATTTTTCTGAATAAAGAAACTATTTTTATAAATACCTCGAAAGAGAGGGACTTTTATGTAAAAAGCCGTTTTGATCTCAAATAAATAATGAAAATTTGTTTTTACTAATTTTTGGGCTTTCCATGGTCATCATTGAAATTAAAATATATTTAAACTTTATTTAGAGTTGATTTGGTAAAGATTTAAATAAATATGGTATTTTTGCAAATATGGAATTTATGTTGGATCTTGTGCAAATGTTATCCTGGAAAGTAAAAGTCAGATATTTTAATTGAAAAATCTAATATTTATTATTAGATATTATTTCTGAATTTTCTGGATTTTTACAAATATTTTATGACGTATTTGCAAATATTACAAAAAGAATGACTTTTGTGCAAAATTGCCATCCTGAGTACAAATCCGAATTTTCTTTATTTCTGGGCTGTGCTGGATTGCTGGAAAACTCACTAGTAAAATGATTTGATTTGGTTTTAATTTATTTAACTTATTTTAACTACTTTATAAATAAAGGTTTATATATGTAAAATAATAATTTGTTCAGGGATGTTTCCATAAACTTGTAAAACCCTAGATACTCCAGATTTCAACCTATATTATGCCCACTAAATCCGTCCCTCTTCTCTGCAAAAAAAATAAAACATATTTTTACCATTAATTTCTTGGAGTTTCAAAGGGGTGATCTTGGATTTTGCAAAAGAAGGGTTTTTTCTTACTCTTCATTAATTCGATTGGATTTCTTCATTTAGGTGAGTGACTTGTTTGTTTTATTTTTGTTTTGTGTATGTTATATGTGAGTGATAAATTATTTTGATTGTTCTTGAATGTTGTATGCAGTATTTCATCTACTAGAAAGCAAGTTAGGGTTTGAGTATGAATATATACATGATGGATTGGATGGATTGGATGGATTGATGAATTAAAAATTGATCTTTTATGAACTCTAATTATCTATGGATAGATTTGCATGTGGATGATGTGATTTTTTATTATCATTGAGTTTGGATGAACATATCTTGATTTTAGTAATGTTAGATTTGTTCAGGTTCATGAGTTAATAATGGTGATTGAGATTGAGGAAATTTTGAGAAGGACTATTGAATTAGGAGATCATTTCATGAGAATTGGATTTGAGATAAATTGGATTGAGTTTGATGAATACAACTAAATTGGGGATTCTTTTGAGATTTTGGTATTGATATGGTTTGGATCTGAATACGAAGCTTTTTAAATGAACAATTAATTTTTAAGAAACTCTATTTTTGATTATATGCATAATTCATTTTTGATTGACAGAAATTAACAAATTGCTATTTTTTAAATATAAATTCAAGTAGTTTGATGTAGTTTTTATGGATTATTATATAACTTACAAGTTGTATTTGATCATATAAGAAATATGCTTTTTGTAGAAATCGTTTTCATAAAGCAAAACTATGTATCGGTTGAAATGTGCACAACCAAAATCTGCAGTCTGCAGGTAGACAATCAACCGGTATGACTTTCCAGTACCGTCGCTGCCTGGCTGCTGTAATTTTCAAGAAGTTTTAAATTATCACCCAGAACAGTCGACTGACTCATTTTTACAGTCGACTGATACCACTTTGAATTATTTTCTCAAAGTTATTGTATTTTTCTCTGGACAGTCGACCTATGACATTTTACAGTCGACTTCTATACTTGGAATTATTTTCTTAAAGATTTTTGGATTTTTCGCTCTGGACAGTCGACCTTTGACCTTTTAGAGTCAACTTATAATACTTAGAATTATTTTCGCAAAGCTATTGGATTTTCTCTCTGGACAGTCGACCGATGGCTTTTGTAGTTGATTGATACTGATAAATCTATACATATTTTAATGTTCTTTTAAATGATTTATTCTCTAAATATTTTAATCGATAAGTTACTACTCTATACTTTATCTTCTACTGGACATATGTTTTCAAGTGGTTTAACTGAGCAATTTATGTTAGAAGATTGGTTTGGATATTTGGGTGTGAGTCTCTAGAGGGTGTGTGTGACCCTAGTATACCGGCAGTTGAGATATTTATGTCTGGGCCTGTTGAGGCATTTTAGTTGATCAGTTGTTGAGTTAAGTCCGGTAGGGTACACCAACTCTAGGAGATTCGTAAAGTAATTAAATAACCTAAATGATAAAGACAGGCACTAGTGGTGATATGATAAATGAGAACATGGGTTATGGACCTCAGTATGGCTTAGGTGTGAGATAATCCCAGAATTATCCAGGTGTGAGTGAAATAGTCTTCGGAATTACCTGTGGTGTGGGATTGATCTCCAGAATTATCGGGATCGAGGCGACGCACATGTGGTATTCGTGTGATGAGGTACCATCGCTTGCGGTGTGGGGTATTCTCGAAGATTCTCAGGTGTGAGTGAAATAGTCTCCGGAATTATCTGTGGATAGAGATTGACCTCCGGAATTATCGGGGCATGGGCTAATACTCACAGTTTATCTTTATCTCGTAGTAGTCATCGTAGTAGGATTAGTTACATAGCAGGGGATTAAACCCTATAGTGTGGAGACGTTAAGGGCTTACACCGGACCTATGTAGAGTAGGATACATAGACTCCGACAAGTACGCATTAGAGAGTCAGCATATAGAATTGTGTTTCTTGATTTGGTTTCATGCATGTGTTTTCCTGTTTTCTATACTTGACACTTAGTCTAGTTTCACTTGATGTTTTCATGTTTCCTTGCTATGTCATATTTTAGGTATTCTTGTCTATTACATGTCGTTTATGAATCTATGTTTATTTATGTTGGTTGTTTGTTTTTATGTCACTCACACCATTATGGCTGACCCCTTTAGTTTTGAGGGTTAGGGTTATCTCTAGCCTCATATTTTACAGGTGATTTCTTATAGCTTGGATTTTGGATGCATGAGATTAAAGTGATTTAATGACTTATGTTATTGTAAAAAGAAAATTGTTGTAAGAAAGAAATTTGTAATTCAAGGTGTATTGTATTCCGTTGTGCTTTGTAAACAATTGATGTAATAAAAAGTTTTAATTTTTCCTGTATTTGGTTGCTATGTTTATGATTACATTGACGTAGGTTCTGGAATTGTGCCACGTATTAGTAAGATATTATATTGGAAATTCGGGGTGCTACAATGCATGTATTTTTATATATATTAATAAAATATGATATAACGGCGGGGGTCATAAAATCAATACCCCGAAAAATAAAGATTTCCTTGTCTGGCTTTATGACATCAAATACTTCACATTAAGTATAGTGAAATCAATTATTGCATCTAAAAAAAAAATCAAATCAATCACATCTTATCTGAAATGATCTTCTTGCATTTTTAAAAGCAAAATCATCAATTATATATTCAACCTCAATATTTTTCAACATATTCTTTTTAATACTTAAAATTTCTAATCCATTTAACCTATCTTGAATCAAAGTTATTCGCGAATAAGATTTTAACAATTTTAATTTTGAAAAGTATATATCCACAGATGCCACAGTCACAGGTACAGTCAATAAAATCCTATAAGCAACCAAAATATTTGGGCACATATCCTTTTTCTTTTCAAACTCCATAATTTTAATGGAATGTCATGATTTATCTGTTTCAAATGCTTCATTTCGTAGCAATTCTTGCAATATTTTTAATTCTGAAAGTAAATAATTTGGATCAATATTAGACATCTCACCATGTTTCAAAGCATTTTCATGTTCAATACAACAACTTTTCATTTCATTATCATCCAATAAACCTAACCATGATGCATCAAATAAGAAGCCAAATATAGATTCAAAATTTTGCATTTGTCAAATATTCTATTCAGTTGAGAAGAGTCATATCAACTAAAACAAGAAAATAATCAGTTGTAAAATTTTCTCGAGCAGATTGATGTTTCCTATCCGTATCAGGAATCTCCTCAAAAAATCTCTTTCTAAAAGACCTACGTTTTAAAGGAAATAAATGGCTCAGTTTCCATTTCAGATTCAATTTCTTTAGCTTCAATCATAGCTAAAGTAAATCAATTTTCTCTATTTTTTAAAAAAAATGAACCAACAGTTCCAAGTTTTTAATTGCAACATCAAGAAGCATATCTTCAGTCTGCAACTTTTTACTCACTATGTTTCTGCTAATTAAATTCAAGCTTGATTCAGAATATAGTATATAACCAATTACACTTACTGAACCATTAGTTAGCAAATAGGAATTTAAAAAGCATAATTTAAAAAATTAAAATTAAAAACCATTAATTAGCAAACAAGAATTAAAAGGTAATAATAATAATAATAATAAATAACCATTAATTAGTAAACAAGAATATAAAAGTAAAAAAAAAATGATCTTGTTTAGAGTTGAACTCTTGTTAAAATTAATAATAAATTAAAATTGTTAAAAACTTTGTTAAAATTATATGTTCAACCTCAATATTTTTCAACATATTATTTTTAATACTTAAAATTGCTAATCCATTTAACCTATCTTGAATCAAAGTTATTCGCGAATAAGATTTTAACAATTTTAATTTTGAAAAGTATATTTCCACAGTTGCCACAGTCACAGGTACAGTCAATAAAATCCTATACGCAACCAAAATATTTGGGCACATATCCTTTTTCATTTCGAACTCCATAATTTTAATGGAATGTCATGATTTATCTGTTTCAAATGCTTCATTTCGTAGCAATTCTTGCAATATTTTTAATTCTGAAAGTAAATAATTTGCATTAATATTAGACATCTCACCATGTTTCAAAGCATTTTCATGTTCAATACAACAACTTTTCATTTCATCATCATCCAATGAACCTAACCGTGATGCATCAAATAAGAAGCCAAATATAGATTCAAAAATTTGCATCTGTTCAAATATACTCTTCAGTTGAGAAGAGTCATATCAACTAAAACAAGAAAATAATCTGTTGTAAAATTTTCTTGAGCAGATTGATGTTTCCTATCCGTATCAGGAATCTCATCAAAAAATCTCTTTCTAAAAGACTTACATTTTAAAGGAAATAAATGGCTCAATTTCCATTTCAGATTCAATTTCTTTAGCTTCAATCATAGCTAAAGTAAATCAATTTTCTCTATTTTTTTTTAAAAAATGAACCAACAGTTCCAAGTTTTTAATTGCAACATCAAGAAGCATATCTTCAGTCTGCAACTTTTTACTCACTAAGTTTCTGCTAATTAAATTAAAGCTTGATTCAGAATATAGTTGTTAGAGTTGAACTCAGATCTTGTTTAGAGTTGAACTCTTGTTTAATAATAAATTAAAATTGTTAAAAACTTTAATAATTAAAATTGTTAAAAAGCTTGATTCAGATCTTGTTTAAAGTTGAACTCTTGTTTAATAATAAATTAAAATTTACTGCTAATTGAATTAAAGCTTGATTCAGAATATAGTATATAACTAATTACACTTACTGAACCATTAATTAGCAAATAGGAATTTAAAAATCATAAATTAAAAATTAAAAATTAAAAACCCTTAATTAGCAAACAAGAATTAAAAGGTAAAAATAATAATAATAATAAATAACCATTAATTAGTAAACAAGAATATAAAAAGTAAAAAAAAAATTTGATCTTGTTTAGAGTTGAACTCAAGACCTCCCACTTACTAAATAGGTGCTCTAACCAACTACACTAGAAGACCTTTGGCATTTATAGTTCAAATATTATTTAGTTCAAGTGTTACAAACACATTATACTTACAAATTTTTGTGCCCCCATCAGAATTGGGTTCTGGGCAGTCGCCCGGCCTGCTCTGGGCCAGGGTCGGCCCTGCCCAAACCCAACAACTCACTAGTCTAGCATGTACTCCATTATCTCCAATCCATGCTACCAGCCCAAGGTGTTTGAACTTCCCGCCTCACCTTCCTGGTCTGTTGCCACCTTGGGCCCCACACCCACACCCCTACTCCTTTCACCGGTCAACTCTCCTCCACCTCTTTCCTCACACTTCCTAACCTGCCACATTGGGCCCCATGCCCACACCCTACGAAATTTTTTCCATACTGACCCACTTTTTTGAAAATATTGACCAATTTGACCAACTTTTGAAAATATTTACCCAACTAACCCAGTTTTAGACACGTCATCACTAATCGTTATTGGAATAACGGTATAGGTTAATTCTATGCAGTTGTTTTCAATAGCGGCTTCTCTAAAATAAAAATTTCGCGTGCCGCTATTTGGAGTAACAGAATCAGTTAACTTATTCTCAATCGTGTACTCTATGTGGCTTGAAAAAAAATCAAAGTGTGAAAAAATTCCTATAGATGATGTCGCAATTCCCAACAACGACATTCTCATTACAGATGTCGTTGTTAGGGATAGCGGCATCAGTTACATGATTTTTTGCATATAAAAAGTGGCTCCCTTTTCTATTTCCCTTTTCACTTTTAAACTGTTTCCCATCTCTCTCTTTCACTCCCAAAACCCCAAAATCCTAGATGCCGCTATTGGAAACCTTGTAACTTTCCTCTTTCATATCCTAAACAAGTTCTCAAAATACTCATCATTAAACCCTAATTGTGAACACCTCTTCTCCCTCATTCACTTGGAATTCGGCGTAGATTTTTCTACAAATCTCCTTGGTCTCGAAATTGTGGTAGGTATTCGGAAACCCTTAATTCCTTTGAATTTATTGACTTTGTTAATTGAGATTTATATTGACGATGTAGTATATGAGAATTAGTTGTGGAGATTGATATGAGTTGTAGTATCTTATGCATGAGAATAGATTTTGGGGGTGGGAGAATTGACAATGTAGTATATATATAATATATGTTGGAGGAATTTGTATAAACTTGAATTGATAAATTTGTAAAAGTTAATCAGTTATATGTTTATGTATGAATTGGTGTTGATATAAAATGTGTTTATATATAAATGTGAAGTGTATAGAGATGTTGTGGTGGGGTTGTTATAAGTACAAATAGATTGATACGAGTATTGTCAAATTTTTGGTTATTTTGACTAAAAATTTATTAAAGTGGACACATGGTTTATTAATTTGAAATCTATGACACATATTTTATTTAAAAAGTTATTTTTGTTAATTTTGTTGCACAAGCCTCAAATATTTGTTAATTTGACTCAAAATTAATTTTGTTGACGCATGGTTTATTAATTTAAAATTCATGACACATGGTTTATTAATTTTGTTCATGACACATTATTTATTGTTGTTGACAGAAAAATGGATGCCGGCCAACCATCTTCTTTGCGTGCTGCGTCGTCTTCCGCCGCACATGGAGGTCCGGGTCCACTAGACCCAACCCTACTATATTTGCAAGAAAAGAATAGGCTTCAAGCGGTGTAGAAGAGAGAGGACAAGAATATGAGTTTCCGAATGCACACGACTTTGCCGGCCGACCCACGTATACGCAACTACTTGCTAAATGCCGGTTTCCATGGAATGTTGATGTTGACAAAAGTGATATGCGACCATGCATTACTTACCTCTCTTGTCAAGTGATGGAGGCCATAGAAATACTCGTACCACCTAACCGTTGCTAAGATGACAATGACGCTACAAGATATAGCGATTATAACGGGACTTTCAATCATGGAGTGGCCATGACCGATAACATCTTGTTCAACAAAGTAATGATAGTAAGAGATTATCTTGGGAGAAAGGTTTTCGAGGACGACAAAGGTGTTTTCTTCGGCGAATCAATCCAGCGTTCGTGGCTCCATCAAGAGTTCAACAATAGTTTGGGAGATGAACCGATCTACTTCCAAGTACAATGTTACACTCGGGCCTATTTAATTAGTATGATTGGTGGTGTTCTCATGCTGAATTCTTTGGGTTGTCCATCTAATGTACCTTCCCTTGATTGCCGATATACATAGAGCCGGCCATTATAGTTGGGGAAGTGCGGCCTTGGCTTCTCTTTATCGTGCTTTGTGCAATTGTTCAATGTGGTCGATTCAAATGACCGGGCCGATGGGTATATTACAGATATGGTGTTGGGAACGACTACACCTTAGCCATCCTCGTGAAACAGTTCTTTCATAAGTTTGGAGAGAGGTTGAGGAGATCGAAGTTTTGAGGGCACCTTTAGGGGTTTATTGGACCGACAGCCACACATGGAGAGATAACTCACGTGGAGTGTTGACGTATTATAGGGATGAGCTCTGTCAGCTCCAGGAAGAATACGTCAATTGGACACCGTATACTCCCGAACGGCTACAACGGCTACCCTTAAGTTGAACGAAAAACAATCAACTTTGGTTAACACGAGCTCCACTAATAAATTTTAACACTGTGGTGTTCTATTTTCCCGATCGAGTCCTCCGAAAATTCAATGCACAACAAAGAATCCTGGAGAATCGGATGTACGACCGAAGACTACACAATATTACCGGTCAAGGACGATTTCCGACTATGGATTGGGCCGACCACCATCGCTCCCATGTCGCAATGTGGAACGTGAGAAAGTATGATTTGGTGTTTGACGAGATAGTACCATAAAACGGGTGTTTGCAAGAAGCTTACAGGGCATGGTACAGTCGTGTTACACAGTTGTTTATTGATCCAAAATCAATGATCCCAATAGGTATTCAAATACTGATCCCGAAGAACCAAGTGGAACTCCACTGACACTTTCGTCTTTTCAGCCAATGTATCAACCAAAGGCGTCATCATACAAACTCATGGTAAATTAATGTGTTTGTTAATAATTATTCCATTTAAATGTAATGTACACAATTTGTTATTACTTGTTTTAAATAATTTGGTTTAATAATATTACTTCATATTTATTGATGATGTAGATTGACAACACATGGGTTATTACGCGAAAATGTGCTTGTGTGTTGAAAAGCAGTGCCTCGAAAGCTTGTAAGGATCTACTGCGAGAAATCCTCCATCCGTGTCGCTTGTCGCTTGAAGAGTTGGAGCGTCCCGGCATTGAACTCCCTTTTACAACAACCTGAAGGTGCTACTCACCCTCCCCCTCCACAAGCACGACGTGCTCAACATCCCCGACCACCAAGATAAGCTAAACATCCTCCACCACCACCAAGACAAGCTCAATCTCCCCTACCACCACCAAGACAAACGGAATCATCATCTTCAAAAGGGCAGCGACAGAAGACTGTAAGGAGGTCGAGAGAGGGTTCTCAATTACAATCACAAGAGATTGTATAGGAAGGAGATGAGCATGAAGAGGAGATTGACTCTAGTGTACCTGTGACACAGGGAATTGATAAATATAAGAAGAGTGTCTCATCTCGAAGGAGGAGGCAGCCCCAACACTACACACCTAGTTAGGGGGTGTAACAAAATTTATGAACTTTACGTTGTAAACTTTCATGTTACTTTCGTCTATTGTATTATTTGCTATTGTGATATATGATTATGGTAGTTGGGTTGTGATATATGGTATACGCTATTGTGTTGTGATATAAGGTAAATGGTATTAATGTGCTTATATTTGTTGTTGATAATTGTGATATATGTTGGAGTTTTTGATGAATTGAAGTCCAATACTTGAAGTTAAGATGTGTAATTCTGTGCAGTTTTAGTGCAAATTAAAAATAACTGATGCTGTTATTGGGAATAACGGCATCAGATACCTGTAAAGATATTCTAAACAACGAAAAATAGTTCAAAACATGTACAAAGTTCTTTACATTTTAATTTTACTCTTTACCGCTCTTTACAACAACGGAAACATTGCAAATAATGTTGTTATTCTGAACAACGACATCAGTTATCGCCGATTTTTCCCACCAAATAACTTTCCTGCCAAACTCTCCGCCACCATATTCGTTGTTGGCAATGACATGAAAATAATGGATGTCATTATTCCAAACAACGACAATAGTTCAAATTTGTACTTATCAAAATCCATATATTTATTCCAACAGTTGTCGCTCTTCCAAATAACGATTTTAGTTATCTTATGTCGTTGTGTGGAAGAGCGGCAACTGTTGAAATAAATATATGAATTTTGATAAGTACAAATTTAAACTGTTGCCGCTGTTCCAAATAACGGCATCCATTACTCTCATTCCGTTGTTGCCAATAACAACTATGGAGGCAGAGAGTTTGGCAAATAAGTTTTTTCTTCCTAAAAATATAGATACATCAGTTGAACTGTTACGGTTGTTGTAGAAAGCAGAAACAAGTAAACTTAAAATATAAAAAACCTTGTGCATGTTTTGAACTATTGTCGTTGTTGGGAATAACGACATCCAGGTATCTAATGTCGTTCTTCCCAAAAATAGCATCTGTTATTTTAAAATTGGTTCAAAACATGCACAAACATTCCAATATATTTTCTTCATGTATCACACTCAAACTCATCTTGACATAATCATATATTACAAAAATCTTTATCATATCCAACTTCAGCAAATCATAATAAGTTACAGATACATATTGCAAAATTTATAACTCATGAGAAGTCTGCATATTAGAAATAATACAAACACATAAAAATATTACAATATAAGGCACCCATATAAACAGATTTGCATAAATATAAATATGTGATACAACTTCAAATATTGGTCATTTGAGATGGGCCTACATTGGGTGCATTCTTACAGCTGCGTCTATTGTGTCCACTTAACTCGCATTTAGAACAAATTTTACCCGTGATCCCACCTTCTCAAGCATGCACATCGTTGCTAATACGAGTACTCCTAGGGAGACCTTTCATCCTACGTAGACTCACATCGGCTATGAGTTTCGATCCACTCGGTGTCAGCCAATGTTACTGCTTATTTTGGTGTGGATGCAAACAAATAGTGAGTTAATAATTGATGGAAACAACTAAAAATCTGACCTTTGACATTGGTCGTGAAATACTGTTAGAGCTCCTGAGATTGAATCTGAATCGCTGATTTACCACTGTGATTTGATTCCGATGGTTGCTAATGCGGCTGATGGACCTGCAAAAAGCTTGAAACACCGAGGGGTGGCCCCGGCGACAGACCCTTCGATGCTCAAGTCAGAACCAGATAGATAAAGAGAGTGTGAGAGAGAAACTGGCAAATTGTTCATTACCTTCTGACTGTGGAGGATGGAGGGTATTTATATGCCTGAGAAACCGATCAAGAGATTGATTTAGATCCGTTGGTTCGATATGAATTCCTTATCTCCTTTATGTTCCTCCCCCTCAAGAGATAAGTTCACTTGTTAAGGGATAAGAGATTTGACTCCTAGCCTGCATGGGCTGGGTGTCTCTCCTAGTGGGCCTAGTATGTTACTTTCTATGGGCTTGAAAGAAGCTCACGTCTTGTAGAGGGGTCTGGAGAAGGCCCAGACCTGTTAAGGAGGCCCGTTATGATTAATCTACCTGTAGAAGCTTTGAGATCTGTGTTGGAATTGTACGTCCCTAATTTGCTGCAATTTTTACCATCATCATAAGCCCCTCACTTCCGAAAGGCAATTTTTTTGGCTTTCGGGGAGTAGTACGTCTTACTTTTGGACTCTAGAGTGCAATCTTAGCTGTCAGGGTGCTTGGAGATTCCCGGTACTGATTTGTGATTCTGAAAGCAGTGAATATCTTCCTGGACTTTTTCATACTTTTTGGGTTTTTTCCGATTTTTTCTGGAATTTTTCCCAATTTTGAAAACACTTTTTCGAATTTTATAATTAATAAATCCAATTTAGTTATTTTTCAGAAAATTTTAATGAATTTTCCGAATTTAAATAATTATTTTTGGATTTTTAATTAATTTTTCGATTTTAAATGATTTTTTAGATTTTTAGGGATAATCAGACCTGTGCACGATTTGTTACGCGATCTGAGTCGTCGATCAGGGCGAGCTCGCACGCTGATGCACTTGGATGGCTGTGATGAGGTCGCTGTAATTCTTAGCGATGTGGTGCAAATTTTGGCGCGATCAGGATTGTTGATCAGATACTGGCTTGCCCGCTAATGCACGTGGGTGGCTGTGATGCGAGGATCTATTGAGGAGGCGACATGGCTCGATCCGGAGCATTGATCATGCCCTGGCTCGAGCGCTGAGGGGGATCAGATGGTGGATGTAACCACCATTTTCGTTTATACGGAAATCCTATGTATTCTTGTATTTTATTGTCTATAAATTATTTTGTTCCCGATTGCACAGATTCTATTCCTTCTTGCTCTGTATTCTTGTATTTCAACTTCCTGGTAACTCCTTCTTTCATCTGAATTCATTTTCTTGTCAACCTCCTATTAAACTCCAACCTCTTCACCTTCTTCCCTATACAACCCCAAAACCCTTCGTTTCCTGTGCAACCCCCAACCTCAACCCTCTACTGTACAACCCCCTGTGTTCTTCCTCTACTTCTTCAACCAGCACCCAAACCACCCGAGCGATGTCCCCGCTGCCCCTAGTAGCCCTCGTCACGACCTCTCCAACCACCACCGAAACTGGCTGCAACCTCCAACCTCCCATCGTACTCCTCCTCATCGCCCTGCGCCCTTCATCCCCGTCGTCATCCTCCCCGACCATCGACCTTCCTTCATCCACCCTCGACCATCCAACTCCCGTCGCCTTCCTCCAAGCACCACATCCCACTTACCTCCCTGCTCCACCGTCACCACCTCATTGCCAGCCCCGCGCCATCGCCACCATGTCCCCGCCGTCGCCTTCCTCCATTTTTTATTTCTGAAGTTATCTAGGCGGTGTGCCCTCATCGGCAGCGCTACTATCGCTTAGTGATTTTTAGAACACTGAACACAACATATTAATACAGGGTATTTGTGAGACTTTATTCAGCTAGCTGAACAAACTCTTACTTGATGTCAATCCTTAATACAGGGTACATCCACATTACTTCATTGAAAGTAATAATCAAACTGCAATTCCAATATGTATAGTAAACATTTGAACACACTATGAAGTCTAATATAATATTGCATAAATCTTATGACAAACCCAGGGTACATCAAATTATTCAGAATTACGCTCAATTCCATTAAACATACCAAATCTATTTCATACTCCAAAAAATAGAACGAAAGAAAATAGAACAAAATTAAAATGGATCCTAACTTTTAGATTATCAAGGATATATAATATACAATTCAATGCTTATGTTTAGTCAAAAAATAAACATAACACTTCGAGAAAGATGCTACTCAACCTCAACTTCAAGAAACACAAAATAAATCCCAACAATTACTACTTCCAATGAAAGGAAAAATTAAATAATTAATGGGACGACGACGCAATTACATCAAAACTAAACAAACTCAAATTAGGGTTAGGCTCTTCCAAAATTATTCTCCAAAATTTTTTTTAAAAAATGAGAAAATTGATAAAATGTGAAATTTTTCTTCCTAAATATTATGAAACATGCAATAATTTAAACCATGTCATCACAATGAATGATCATTTGTTATGTCCATATTTTTAAGAAATGCCCAATTTATTTTCTATTAAGAAAAAAATTGCAGATACATAGTATATTTTAATTGATCGACATCTAAGTTTTCGATGTTAATAAATCACTCCTATTCTGAAATTCCAATTCCATTTTCATCTAGTTGACTCGTTATACTTTTGGTTCTCTTGAATTAAACATGCTAATTGAAATCTCATCGACGTTGCACTAAAAGATTATAAGTAAAATGAACTTAATCATATCCAAAAGACATGACAATGTCATAAACCCTACAATGGCAATAGTCTTTGACAAAGAGCATTCTTTTAGTTGTATATTTTCCATTCTAGTAAAAAACAAAAGCAATGATACACTATTATGGTTAAAATTCAATTAAAATTACAACATTATAAATTAAAAGTAGAAGACTTGTCTTACATTTGCTAATTGCATTTAGATATAGTATAATTACACTAACATTTATATAACCTCAGCATAATTTTTAAAAAAAATGAGAATTAGGGAATTAGGGATGGAATCGTAATTCAAACGACATGAAAATGTCATAAAACAGTAAGCCTATAATGCTGTTCCAGTTCTTTTGGATCCAGGAAACAACAAGCCCTTCAAATTATAGGGTTAGCCTAACCCTATAATTTGAATTTGATGGGAATTACGGATCAAATCGTACTTCTGGTTATTAAATTAGAAGATAAGACGAAATCCAAGCGCCCACTTCTAGCTGATTCCGAGAAGCGGGAGGAGCTTGGGAGTTGTAGGCGGAGAGCGCGAATGGCGGGAGGATCGTGGGTGGTGGCGAGCAGCGCGGGAGATGGAGGTGGCAAACGGTATAAGAGAAAAAGGGAAGAACAACCTACAGTTACATTAATAGGTATTGACCATGAGTGGTCCCAAGTAAATTATAACAAAACCAAAAACAACACTTGTAAACCAATTCAAAAAGATAAAAATAGATTTTTTTTTAATAAAAATAATATGGATGATAATTTTAGCTGCACGACTTGTAGTTCCAAAAAGTACAGAGAGAGTGAAAGCATTGAGGTACAGAACACAGAATGAAGAACAGGAACAAAATAAGACAGGATCGAAGTGAAAGTGCTAATGGGTTTGACGAAAATTAAATCTAAGAATTTTTTTACCATGAACAATAAATCCCAATCTGATGCATCATCTCGGGAGGTGGAGGCGGCGAACGGGCGGCGGGAGGCGGCAAACGGGCGGCGGGAGGCGGGCGGGATCGTGGCGGGGTGGACGGTGGGCGGCGATAGGGACGGATAGGTGAGGAACTGTGGGTGGATTTTGGGGTAAGGAGAGTTAGGTTTGTGGGTTTTGGAGAGATGTGGAAGAAGAAAGGATTTTTTTGGTGTTTTTTTTAATTAACTCTGTTTTGGTAATTGGTATGGACTGCACTTGTAACTTCCTACTTTTGCTCTCCTTTCTCTATTTCAAAATAGAGAAAGAAGAGATGGGGTAGGCCTATTAGCTTAAGATATATATAAATAAATAAATTCTTCACAAAAAAATATGAGAAATTGTAAAAACTTATGAATATCATTCATACCGTAATTACTGAAATCTTAATTATCATCTTTTTTCACATATGCAGATAGTTTAGAGAATCACAGCCAAACCATAATGTTATACAATTGAAAATTACTAAAGCTGCTTGGGAGGAGGAGGGGGGGGGGGGAGGCGGGGGTGTGCGAGAGTAAAGATGTGGGTGGGTTTGGGAAGAGCCGTGAGATTTTGTGAGATTTTGTGAGGTTGGAAAAGTGAAAGGGGAAGAGACTATGTTTGAGGGATTATGTTTTTTTATTTTGTTTTTTGTTTTTATAATAAAAATCATGCGTAGTGCATGTGTTAGTTAAATAGGATTTCCTACTTTTACTCTCCTTTCTCTATTTCAAAATAGAGAAAGAAGAGAGGAGTATACTCTCTCTCCAATTAGTATAAGATATAGATATAATAAATTCTTCGCATTACAAAATTAGCAATGTTGCAAAAGGTATCTAAATGTTCGATTTTTCCATGCATCACCACTAAACTTTGTCTACTTTTACCCAGAAAAAGAAATTCAAGATCGATTAAATTAACCAAAGTATCTCCTCTCATTTGCAGTCTTCGCCTTCTCCTGCATCTTATCAAGATCCTCCTCCAGCTTATCATCCCACATTCCCACTTCACCAGCTGGTTCACAAACACTGATCCACTACCCATTCCAAGCACGTGCTCCCATGGATCTGAAACATCAACCAAATCAAACCAAAAAAGGGGAAAAAAACTCAGTTACAAAATTTCAGCCTCAAATAGGATAAAGATTGGGGTTTTGGGAAGGGGAAAAGGAGGAAGAAGACAGTACGGCGCATGTACGGAAGCTTGCAGAGTGCGTTGGAGTACATCTACGTTTCGAGGCCCATCAATGCTTCCAACATCGTCGTAGTCACCGGCATTTTTTGTTTCCGATCTTCTCTTTCGAGTCCAAACTGCGATTTTTATTTGCAAAAGCTCGATCTCGATTTTTATTTGCAAAAGCTCGATTTTTCTGATGCATCATCTCGGGAGGTGGAGGCGGCGAACGGGCGGAGGGAGGTAGCGATGGAGGGTAGAGACGGGCGGGATCGAAGCGGGGTGGACGGCGGGCGGCGGTAGGGACGGACGAGTGAGGAGCTGTGGGTAGGTTTTGGGTAGGGAGAGTAGGTTTCTGGGTTTTGGAGAGATGTGAAAGAAGAAAGGATTTTTTTTGTGTTTTTTAAATTAATTCTGTTTTGGTAATTGGTGTGGTCTGCACGTGTAACTTCCTACTTTTGCTCTCATTTCTTTATTTCAAAATAGAGAAAGAAGAGATGGGGTAGGCCTATTAGCTTAAGATATATATAAATATGTGAAAGAATAATTTGATGAATTAAATGCATCAATTGCATATGATTTTCGGGAAATAACTACCATGAAATGCCTCGTAATTGTAGAAATCTCATCCCAATAATCAAGTGGAATTTCTGTTAATTAATTGCCGTAGAATTATATACTTGCATATTTAAATAATCGACAATTAACACGAATTTGCTTTTTGGCCTACTGCCTATTAGATATTGCATTGAAGTTTTGAATCACTTGCTGTGTGAATTTGATAAAATCTTGTGAACAGATTTTGTAGCCCTATGAGTCTACTTCCCAAGACTTTTGATGGATCTGAAATCCGATCTGTAACTTGTAAGATATCACACTTTTAATACTGTTGGGTCGCAAATTTTTAGATTCCTGATTACAAGAATATTAGCATGAGTTATTGATTAAAATAGACGCTAGCAGTAAAATTTAGACTGGATATTAATCTGGACATGACTAGAAATGATTAGGAGTCACCCTAAATTTTTGTAGAATTATTGATAATTTTACTGACTTAATATATTTATGCAAACATCATTCTAGATTGCTTCCATGCATGCTAGTTCAGTAAAGAACCTCAATTTCGACCTGATTTTGTTTGTCATTGGTTAAAACTTATTGAATGAGAATTGTAGCCCTTTGTGTCTGGAATCCAGATCATCTGAAGATCTTGCAATCCAACCTACCGATTGCAAGATATTGACATTTTCGTACAATAACGTCTGAATTCCAGAATGCAGTCTAAAATATACATCACCCTGCTTAGTTAGCTAAAACAGTTGATTAATTCAAGTATTAAAATATGAGATTAATTTTAATGATATTTAGCACTATTAGGAGTTTAAATATAATTTTTATGTGATTTTTAAATGATTTTACAAGTTACTTTTGATTATAAGTATTTAACTCTTTCATGCTGCCTGAACATTTAATCAGTAAAGAACAGGATTATTTGCCTAGTTTCTGTATTTTTAATACGTCGTGTGTATATGCGCTAAAACCGATAAGAAATCTAATTTCTAGAATCCTTGACGGAACCGAATTTGCTTTCCTATGGCAGCAGGAAAGTTAATCTTTGTGCAGTAACATCTGACTGCCCAGACTTGTGACTTGTACTTGTTTATGCATGAATATGTTATTTCTTGCACTTATGACTTGAAACATATTGCATAAACCTTGATATCTCCCTGATTATGTCTCGACACTGTCCCCGTTGTTGCATCAAGTCTAATTACTATAAAAGAATCACAAGCCGGGGTATTGAGGGAAAGACCTAATAGTGGGGTATATAGGAGATTGTACTCGGAAGGGGGCCAGTATTTCCCGTGATGATGATACAAGATTACAAGTTATATGGAACTAAGTCTCATGTCAGGGGTTGACGGGGGTTACCTCTAGTGCCTGCGGAGGTTACCTCTAGTGCCCATCACATGATTACATGATTTTCCATCTACATGATATGTGTTGCAGTTATATGGAACTAAGTGCCACGTAGAACTAAGTGCCAGGTCAGGGGTTAACGGGGGTTACCTCTAGTGCCCATTGCTTGACTACATACTCATGTTCCTATAAGACCCGAGTACTTGACCCTGTATAATACACCATTAGAATCTAATCGTTAACATGCTTGTATGCACCTGACCTGTGGTATGGGACGCAGGATTGCGTGCATTAGCTAGGATTGATTAAATGAATAGACTTAAGTTTAAACTGGACACGTGCATGATTCATGGTTACAAGTTATATGGTTCCTGTTTACAAGTTACATATTACCTGTTACAAGTTTACTTGATTCCTGTTTTCAAGTTACATGTTTCATGTTTATAAATTGCATGATTCTTGTTACCGATTGATTATACATTGAAGCCCGTTTATATTTGTCACTTGGATTGGATCCTCGTTTACATATTGTACATTCCTGTTATATGATTTCTTGTTCCCGATTAGTTATCTTTGAGACTTGATCAGTCCTTGTTTTCTTCTTGTTATGTGCATTGTTTTTCGTTATCATTTTTGTTTCGTATTTGAATTTTCAGTTCTTATTGTTCCCTGTTATACTCTTGTTCTTGTTCCCATTTTTTCTTGTACTACTTGCGGCCCGTAACTTGCTCTAATGGGTATCGTTTATCATTCTTTCAAGTTAATGTTGTACAGGTGCAGCGATGGGATTCTTAAGAATCTTAGCAGACCGTTATTGCATTGTAGATTCTCCGGCTTTCCTGTAAGTTCTTGTATCCCAGATTCGGTTATTATTGCATGATATGAGTTGGCATACTTATATCATTCGTTGGGCTTCCGTTACGTGCATGTGTTCCCATATAATGGAAAGCGGGGAATGACAGTAGAGGATCAAGCAGAGAATTAGGGAAGAAGAAGGGCTACGTGGCTCAATCTCGTGCGTCCATCACACAGCTCGAATCTTTGAACGATCGGACGGATTGCGAGCGCTGTGAGCGATCCAGTAGCTCACCTGACTATTTCGCCAAGCTATGGCCAATTTTTTCAAACTTCAAGGACTTTGCCGAGTTATGGGGAGCCTATGCCTTTGCAAAGATATGAACTCTCATCCTCATCGAGCCACCACGACGTCGAGCAATGCAAATTCCATCGAGCTCTATTTTTGGCTGAGCTATGTAAATAGTTCGCTCCGGCAGGGCTATAGAGGAGTTAGCAAGCTATGGACTTTATTATCTCACTGAGCTATGAAGGTCCTCGTTGCCAAGATACGAAGACATGAATGTCACCGAGCCATGAATTATGGCTTCTCAAATGCCGTCGAGCTACGAACTATGGCTTCTTGGATGCCGCCGAGCTATGAACTATGGCTTCTTGGATCTATTGCCGAGCTATGGAGAAGTTGGCGAGCTATGTGGATTTGAGCTCCGTCGAGCTATGGGTCTTGATCTATTTGGTCGAGTTTTGGAGAAGCTCGGCAAACAGAGGCGATGGAGCTCTGCTGCTTTTCAGCTCGGCGAGGAAGGAGCTCGGCAGAGTTTTCTTTGAGCTCGGCGGAGCTATGTCGGAGCTCAGTGCTGTTTGTTTTGAGCTCGGCGAAGATTAGGTTAGTGAAGAGGTAGCTCCGCAGAGGAGGCAAAGTTGAGCTTCGAAGGTGGGTTTCAAAGTTTAGCAAAGGTTAGGGGTTTCAAACTCAGAGGTTTTGGAGTTTTGGCTTTGTTTTTTAAAGAAGAAGAAGAAAAGGTGGAGGTGGGTTGCGGGTTTCGGGTTTGGATCCATACCCGCAACCCGTTTCCTTAATCTTTTGGGATTTTGTGGGTTTGGTTTGCGAATTTGAACCCGACCCGAACCCATACTCTTCTTTTTCTCTTCTTTTGAACCCGTGAGCATTTTGTTAGGGATTTTTTGAACTTGGATGTGCATATAATTGTTTACATATGTGTATATATGTAATTATTTATTTGTGTGTACCAAGTTTTTACTTCATATCCCTCGATTTATGGGTGAAATGGAAATTTTTTTGGGGCTTTGAAGCAGGAGTTTTTTTCGATGTTGACGTTGTGCTTGTCGATAAAACATCTCATCGATCGTTTTGATGAACCACTCTTTTGTTGACCAAGCGTTTCATTGTTGGAAGAATGTTTTGTCAGTCTAAGAGCAGAGTGCTTTGATCGTGGGATCTTGTACATATATAGCTGTCCTAGGAGAGCTGTTGGAGACTTGCTGTTTGATCCCAGTAAGTTTGTTGAGACATTCCTGGGATGGAGTTGAATGTTTGAACCAGCCATTTACGCCCGACAAGTTTTGTGAAGGCGACTCCGTGATGGAGTTGTACATAGAGCTTGCCGTTTGTGCCTGGAAAGTTTGTAGAGACAACTCTTTGACTGAGTTGAACGTTTAAGCTTGCTGTTTGCGCCCAACAAGTTTGTGGAGTGGCAACTCTTTGATTGAATTGGACATTTAAGCTTACCATTTGATCCCAGCAAGTTGCTGAGGCAATTCTTGGACGGAATTGGACGTAGAAACTGCCGTTTGATCCTTGCGAGTTTAGAGACAAAACTAAGATAGAGCTGATGTAGAAATCGCCGTTTGATCCCGACAAGTTTAGAGACAACACGTAGTGCAGCTAAGTTCAAACTTGCTGTTTGGTCCCAGCAAGTTTATAGAGGTTACTCCTTGATCAAGTTGATTTAGAAACTTCCGTTTGATCCCGACAAGTTTGCAGAGGCAACTCGTAGTAGAGCTGAGTTGGAACTTGCTGTCTAATCCTAGCAAATTTATAGAGGTTACTCATTGATTGAGTTGATTTAGAAACTGTTGTTTGATCTCGGCGAGTTTGGAGAGGCAACTCGTAGTGGAGCTGAGTTGGAACTTGCCGTTTGACCCCAACAAGTTTATAGAGGTTACTCCTTGATCGAGTTGAGGTACAGTTTGCCGTTTTGGTCGTTGAACTTGCTTTTTGTTCCCAACAAGTTTTGTGGAAACAAACTCAAAGACGGAGCTGGAATGATGGACCTAGAACGACGGAGCTGGAACTTTTTGTTTGCACCAAGCAAGTTTTGTAGAGACAATTTTAGGTCGACATTGGATGCCAGCCTATTGAATGAGGATGAGGGGTCATTGGACGGACTTGAGCAAGGAGAGGGGCGATGTACTCGTTGTTTAGAGTCAACAAGTTATTGAAGGAGCTCGTGTGAAAAGTAGAGCGTTGAAGTCGTTGTTTGGAGCCAACAAGTTGTTGATGAAGCCTGAGCGAAGAGCAAGGTGTTGAACTCGTTGCTTGGAGCCAACAAGTTGTTGACGGAGCTCGTGCAGAGAGCAAAGCATTGAACTCGTTGTTTGGTGGGGCTTGAGTGAAGGCCATGGAGTTGAACTCATTGTTTGGAGCTAACAAGTTGTTGATGGAGCTCGAGCGGTAATCAGAGCGTTGAACTCACTGTTTGGAGTCAATGAGTTGTTGATAGAGCTCAAGCGGTAAGCAGAGCATTGAACTCATTATTTGAAGTCAACGAGTTATTGATGGAGCTCAATCGGAGAGTAGAGTGTTGAACTCGTTGTTTGGAGCCAACGAGTTATTGATGGAGTTCGTGCGGAGAGCAGAGTGTTGAACTCATTGTTTGGAACCAACAAGCTATTCAGTGGAGCTTGAGCAAAGAGCAAGACATTGAACTCGTTGTTTGGAGCCAAAAAGTTATTGATGGAGCTCAAGTGGCAATCAGAGCGTAGAACTCGTTGTTTGGAGCCAATGAGTTGTTAATGGAGCTCAAGTGACAATCAAATAGTTGAACTCGTTGTTTGGTGGAACTTGAGCGAAGACCAAGGCATTGAACTCGTTGTTTGGGGCCAATGATTTGTTGATGGAGCTTGAGTGAAGACCAAGGTGTTGAACTCGTTGTTTGAAGCCAACAAGTTATTGATGGAGATCAAGCGGTGAGTAGAGTGTTGAACTCATTGTTTGGGGGAACTTGAGCGAAAACCAAGGTGTTGAACTCGTTGTTTGGGGCCAACGAGTTGTTGATGGAGCTTGAGCGAAGACCAAGGTGTTGAATTCATTGTTTGGAGCCAACAAATTATTGATGGAGCTCGAGTGGAGAGCAAGAAATTGAACTCGTTGCTTGGAGCCAACAAGTTTTTGATGGAGCTCAAATGGTAATCACAGCGTTGTACTCGTTGTTTGGAGCTCGTGCGAAGAGCAGAGCATTGAACTCATTGTTTGGAGCTCGTGCGGAGAGCAGTGCGTTGAACTCATTGTTTGGAGCTAACGAGTTGTTGATGGAGCTCGAGCGAAGAGCAAGACATTGAACTCATTGTTTGGATCCAATAAGTTATTGACGGAGCCTGAACGAAAAGCAGGGTCATTGAACACGTTGTTTGGAGCCAACGAGCTATTTGGTGGAGCTTGTGCGGAGAGCATACCGTTAAACTCGTTGTTTGGAGCCAACGAGTTGTTGAAGATGCTTGGGCGAAACATAAGGCGTCGAACTCGTTACTCGATGTTGATGAGTTGTTGGCCGGAGGAACTTAAGTGGCGTGCGTAGCGCCGAACTCATTTTTAGAGCGAATGAGTTGTGGGTATTCTGAAACTTCTTAATATGGAAGTGAAGTCACTTGTGTTTGTTCAGCGTTGAAGTTGTTTCATTCTTCTCTTTGCTGAAAAATAGTTGTGTACATCGAACGAGGTCCTCGGGACATTGAGCCTGCTCTCCTTCGCGATACGCGGTGCTTGACGGAGTTGGGATTCTTCAATTTGCATAGTGCTTTAAGCGAGACGGAGTTGAAACTTGTTAAGGTGAAGATGGTCAGATAAACCTGGAGCATACCCTCCTAAGGAAGACTTTTCTTGAATTTCATTATCAAGAGTTGAGGCGGCCTTATGGAGTTGTTAGCTGGTAGGAGGCCGGTGAAGATGTTTGTTTCTCTTAGGTAGAGCATCTCTCCAGTGTGTAGCTGGAAAAAAAACTTGCTTAACAGTTTTTTGTACGGTGTTCACAGGACTTTTGGTAGTGATTCCTAGACATGAAACGTAGACTCATTGTAATTCTACTATTGTAATGAGACTTATAGTTTGTAGAATAAGAAGTCTTCTACGTGCGGGTGTCTTGTCCTGTGTTTAGTCGTCTTGGGGTTTGGCTAGTCGTATGAGCTGCTCTTGGGGAGAGTTAGAATCTGGACTTGCCATTTTGTGTTTGTAGATATTTGTAGTGGTACTGAATCTGAACATATGGGTTTGCGATACTTCTGTGATATGATGAATTCTTTTCATATGCTTGATCCTTACTGTCAAGGTTGATGCGCCATCAACTGGGTTCTTTGTAGCTAAATAACATGGTCTCAAGTCTGTTGCGTATAGCTAACGAACTGTCGACGGTATGTGATGGAGTTTAGAACTTCTCCGCCTTGAACTCAGCTAGTTGTAGGAGAAACTCTGAGGGAGAGTCGTTTTCCAAACTTGCTGAATGGGTCCTCCGACAAATTGTGAGAGTCACATCGAGTTGAGAGTTACACACTGCTGAAAAGGATGCAATTCCCAACCTATCGCTTGGAGGATTTGATGTCATCGATGAAGTGAAGTCTGCACTCGAGCAAGCTTGCCCTAATACTGTCTCTTGTGCCGATATAGTTGCACTGGCTGCTCGAGACTCTGTTTCTTTCCAGGTGCACAAGTTTGCTTCTAATTGTAATAATTCTCCGATTTACGGACTATATTTTCTAACTATTTGTGATATTACAGTTCAACAAGTCTCTATGGGAAAGTTCAAACAGGAAGGAGGGATGGAGTTGTGTCTCAAATACAGGAGGCTCTTGCTAATATCCCTCGCCCTAACTTTAACTTCACAACCCTTGTGCAGTCTTTTACCAGCAAAAACCTTTGGTGTTCAAGATCTTGTCGTCTTATCGGGTACCTAAGATTTTCAAACATATTATAAACTTTTTAAATTGTAGAAAAGTCTCATGACTTTCACAGAAAGTACCATTATGTCATTACTTGTCTTAGATAGTCTCGTTGCAATTAATACCCTCGAGAATGCATCAATAGTTTTCATCTGAACAGAGCATTGAGACAGTAAAGATGATCATATGATACATGTGATATTATAAATCAATTTCCTCCAATTTTTTGGCAGGTGCACACACAATAGGAGTAGGACACTGCAACTTCTTCAGTAACAGGCTCTACAACTTCACTGGAAAAGGCGACGCAGATCCATCCCTCGACCCAACCTATGCTTCGTTTTTGATGTCCAAATGCAAGAACCAATCAGATAACACAACTACTGTCCCTATGAACCCAAGTAGTGTCTCCACTTTCGACACGCAATATTTCACAAACTTGAAGCAGAACAAGGGAATGTTCCAATCTGATGCTGCTCTTCTTACGGATGGTAGGGCTAGTAACCTTGTGGACAAGCTCGTGAATTCAGGCAACTTTTTCGATGCATTCAAGAACTCGATAACGAGGATGGGAGCAGTTGGGGTTCTAACTGGGAGTAATGGGGAGATAAGGAAGAATTGCCGTGCTGTGAATGGATAGGAAGATGGTGAGACTTTGAAGAATGAAGAGAATGGTGAATTTTTTCCCAAAACGACCCTTTTTTGTAAAGTTTTTCCCAAACCGCTCTACTTTTTTTTTTATTTTCCAAAGCGCCCCACTCGGTCTTTGAAAGACCGAGTCTGGTTAAAACAAGGTCGGTCTTTCAAAGACCGAGTCTTGCTCTTTGATTTTTCTGCAAGACTCGGTCTTTGAAAGACCAATCCTGTTTTAACTAGACTCGATCTTTCAAAGACCGAGTCTTGGACTTTGGCGTTTTTAATAACACAGATCCCCTTTCTTCTTCTTCTCTCTCTCTACTTTAACCTATTCTATTTCTCTAACCCATCTTCATAAATCTAGGGCGACCTCCTACCCACAAAATGTAATACCCTGATTTTTCAATTAATGAAAAATTATTTTTTTTGGCACGCAGTGTACACGTGTAATATTTTGGTTAATATTTTCATCAAGATGAGTAGAGATATTTTAATTTGTGCTTTTCATTGTTTTGTACAAAAGCCTTTTTCTTAAAGCCCAAATTGTACTTCTTTTATTTTTAAACAACTATTGTTTTGGGCCATTTATTTAAGCCCATGGTTTAATTCTATTTTATTTACAACTTGTAATGTGGAACACTTTTAAAGACTTTTTATTTTGTACAAATTTCTCTTTTGGGTGACTTGTGCTTGCACATGCATTTCATATATACGTGCATGAGCACACTATTTCTTGGCCGGTTTTGGGTAAAGAGTGGATTTTAGTCATGGGTAGTTATCTAGAGTGTGGGTAGTTATTACAACTCCCTAGTGCATCCTAGCCCTTGACCCTATAACTATCTACTAAATCCTAGCCCTCCATCTCACCCAAAATGGTGTATAAATACCCCTCTCTCCTAAGCATCTTCTACAGTAAGATCCCTTGAAAAAAGTTATATATACTATATTATAGAGTTGGTGAGTGAGAGTTCTCTTGGAGGCCGATCATCTCTACGGAAGGAGCTTCGGTGTGGAGCAAGGAGCAAGGAGCAAGGAGTCGCGCATAGCGTTAAGAAGCTTTACTGGATTCGGTTATTTCGTCAATAAGGTGGGTGTTTCTCAGGACTTCTAACGTAGTAAATATGTTATGACAATAATGATTGTTACCATGCTTGTGAAAAAAGTAAGTTTAAACATCTTAGATTGCTCTGTGTATGATTATGATGAAAGTTGTGAAGGACTAATAATGTAGTTATGACACTGTAAATAAGACTGGAATGGGCCTGTACAGTCGACTGTCACGTGGACAAGTCGACTGGTACGAGGCAAATGTTTTCATGATTTATTGGAAAGTTTAACGATGTGCGTGTGTACAAACTGAAGTGATAGAATGATTGCTAAATTCATATCCCCCACATGATGGAAGAGATGTGAACGGATGAAAAAGAACTAGTGATAATTAGTAAAATTGGGAATAACCTGTACAGTTGACTGCTGATATGAACAGCCGACCGATGTATTAAATTAGATTACGAATAGTCCAGAAATTTCATGAAACGAAGTATTTTTATTGTGATGTTCTAGTATGCTAAATTGAGATTTAGTATCCATTTCTGCAAGTAAATGATGAGTAAATGTAAATGCATGCTTAACATTTCCTTGAGGAAAGAAAAATATTAGTTATGTGACATTCTATGTGGTGATGTTAGTGAATAGCTAAGAAATTATGTGTTTATGCAGCATGAATATATATTGTAATGTGACACAATGATGCATGTGAGAACAGAGTGAAGATAATTCCTAAATTTGAAATGTTAAACTGTTCAGTCGACTTAATGCAAGCAGCAAGTCGACTGGGCTGAGTATGAGAATTGTAATTAAAACCCCAGGATAGACGACTGATGGAATGACAGTCGACTGTCACGTGAATGATATTTTGAACATGGAAAATTGCGGAGCAGCCGACTGGCCATGTGCAGCAGTCGACTCTCCTGAGCAGTTATGAAGAACTTGATTTGACTGAACAAGTCGACTGGACCTTCCCCAAGTCGACTGCCCAAAATACTTGATATGTTAGAAATCTTATTTGATTTATGTTGTGAATCTTATGGTTGATGTTGATAAACTCTATTTGTTGTTGCATGAATTTACATGAAATGAATCATAGATTTGAATTGAGAATTAAATGAATATGAAAGCTAAAGAACATGATGTTGAGGTATTGAAAAATGAGTTCATGAGTTGGAAATGCTCAAATTGGAAGTTGTGAATTGAAAATTGAAACAAAAGAGTAGCTAAGTCTCCCCCGGCATTGGAAATGAAATGAAATGAAAATTGAAAAGAAAGACCAAGGTTGGTCATGTTGAATGAATGAATAAGTCCGGTTTAGTAGAGAGGCTAACTCTAGAGCTTTGATTTTTGTTCATGATTCTAATAAAAACTAAGGATTAGTGCATAGTGAAGATGTGATGAAAGTGAGAGAAAAACACGAGTATGAGAACTAGAATTTACAGTGCGGGTATGTGAGCCACAGAATGCATGCTTGATGAGTCAAGACATGGCGTGGGCACAGCTCAGAATGATCGGACTCTAGTCACGCTTGTGGGATGTTTGGTGACTGCAAGAGGATCGTGTGCCATGAAGGAGGCTGAATTGCCACAGAATGCATGCTTGATGAGTCAAGACATGGCGTGGGGTTCCCCTCCAGGTTTTCTGTACGCGAGCTTGTACTCATAGATCATCTAGGATACTCACCATAGTTACAGTAGTAGATTAAGTCATGGCAAGGGATTGAACCCTACAAAGATGAAGAACGAATAAGAGGCTTGCCCTCGGACCTATGTAGTATGGGATGCATAGAATCCGAACAAGTGCGCATTAGTGTCATCTAATATAATAATTGCATTAAGGATTAAGTGCACGATCACAACACAACATCATTATGAATTTCCCATTTACTTCATTTTGATATATGAACAAGTTTGTGATCTGTTAAGAAATGAGAATCGTTATACTGTTTCTGGCATAGAGAGGATGGCCATGTATAATTATCGTCGGTTGAATAAACTGACGTACCCACAGTTTTGTATGCAGGATGAATGACATGAAAAAGATTAAAGAGGAACCAATGCTTAAAGATTTCTCAATGTTGTTGTACATTGTTTCATTGTTGTAAATTTTACTTCCGCTGTGCAATGTAAATGTAATATTGATGTAAACTATGATGTAAAGTAAAAAGTTTGAATTTCCTTGTAAAATTGTACTAAAGGAAGCGAAAAGATCCTGTAGAACATCTCGAATTCAGTGTATTTGGGATTCGGGGCGTTACACAAAATCTCATCTTAAACTAAATATATTTACCAATTTCTTCCTAACCCTCTAAGCATCTCCACTATAAAAATCCTAAACCCATCTTTTGAAAGATCCCTATTTTGGATTTTTGCTAAATTTGAAGAGGATAGCAACTTCAACTCTTTTACCCAAATATCTACGGCCCAATCCTTGACGCTTGTGAAGGTATGATGAATATTGGCCTTTAATTTTCTATCTTTTTTTATAGATTTTGTTTGTGGTTAGATAATAACTTGCATATTCGTATAAATATACGTAGGTATGGATCTTGAGATTCCTATTTGGTTATACTTTGGTGGTGAAATAATTCGTGATCCAAAGATTGGTAGTTGCTATAGTGCGTTAGATCCGGAAATAGTTTGGGTACCTCGTACCATTACACTTGTAGAAGTAGTTGAGAAAATTTATGAAGTTACTAATTGGGATAGGAATCAATGGAAGGTGAAAATTTTAGCTCGATACGCAGCAGGTAGAGGAGATGGTCAGTATTTTATGACAGTGCCCGGACCTACTGATAATGCGCTGAAGTCATTGATTGCTAGGACATTTGATCCTAATTGTGCTTGGTCTGCATTAGAGTTATATATTCAGCAAATTCAAATTTTGAATGCTCAGGCAGATGATATTCCCAGTTCATGCTTCATAAGGGTAGTACTTACACAGCAGATGAGGTCTAACCCCGCTCAACCATCACAACCAAATCCACTGTCCTCACAAGAAAACACCTCCAGAAATACAAGAAACGCTGATTCTACAGATATTGAGTTGCCACCCCAACCTAGTTCGGTTCCCGACTATGTTCCAAATGACAGTGTATTTGAGCTCTTTCAAAATGCAGTGGTTAACAACAGCTTATTAGATGATGATGAAGAAGAGGAAGAAACAGACGATGATGAAAGTGTAGAAAATGATGATGGAGAAGAAGATGATGATGTAGCAAATGTAAATCCTACGAACAACAGTTCTAACGAAGTGAGAGCTACTGATAGCTATGCTAATGTTAACGCTCATGTTACGGAGGAGATGGCTCAAGCTGCTAGAGTCCCCCCATTTCCACAAGAGTCTTCTGGTTCATCCAATGTAGACGAATTTTACGTTGGACAGGAGTTTGTAAGCAAAGAGTCCATTCAGCAAGCTGTGAAGGTGTATTCTATCAAGAAACATCGTGAATTTGTCACATTGAAAACAACACCATCACTGTACACTGTTAAATGCAAAATGGCACCTAGAAAACGTACAATTGAGGAGATCGTACAAGGTTCCCCAGCAGTAAGTGATGGTGGATGCCCTTGGAGATTACGAGCTATTGTTCCAAAAGGGGGGAGAAATTTTGTGGTGAAGAAGATAGTTGGGCCTCATACTTGTACGAATCCCACGTTGAATCAAGACCACTGTAAAATAGATGCTAACCTTGTTAGTAATTTGATTGTGGGTGTGGTGAAGAAGGATATTGCTTTATCACCGGGGGCAATTATTGAGATTGTGAAAATAAAATATAATTATCAGATTTCATATAAGAAAGCTTGGAAAGCAAAACAAAAGGCAATTGAGAGGTTGTACGGTACCTTCGAAGAAGCATACACGAAGCTGCCTTTTCTACTAACAGCAATTCAAGCAGCAAATCCAGGAACCGTTGTCCACTGGGATAAATATGAGTCTAGCCCCAGCGAGGAAACATTCAAGGGAGTATTTTGGGCATTTGGTCCTTCGATTGAAGGTTTCAAGTCTTGCAGACCGGTTATTAGTGTAGATGGAACTCACTTGTACGGTAAGTACAAGGGTTGTTTGCTAATTGCTGTTTCCCCGGATGCGAATGGTTGCTTATTTCCATTTGCATTTGCATTGGTTGATGGAGAGAGTATAAATACGTGGACATGGTTTATGACTTGCATCCGGTATTATGTCACCGATCGCACTGAGTTGTGTGTTATCTCGGATCGTCTTGCTGGTATATTGTCTGCTATGGATTTGCAAAACGGAGCTTGGAACGAACCGAATGGATTTTATCGATATTGTATGCGTCATTTTGCCACAAATTTTTTTAATAAATTTGGTAGCAAGGCATTGCGGAAAAAGGCCAAAATTATAGCTTTTCAAAACCAACCCAAAAAGTTCATGGCCAAACTCGCTGAACTTGAAACCGTCAATGTCGAGTCGGCTAATTGGTTGAAAGAGAAGCCGGTTGAGAAATGGGCACTTTATGCAGATGAAGGTCGACGATATGGAATGATGACTACGAACCTGTCAGAATGCTTCAATTCAGTATTGAAAGGAGTCCGTAGTTTACCAGTAACTGCGATTGTTGAGACGATCTTTTTACGTCTCAACTCTTACTTTACTACTCGTCGACAGGAAGCTAGTAAGCTTTTATGTGAAGGGAAGATTTTTGCTAAAAGTGTACATGATTTGATTGATAGTCGCCGTGAAAGAGCAAATCAACATGAGATTACAATGTTTCATCATCAGCCTGGAGTTTTTTCCGTGAAAACGGATATATGCATGGTTAATGGAGAACGGAAGGGTGGGAACTTGCACACCGTGAACTTGGGTACGAAAACATGCACATGTATGAAGTTTCATCTATTTCATATTCCCTATTCTCATGTATTAGCAGCCTGTGCATATCGTGCAATCGATCACAAGCCTTATGTTGATAAATTTTATCTTGTCACGTCATTAGCACAAACATGGGCTCCTGTATTTAGTCCTATTCTAGATCAAGCATATTGGCCTACTATCGACGGTCCACGACTCGTACCGGATGCTAGTTTGCGACGTTTACGAAAAGGCCGGCCTAAATCCACGAGAATACGCAACGATATGGATGTGAGAGATAGTTCTAGCAGGGGTACAAGAATGAAATGTTCAAGTTGCGGGTTGGAAGGACACAACAAGCGTCGATGTACTAACAGAGCATCTCAAAACAATTAAAATTTGATTATGTGCTTTCTAGTGTGTTTGTAATATTTATATCGAACAACACAAATTTGAACAACCAAACCAATTTTGCATTCTTCCACAACCACAAGCACATCTTCTTCACAACCACATCTCCACATCAACAATGTTGTTAATATCATCTTCACAACCACATCTCCAATATTAATAACTTCTTCACAAACACAAGAACATTTTAAAAAAAAACTACAAAATCAAAATAACTAAAAATATTACAACACCTACCAAATTCAAAAAATATTACAACAAACTAACATCTACATAACATCAAAAGTCAAGGGTTAGGTGTGTAGAAGTTGGTGGGTCTTCGTTGTCGTCTACCACGTTGTGGAGTTGCCTGTGTTAGTGCGGACAACGGGATGTCCTCCTCTTCTTGAATCTCACCCCCAATCTCAGGCCCTGCATGTTCTTCGTGTTCTGAATCGCTTTGAGGTTGAGGTGGGGGCCTTTGAACAACTCTCTTTCGTCGAATACCAGTACGGCCGCTCGTTCGATGTGTGGGGGTCCTTAGTATTGCATCTAATGTTGCGCCCTCCCTCACAAGATCAGCTTGTGCACGGCAACACGATAACATCTCCCGTAAGGTATCCTTCGCCTGATCGGTGATGTTGCTATTCAACAAAGTTGCACACTTCTTTGCAAGGGACCAAGTCTGGACCAACTGAGAAACATGAAAAGTTGAATGATTAGGTTACTTAGAAATACACATACATATATGAAAACAAATTTATATATAAACTTTAACAATTTAAAACGAAACTTAAAAAACTCACAAAATTCCGAACAGTGGATCCCTTTGGTTGGTACATCGGCAACTTAACGGAATGTTGATCTGCTGGTTCGGTCCCTGGTCGACGGATCGGGACTGTAACTCCAGCAGGAGTCTGCAACGTTGGAGAAATGAAACGTCTAGTGACTCTTTCGTACCAAGCCATGTATATCCCATGCACCGAGAGGTCAAACGGTGGAATGTCACCGATGACTTCTTGGAAACGGTGAACATTCCATCTCTGAACGTATTCGAAGAAGCAAGCGGCCCAATTGTGACCGGGGGTACGGCCCATTCCTGTGATGTTGTGCATCTTGGCATTGAATGGTGCGGCAACTAGAATCCCTTGGTGAAGACCAAACTGGCGTAACACTCTATCGGGATAGTAAAACTCGACAACCCCAAAGTTGATTAACGGTGCTTTCGTGAGCCACAAATCACGCCTGTAGGTGCAAATAGGTGGCAGTCGAATCAGTCGCTCCTCCGTGTAAGGGGACCACACTACACAGTCAGCGGCCATCCTATCGAGCTCATCGCGGTAGTATGTCAAGCACCTGTTGGGGTTGGCTGTCCATGTTAGTTTGCCTGTCCAGTACACACCGATAGGAGGTAGCATGTCAATATCATCGGGAAGAACTCTCCAATGTTGAGATTGGATCCGTACTACGGGCCGACCTACGTGAATCCGCTCCCAACTCCATATCTGCAGTAAACTCAGAGGCCCATTCATCTAGTTCGAACCTATACTACACAAACACAGACTCTGATACAGTGACGAAAGTACTGCACTGCCCCAACTGTAACGGCTGACCCTACCTAGATCGGCGATTAAGGGCAAGAACATCAATGAGATGCTATTTTCGGTCGAATTTGGAAATAAGACGGTGCCGAATAGCGTGAGAATGTACGCCCTACAATAGCACTCCACCTCCGCTGCAGTTGAACCGTCATTCAATCTATTTTTAAACGTGTCCTTCAACTACTTTAAACGGATAAATTTCCCATTTATCGCACCGGCTTCTACTTCAACCCCTAAGTACTCCTCCACTATATACACTGGGTCGAAGTCCATCGATTCTGTGACTGCCTCTCCATCGATTGGAAGCCCGGTAAGTATGGTAACGTCCTGTAGAGTGACCGTCATCTCTCCAACTGGCAGGTAAAATGAGTGTGTCTCGGGCCTCCATAATTCAAGCAGTGCTTCTAAAAGAGGACGATCGCACTTGATGGATGTCATCCTGGCAATACCGTAGAACCCACAGTCCCTTAGTATCTCGTGTATACGTGGGTGCACAGGTAGCGGATGACCAGTCCTAAAGCGGCACTCCGTAGCCTCACCGTTCCAAACATTTTGCGATCGATGCAACGGCTGAAGAGTGAGGAGTGAAGGGTCGAGGGGTCCTGGCCCTCCAGAAGGGACATATGATGACGAAGGGACTGAAGAAGAGGTGCCCGCCTTATTTGGATTGACTTCAACCTACATAACAACAACATTTACATCAATAGACCGAAATGTAATATAATTCTATTACAATCAACAATTAATTACTTACATTAGTACCCTCGGTACGAGCACGACCACGACCACGAACACGTCCACCACGAGTACGTGGTCCATTACGTGTACCTCTACTACTTTCTGCTACCTCCATGTTACCCCTTGTGCGTGCCATTGACAATAGACTCCAAATCCTACAGCTTCAACAAAAATGTTATTAACTACACATAACCTAGATATAAAAAACAACAATCTCGAAATATCTTCACAACCACAACATCTCAACAACAAAAATATCAAAAATCTCGAAACTTATCCACAACCACAACATCTCAACAACAAAAACAACAAAAACAACAACAATCTCGAAACATCTCCACAACAACAAATTCTATATAACAATGCCGTTGATTCTCTAAAATTAGCAAATTAGAGAATTTTAACTCTTTCTTAGCAAAATTCTATATAGAATTCTATATAACAAATTCTACTTCAAAAGATTCTAAAATTTCTAACTCTTTCTTAATTTTAGCCAAAAATCTATATAGAATTCAACAAATACTATATAACAATGCCGTTGATAGCAACAACTTCAACTCTTTCAACTCTTTCTTTTTCAACAAAATTAAAACTAAAAATAACAAGAATAGCTATTCTACATTGTCAACAATAAGTCAAATTCAACTCATCAACTTCACAATAGCATCAAGAGTAGCACAATTTTTGCTTAGCAAATTAGAGTAACAATAGCATCAAGAGTAACACAATTTTTGCTTAGCAAATTAGAGTAACACAAATTCTATATAACAATGCCGTTGATTCTCTAAAATTAGCAAATTAGAGAATTTTAACTCTTTCTTAGCAAAATTCTATATAGAATTCTATATAACAAATTCAACTTCAAAAAATTCTAAAATTTCTAACTCTTTCTTAATTTTAGCAAAAATCTATATAGAATTCAACAAATACTATATAACAATGCCGTTGATAGCAACGACTTCAACTCTTTCAACTCTTTCTTTTTCAACAAAATTAAAACTAAAAATAACAACAATAGCTACTCTACATTGTCAACAATAAGTCAAATTCAACTCATCAACTTCACAATAGCATCAAGAGTAACACAATTTATGCTTAGCAAAAGCTTAAGAAATATACCTTTCAAGTAGGAGATTCCAAAGCGAGCTACTGACAAGGTAGAGAAGAGCAAGATCCTTCAACCAAGATCTTCCAAAGACGAAGATGAAATTAAACTAGGTCTACGAAATTGGGTATTCGGGATTTAGGGTTTTAAGAAATAATCAAATTTGGTGAATAGGATTGGGGAAAATCGAAAATGGATTAGAGATTAATTTGTTTTGGGGAGTGCATCGATCGATTAAAGGCGTAATCGACCACAAAATTGGCGAAGGCGATGGGTTCGTTGAGGGACAGAGAGAAGAAGAAAAAGTTTCTAATAACTCGAGAAGAAGAAGAAAGGGGATCTGCGTTATTAAAAACGCCAAAGTCCAAGACTCGGTCTTTGAAAGACCGAGTCTAGTTAAAACAAGATCGGTCTTTCAAAGACCGAGTCTTGCATTTTGAAAACTCAAAGAGCAAGACTCAGTCTTTGAAAGACCGACCTTGTTTTAACCAGACTCGGTCTTTCAAATACCGAGTGGGGCGCTTTGGGAAATTAAAAAAAAAGTAGGGCGGTTTGGGAAAAACTTTGCAAAAAAGGGTCGTTTTGGGAAAAAATTCGAGAATGGTTGTGTTTGTAACTTCCTCGGTCCCAAAATAATTGTGCACTTAGCTATTTTCACAAAGATTAAGAAGTGTTATGAATTTATTAATTTGTCATCCTTCCTTTTCCTCTCTTTCTTAAATTCTCTTCAGTCTTCAGTATCTCTACATGCAACTACAAATAGATTGTGTTTTCTATAAATAGTTGGTTAATTAGTATATAAATTAATAGGCACAATTTTAATAAGGATATAATTGACCTAATTAATTAAAAAATGCTTTAAAATTACAAACTGGACCGTTAATTTGGGATGTCCAAAAATAAAAGAAAATAAACAGTTAATTTGGGACATCTAAAAAAACAGAGAGAACGGTTGTTGTGTTTGTTTTCTAAAATTTAGTACATTTTGAATTTTCATTTGTTGCTATAGTGCAAATGTACCATGTTATTTTTGTTATTTGATTGGGAAAATGAGGAAACTCCCTAACAATTTTCATTTAAATCAAGAAACTCTCGTAACGATATTTTTCACTCACTCAACTCTAGGGTTGGCATTCGGGTCGAACGGGCCGGGCCAGACCGGACCCTCCCGGGTTGGATGTTGACTTGGGCGGGTTCGGGCCGGGTTGGTGGCTTAACAGGGCCGGGCCGGGCCGGGTCGAAAAGTGGAAAAGGTGACCCGCCCAACCCGTGAACCCTTTCGGGTCCAACCCGGGTCGGGTCGGGTCGACCCGCGGTTTGGCCCGTTTAGATAGATATTTTTTTTAACTTAAAATAATAATAATAATAATAATAATAATAATAATAATAATAATAAACATTAAAAATCGTAATAATAATAATAAGATTGAAAGAGTGAAATTGGCAAAAAATATTGAAATATTATTCATATGATTTTAAGTTATACAAGTTTCACAATTTCTAATGAAATGAAGAATAAAATTCACAAATATGTTTTATACACTAACATATTTCTTAAATACAATTTCAATTTACTTCAATTTTTCTAATTTGAAATCACAAGCACAGATAAAATAAATTTTTTTTATCTATTTACAATTGTCTTCATGTTGATGGCCTTGAATTTGTTGTTGTTGGTCTTGAATTCTTCATTTTGGTTGTTATTGTTGTTGTTGTTCTTTTTCTTCTTCTGGCGAGTTGCTCCCACTTGTGGACATTGATAATGCTTTTCCTTGTATCCTATCTTTAGCCTTCAGCCAGTCTTTTGTGCAAACGAGCATCTCTAACATGTCGGGCTTCAAGCGATTCCTGTAATCAAATAGAACTCTGCCACTTGAAGAAAATTCACTTTCAGAAGCAACTGTAGAGACATGATGAGTTAGTAAATCTTTAGCCATAATTGACAGAATACTATAAGTGTGTTCATGGTCTTTCCACCATTGTAAAATATCCAGTGGAGAAGAAGACGACTCATAATCTTGTTGGTTATACCAATTTAATTCATTTGGTTGATTAATCCTAGGATTTTTGGATTGAATTTTTGGATCCGACAGACCTCGTAGTTCGCCATGATGAAGCTGATGACGAGCACAAAGCAGTGTGGGAGCCGGACCCCCTCCAGGTCTTCCCCTAAGAAGGAGACAGGGAGCTGCTGAACCTGGGGGGAAGGGAGACCCCGGACGGCGTTTACCTCTCGGACGAACACCTTGCAGGAAGTGCTGGAATCTCCTCCCATGCCCCCCCCATGGACGCAATGTAGGATGGCTTGACTTCCGTTCTCTTCAAGCTCGGGGTCCCGCTCAGGATGCGGTTTGGGGGCACGAGGAAGGGGAGAAGGCCTCCGGTTTCTTGTGTCTCTTCGGTCCCGAGCGTCTTCCCATGTGAATTCCTGGAGGTACCCTCATTGGATGAGGGCCTCGATTTCGTTCTTCAGGGCCCGGAAGTAACCAGTGTCGTGCCCGTTGTCCCGGTGGAAGCGGCAGTAGAACCGCTGATCCATTTTCTTGTTGCTGGTCGGTCGAGGGGGCATCTGGACGGGGTCCCTGTCCTCGATTGCTAAGAGGATAGCCGACACATTTTGTGTCAGTGGTGTGTACCACTCGAAGCGTGAAATCGGGTGGACCCTCTTCATGCCGGTCCCATCTTTGGGGACTTTCTTGGCGGGCTCTACCTCCTTGGCCTTGCATTTTCCCTTTCCCGGGACCTCCTTGGCATCCTTAGAATTTAGGGCCTCCTCGACCCAGATGTACTTTTTGACCCGATTGAGCAGGTCCGGGAAATCAAAGGGAGGTTTCTTAGCCAGGGATGCCTTCAGCTGGCCGTGCCGGACGTTGTGCCGGAACGCCACCGAGGCGACCCCAGCATCGAGGGAGGAGACTGACCTCGCCTCCGTGGTGAACCTCCGGACGAACTGCCGATGTGACTCCCCTTCCTTCTGTCGGAGGTCCAGTAGGGACACGCTCGTCTTCTCGGCTTTCCTGTTGGTCATGAAGTAGGTCAGAAAGTTGTCCTCCAGCTGGTCGAACGAGTAGATCGAGCCGGGGACGAGCTTAGAGAACCACTCCCGTGCCGGACCCCGGACGGTGGCAGGGAAGGCTCGACATAGGAGGGAATCCGAAGCGCTGTGAATCATCATGAGGGTCTTGAAACCCTCCATGTGATCATCAGGATCACCCTCGCCATCATAGGTCTCGAACTGGGGAGGTCGAAAATTTCGGGATATTTCTGCTTGTAGGATTGCAACGGAGAAAGGAGGTCAGGTTGGCCTATGACCCTGGGCCGGTCTCGGGCCACCATCGCCAAAGTGGTCAAGGCGGTTCTCCATTTCCTGTAGGCATCTTAGGACGTCCTTGTCACACTCTAGCGGGCGGGTTAGGCTGCGAGGGTCACTGGCTCTGACATTCGACCGCAACCGCGAATGAGAGCGGTGGAGTGTCTCGTGGACGGGGATCCCTAAGATGGCCTGCAGGATCTCATTCTGGAAGCTTTGGAACTCACGGTGGGTGACTGGAGCTCGCCTGGCCGGGTCGCATTGGGGTGGCGGCCTCCGGTCGGCGTGACTGAGCGCCGATTCCCTCTCTCAAGACGAGTTCCTTGGATGGTTCGGGGCCGAGTTGGAAGCGACCCCTCCCCTATTTTGGCTGGCCTGTCTGTCCTGGATAACCCTACGTAGGTCGGTTGCGACCAAGCGAGAGGTACCCGGTCCAGGTCCGAGGTTGACCCTCGGATGGTTGGATCGATGAGTGTCAGCGGAGATGTCCTGAGTAGGAGCGTCCTAACGACGTGTAGAGGTGACAGCTCTTCTGGGCTTGGGTGCCATATGAGCTCGGATTGAAGGGATGCCGTTAATGGCTGGGTTGAGACAGAGGTCCGTACCTAGGTTTCCCACAGACGGTGCCAACCTGATACGGTTTGTTTTTGGGGGTGGCTGCACCAGGTGTAAGTTCTCTCAATTTGTAAAGTGGAAGCTTCGGTATTGGCTATACGCCCGATCCTCAGCCGAGGAAACGGCTCGGGAGTAGGCCGGAGTGAGGTGGAGGTCGGAGGCTTGGTTCGGATCTAGAGGCTCAGATCCGGAAGTCTCGTGTACCTGCATTCGGCCTAGGAACACCGGGGTTGATCCCGGTGGCAGGCCCTCCGACGGTCTAGTTAGTCACTGAAGAGTAACAGTAGTTAGGGTTTTTAGAGGAGAAAGATTGATTACATCTTTGTGAGGAAGGGAGTCTTTGTATTTATAGGCAGGAAAAATAGGTCTGGGAGCCTGATGGGCCGGGTTGGACCCATTTTCATATGGGCCTGAAGCGGTGGAGGCCCGTTTGACCCCTGGTTGACCTGATGATCATGGATGATCACAGAAGTGCGAATCTCGAGGGGATCCTGTGGCCCAGGAGGGGCCACGTCATCTAGCCCATATCAATAATTTTGCTACGAAAACAAAACTCTCAAAAATTTTACTCTCTTCACTTCATAACCGTTATTTCACAATTGTTTTTGCTTTAGTTAGAAGTGGGTCAAATAACTCTCCTCCTTTTTTTTAATACAATAGATGTTGCTTTTCAGTATTAAATTTGTCTCATCCTCTCAAATATGTTGGATGTTTTAATATATTATTTACACATCTGTTTCTTATTCGGATTCCAAAGAGATTCATATCGAAATCCGACTTGTACACTCTCCTTTTCACGAGAAGGGCACATCCCCATCTCAACCCTTCGTTCACGAGCTGACTGTAGTGGCAATCTCGTAAATATACACAACTTCAGGGGCAGAAATATAGGGATTCATTCTCTGTCCTCGATCTGGCAGTCAAAAACCTCAAAAAGGTTTCGATGCACGAGTTCAAAAGTAAAAAAGAGATCTTTTTCACTGCGTAAATTTAATGAGCATTTTTCACCTTTTAATTTTGTGATTTGAGGGACAAATGGCCTTTATTGCAGATGGCCCAAGAGTAAATGAGTGAGTGGTGTCGGTGTGTCTCGTGTTTGCTTTTTCTAAGGGAAAAGGTGGAGTATGGCCACCATATTTCATTAATAAAGAGTTAATAAAATAAATTCAGAATACTGAGCCAAGTACAAGAACCTACGATGCAACAAAAGTACATAAATTCACTTCAAACATGGGGGGTGGGGCACAAAACGCTACAAACATACATACATCTAGTCAAATAAAATACATCTTAGCATCTACTTCCCCCAACATAAATCCACCCCAAATATGGGTGGGGGGTGTCTCTTGATTGTTCTTTGGATGAGGATTGTGCATGAACTTAAGGCACTGTAGATCTGCAAATTTTGAATTTTGTTCTTCGTACTAAGGTTGTGCATTGGATCGGGTTTGACACGAATCTAACATGCCATATTCGAATGCGGGGTTCATATTTTATCAGCTTTGCGTACTGCATCCCTAAATGATGTTTGATACGAAAGTTGAAAGTGGTTGACTGTATATTGTTTGTTCTGTTTTGTATTTGTGAAGAATAAGATAATGAATTTGATTTCAATAACTCGGTCCTAAGCACAAGTTTAAAGGACTTTTAGAATTCGACACCCTTTAGATACACATTTTCTTTTGAACTCCACTTGATCTGGCCCATGCACACTCTAGCCCATCCCCCACTCCCAATAGATACTTCGGGTTCCTCCAACACTGGAATCCAAGTTTGAAGATTTAGTGAGCTTCTAATTCTAAATGGATCATACAAAATCTTAATGAATGAGAACATGGGATTTTGTAGGATCCAATCCATGGCTACCACATCCAACCTTCTATATATTGCACCAGGGTCGGCCCTGAGTTCCCGGAGGGCCGAGGTGAAAGACCTAAATAATTATTTTTGGGGCTCCTAATAACAATATAATTTTTTTACGCTCAAAATACATGTCTATATTTACAAGAAAAGTACAAATTTTGAAGCCCCTAAAATTGTAAAAAATTCAGGGGCCTGAGGCGGCAGCCTCACCGGTCTCAAGGTGGGGGCCAGCCCTGTCTTGCACTTCGCATACCAAGGATGTATTAAATCGGCCAAAATAATCTTTTTAAGGTTGATGAATAAGAGTTATGAAAATGATCGTATTTCATTGTTCTTACCCTTCAGGAGTTCGGTAAGAGCAAGAGACCAAATAAAAGGTTGGATTGATAAAAAGCATAACACGAGCATGTCGATACATGTGAAGCAAAGCAACATAACGAAAACTATTAAGGCTAACAATAGGTAAGAGTAAACATGTTTACTCGTACCCATTAATGCTATGATTAAGGGTAATAGTACGTTTTTTTAACCCATTAAATAAACGAGTAGGGTAAAGATATAAAATTTGTACCCATTTAAAAAGTCGGGTAGGGTAAATAAAATAATTTTAATCCGACCTGTTTACCCATTTACCCGTTTGTATATATTAATAATAAATTTCTAATACAAGTATATAAGTATATAATATCCATACCCTATACTTAATATCCAATATCCAATAACTTCAATATCCAAAGCCCAAACCCCAAACCTTCTTCCATCCTCACAAATTCACCTATTGAGCGCTTCTCTAAATCAGATTTCTCTGAGCTATTTCATCCTTTCCTCGCCTCCTTGATAGTGGACAATGATCTCGTCCTCAATTTCCTCCCCTCCTCTCCTCACCTTGATGTTGTTGTTTGGGTATATCGTATTGTTCCAATTAGACATTATTTGATTAAAGAACATGTGAAATGTATAATTAAAGTCTTTTTTTGTGTGATATAATTTTATCTGCTTAGCTCTTTTACCCTATCGGGTAATGATTTTTTTACCCTTAACCGTTACAATAGGGTAAATATTTTTTTGGGCAAAAGTCAATAAATGCCCTCATCCTTTCCATTTTAATCAACTAGCGTTTTAATTAATATATAGTTTTTAAAGTAATATCATATAGCACGTGTTAATAAATATTTATTTTTTAAAGTAATATAAATAGTATAATAAGAGTGTTTGAGTTGAACGTGTAGTGTACGTAAATTGGTAGATTTGAATAAAGTGTATAATGGGAGAGTTGAAGTTACACGTACAATGCATGTAAGGTGGTAGATTTACAAATGACACTAAGGCATTTTCCCATTATAATATTAGAGATCTACATGTGTGATGCACGTTCTAAGACGTGATCTGGCCTCGAACCTAAGACCACCTTTTACTCATCACATACTCTTTACAAATTAACCCTAGTAGCACAAATTTTTGTTTTATGAGTGATACTTTTATAAATAATTATGTCGTAAATAAATTTGAACTTTGAGGGTATTATGCTAACTAACAACAGTTGAATAAATGAATGGTTAATATAACTCCCACTTATATATAAAAAATGAGTGGTTGAAATTAGATGGTTGAATGCATACAAATCCCAGGTTGTCTACAAATCACAAACTCTCCCATTATAATATTATAGATAAATCCGCCAACGTTTCTTTTGAATCAAGATATCCCCCTCAGCGATAATTTTGGATCAAAATAGGCTTATATTTTTGAATAAAAAACTCACTCTTTCAAATTTGGTTCAAATATAAAAAAGACATTTTGGTCCAAAATTATGGTAGATGAGAGTTGCTTGATTCAAAATAAACGGTGGAAAGGTTCCTTAACTAAAATAGAAACGATGGGGGGGGGGGGGGGGGATGTTATTGACTTTAGCCAATTAGACCTTTAACCGTTGGGGTAATGACAAGGATTTAAAAAGGGTAAGGCATAGATAAATGCCATACCTAATCCGTACCCTCCTCGTTGCTAGCCTTAATGAAATTTTTTCCCAAAATGTCCTTGTTTTTGAAAGTTTTTCCCAAACTGCCCTACTTTTAAACAAAATCCCAAAACGACCTACTCGCTGTCTCAAAACGCGAGTTTCGAAAAAATCCCATTGCTTTTTCAGACAGCGAGTGTGAGGCTTTGGTTTTCCCTGGCCAAGACTCGGTGTCTAAAAAGCGATGGGGTTTTTTTCCAAACTCGCTTTTTGAGACAGCGAGTCTCGATTGGGGTTTTTTTTAGACACCAGGCTCGAATTTCGACCTCACTATCTCTTTCAACTTTCTATTTCCCTCTTCCTCTTTTAACCTCGAAACCATAACCCATTTCATCTTGAAGTTTCGTCGATTAACCCGAAAATCCTCGCATCTCTCATCTCGTCGATTAACCCTTAGCCGTTTCAATTTTCCACTTCTCTCATCTACATCTCTCATCATCGATTAACCCAAAAACACTAAACCCAATATCCAAGAGATCGTTCAATTGGGAATTTGGAAAAAAAGAGTGCGGTTGAAGGAGCTTCTTCGACCTCATATTCACTATCTACCTCTTCAATCACCCAACTTTAACGGTATATTTCTCATACTTATGCATTTTAATTTCGGGTTAATTTTGAAGCATTAACAATGGATGTTTGTTAATTCGACCCAAAATCATCCAAATTTTGGATTTTCCAAGTAAACATTGGATCTTCAAAATCACCCAAATTTTGAAGCATTAACATTGGATTTTTAATTTGGGGGTTAATTAAACATTTTTATTGAACCTGTTTGTTAATGTTTGTTAATTCGAAAATCTTGGATATATGTTAATTTGAAAATATTGGATGATTGATTATATGTAGGTATATAGTGTAAATTTTTGCATTATATATGTAGGTTATATATTTTTGCATTCGAGGTTATATATTTTTTGGATGATTGGTTATATATGGATGATTGTTAATTTATATGTAGGTTATAAATTTTTTAGTATATGTAGGTATATAGTGTACTTTTTTTTGAGTATATGTAGGTATATAGTGTAATAATTGGTTATATATGTAGGAATATGTAGGTTATATATTTTTGTATAGTTAATAACAATTTGTTTAAGTTGTAGTGTACTATCGTTTATTATAAATGACACGCACGATGGGTAATATGGAGGAAAGATCGAGTAGTAGACCTCCAAATACTCGAGGCAATGGACCACATACTTCTTTTGGCCCACCTCCTCGCAGTGGACGTGGTCGTGGTCGTAGTGGTACCGAGAGTACTAATGTAAGTGAATAATTGTTTGTATTCGATTAGTTTGATTATCATACAATAAAATGTATTATCGGTCTATTGATTTAAATGTTATTGTTGTGTAGGTCTCAACTGATCCTACTGCTTCACCAAATGAGGTGGGCCCTTCTTCATCAGCCCATGTTCCTCCTAGAGGTCCAGGTCCCCTCGACCCTACACTGCTTACTCTCCAATCACAACACCATTCAAAGGCCGTATGGGAAGGCGAATCTAAGGAGTGTACATTTAGGGGGGTCATCTACTTCCTATGTACCCACGGATTCACGAGATTCTACAGACTGTGGGTTATATGGTATTGGTGTGATAAGCTCGATTAAATGTGATCGGCCTCTTCTTACCGCATTTCTTGAGATATGGCGACTTGAAACCCATACCTTCCACCTGCCAGTTAGGGAGATGACCGTAACACTACAGGACGTCTCCGTACTCACCGGTCTTCCAGTTGATGGGCGGATAGTGATCAGTATGATGGACTTCGAGCCGATATATCTGGTGGAACAATACCTTGGTGTTGAAGTCGAAACGGGGGCAGTAAATGGAAATTCCATTCGCTTGAAGTGGTTGAAGGAGACTTTCAAGAGATTGAATGAAGATTCTACTGAGGTCGAGGTTGAGTGCTATTAGAGGGCGTACATCTTGAAACTGTTTGGTGGTGTGATGTTTCCGAATTTGACTGGTCATTCAGTGTCGTTGATGTACCTGCCATTGATTGCTGATCTGCGAAAAGTCAAAAAATACAGTTGGGATAGTGCCGCATTGGCATTTCTGTACAAGAGTTTGTGCAACTGTAGTCTTGGTTCGGTGCAGATGAATGGACCAATGATCTTACTTCAATTTTGGAGTTGGGAGCGTATTCATGTTGGTCGGCCCGTAGTGCGTAGGCAATCACCCAATTGGATCCATCTCCCCGAGGACCAACAAATGTTACCTCCACTAGGTGTTTACTAGTCGGCAATCTCACATGGAAGGCCAACCCCAATAGATGCCTGACGTACTTTTGAGATGAATTGGATAGATTGGCAGATGATTGCGTCGTGTGGCAGCCCTACACGGAGGTGCATATGGGTCGACTACCACCTATTTCCTTGTATAGGTGCGAGCTGTGGCGGACAAAGGCACCTCTAATCAACTTTGGCACATTCGAATTCTACTTTGCTAATAGAGTGCTACGTCAGTTTGGTCTGCTTCAAAGTATTCCTGTTGCTGAACTGTACAATGCCGAGATGCTTTCTCTTACTGGAATGGGTCGACAACCCGATCACAATTGGGCTGCATGCTTGGTTTCTTATGTTGAGAGATGGAATGCACACCGGTTTGATGAAATCATTGGTGACATTCCTCCGTTCGATGCATCGGTGCATGTGACTTACATGTCTTGGTATGAGAGGATGACTAGACATTATATCTCTCCCACAATGCAGACTCCTACTGGTGTGGAAGTCCCGATTCGTCGACCAGCAGCTGAACCAGCAAATGACCATTCAATGAATTTGCCTATGTTTCAACCGAAGGAATCGGCTCTTCATAAAATCGTAAGTAATTAAATTTTGTTTTATTCTTTTAAGTTATTAAGTTTATATATACATATGCACTGTATTTAATTTTTCAACTTCTCATGTTGTGTAGATGGCCCAGACTTGGATTTAAGCAAAAAAATGTGTTGCTGTGTTGAGGAGTAATGTTGCAGAACCGCTGAAGGACTTCGCACGCGCAATAATTACATCGTGTCGTGCACAAGCTGATGTTGTGGGTGAGGGAGCTGTTTTATATGCTATACTAACTACTCTTGCACATCGAACCAGTCAGCGTGGTGTTCGTCGGAAGAAAGTTTTCCCCCATATCGTCCGAGAAACGACTCCGAAGAAGAAGCCGAAGGTGATGAGATTGAAGAAAATGTTGAAGGGATACAACAACATGAAGATGATCTGATTCCCTTATCCGATGTCACCCCGGCCACTTCACAGCATGCTAAAAGGCAAAGGAGACCCCCCCACTTTTTACACCCGATCCGTGAAGGTATTTTGGTTTGAATGTATTTTGAATGTTTCATAATTTGAATGTTTCAAAGTTTTTTAATGTATTTTTGAATGTTGTGGGCACGGGTGGGTATATATGTATTTGTACAAATTTTGGTCATGTACGTGATGGTGAAGGAAGTGGATTTGTGAACTTTTATAATTTTGGAATGTATAAAGCAATGTAATTTCGTATGGGGTGTGTGAGTGTGATTGTTTTTGTGTTTTGATTGTTTGTGTGTTGATGTATAATTTAGTTTCGAATGTATAAAGAAATGTTAGAAGATGGAATGTTGAGAAATGGTGAAGTTGTAATGTTGAGAAGATGGAATGGTGAGCAATGTTAGAAGATGGAATGTTGAGCAATTTTATCTGAATGTACAGGGCTGACTGCATATGCAGCTTGAAATAAATATTTTTTCCCTAAACTCGTTTTCTCAGAAAGCAAGTATGGTATTAATCTCCTCACTTTCTGAGAAAGCGAGTATAAAGTCTGTATAAGTTGTTTCTCAGCAGACCCAAGACTCGCTTTCTCAGAAAAGCGAGTGTAGGTGAAACCTCATCGCTTTCTGAGAAAGCGACTGTTGTGTTGAGAAATTTCCAGAGACCTGTTGAGTTGAAAGATTTACAGAGACCGTCTGGTCTCTGTAAATCTCTCAACTCAACAGTCGCTTTCTCAGAAAGCGAGGAGGTTTCGCCTACACTCGCTTTTTAAAAAAAGCGAGTATATAGGTAAAACCCAATCACTTTTTGAGAAAACAACGTTTTACTTGAGAAATTTCCAGAGGCCAGTCAGGCTCTGGAAATCTTTCAACTCAATAGTCGCTTTCTCAGAAAGCGAGAAGGTTTAAACCAGACTCGCTTTCTGAGAAAGCCAGTTTAGGGAAAAAAATTTCCATTTCAAGCTGCATATGTAGTCTTCCCTGTACATTCATATGTACTCCAACATCATGCAACTTACAAATTCATTCAAAATCTCTAAACTTCTAATGATTTTGAAACAAATGGGAATTATCGCTTTTTCAGAATTAAACGCATACAAATTAGTAGAAATTCCACATCACATAATACAACTACAAGCCACTGCAAAGTTGACAAAACAAACACAAACACATTCGAATTTGACATGGTTTAAATATTTTGAGATCCTTTATTACTACATTACCGCTTATTGTGTCCATGCAACCCACATTTCGAACATTTCATTCTCGTACCCCTGCTAGACCTATCTCTCACATCCATGTCGTTGCGAATTCTCGTAGATCTTGGCCGGCCTTTCCTTGAACGTGGCAAGCTTGCATCAGCTACGAGTTGTGGTCCATCAAAAGTAGGCCAATATGTTGGATATAGAGTTGGATGAAAGAAGGGATCCCATGTTTGTGCTAATGCAGTAACTAAGTAAAATTTATCAACAAAAGGCTTGTAATCGATTGCACGATATGCACCAGCTGCCAACACATAAGAATATGGAATATGATATAGTTGAAATTTTATATATGTGCATGTTTTAGTACCCAAGTTAACAATGTGCAAGTTCCCACCCTTCCTCTCTCCACCTACAATGCGTAGACCCGTTTTGATCCCAAAAACTCCAGGTTCATGATGAAACATTGTAACCTCATGTCGGTTTGCTCTATCACGCCGACTATCGATCAATTCATGTACTCATCGAGAAAAAATCTTCCCTTCAGATAGAAGCTTATTGGCTTCCTGTCGACGAGTATTAAAGTATAAATTTAGATGATAAAAGATCATCTCCACAATCGCAGTTACCGGTAAACTGCGAACACCTTTCAAGACTGAATTGAAAACTTCTGACAGGTTCGTAGTCATTATGCCGTATCGTCGACCTTCATCTGCATAAAGTGACAATTTCTCAACCGGTTTCTCTTTCAACCAATTAGCCGCCTCGACATTGATGGTTTCAAGTTCAGCAAGTTTGGTACTGAACTTTTTGGGTTGGTTTTGACACGCTATAATTTTTGCTTTTTTCCTCATTGCCTTGCTACCAAATTTACTGAAGAAACTTGTAGCAAAATGACGCATACAATAATAGGTTCGTTCCAAGCTCCATTTTGCAATTCCATAGCAGACAAAATACCATCATGACGATTAGAGATAACACACAACTCAGTACGATCGGTGACGAAATACCGAATGCAACTCATGAACCATGTCCAAGTATTTATACTCTCTCCATCAACTAATGCAAATGCAAAGGGAAATAAGTTATCATTCGCATCCGGAGAAACAACAATTAACAAACAACCCTTGTACTTACCATACAAGTGAGTTCCGTCAACACTAATAACAGGTCTGCAAGACTTGAAACCTTCAATCGAAGGACCAAATCCCAAAATACTCCCTTGAATGTTTCCTCACTAGGACTAGACTGATATTTATTCCAATGGACAACGGTTCCTGAATTTGCTGCTTGTATTGCTGATAGAAGAAAAGCCAACTTCGTATATGCTTCTTCGAAGGTACCGAACAACCTCTCAATTGCTTTTTATTTTGCAATCCAATCTTTCTTATATGAAATCTATAATTATATTTTAGTTTCACTATCTCAATAATGGCCTGTGGTGTTAAACCTATCTCAGACTTCACCACACTCACTATCAAATTGCAAACAAGGTTAGAATCAACTTTACAGTGGTCCTGATTCAATGTGAGATTCGTACAAGTATGAGGCCCAAATATATTCTTCACCACGAAATTTGTCTCACCTCTTGGAACGATTGCTCGTAATCTCCAAGGGCAGCCACCTTCACTTACTACTGGATAAATTTGCACCATCTCCTCAATTGTACGTTTTCTAGGTGTCAATTTACATTTAACGGTGCATAGTGTCGATGAAGATTTCAATGTGACGAATTCACGATGTTTCTTAATAGAATACAGCTTCACAGTCTGCTGAATCGACTCTTTACTTATAAACTCTTGTCCAATGTACAATTCGTCTACATTGGATGAACCGGACGACTCTTGTGGAACTTGATGTACTCTAGCACCTTGTGTCATCTCCTCGGTAACATGAGCGTTAACATTGGCATAGCTATAGTAGCTCTCACTTCATTAGCCCTACTGTTATTTATGTTTACATTTACATATTCATCATCTTCATCCCCATCATCATTTTCTACATTCTCATCAACTTCATCGTCCGTTTCTTTCTCTTCTTCATCATCGTCTAATAGGTCGTGGTTAATGGTAGCATTTTGAAATAATTCAAATAAAGTGTCATTTCGAACATAGCCATGAACAGGACTAGGTTGACGTGGCAATTCAACATCTGTAGAATCCGGACTTGTTGTATTTGTGAACGTGTCTTCTTGTGGGGACAGTGAGATTGCTTGTGAAGTTTGAACGGGATTAGACTTCATCTGTTGTGTCGGTACTTCTTGTATGAAGCTTGAACTAGGCTTATCATATGGCTAAACATTCGTAATTTGGATTTGTTGAATATATAACTCCAATGTAGACCAAGTATAATTGGGATCAAGTGTCCTAGCAATCTTTGTCTTCATAGCATTATCAGTAGATACGAGCACTATCATAAAATACTAGCCATCTCCTTTTCCTGCTGCGTACCGAGCTAAAATTTTCACATTCCATTGATCCCTATTCCAATTAGTAACTTCATAAATTTTCTCAACTATTTCTGCCAATGTAATGGTATGAGGTGCCCAAACAATTTCAGGATTAATGGGACTATAACAAAAACCTATTTTCGGATCACGAATTATTTCACCACCAAAGTATAACCAAATAGGAATATCTTAATCCATACCTGTAGCACCCCGAATTTCTAATAAGATAACTTAGAAAATACGTGGCACATTCCCAGCAATCCACTTCAATATAATATTAAACACAACCAACATCACTAAATTTTTCAACTTTTATTACAACAATCACTTACATAGCACATCGGAAATTAAAACATCTCAACTCCAAATTTTCTTTTTATTTACAACACAAAACTAACTCAAATCTGCTTTTACAATTTTACACAAAACTCTTATTAAATCATTTTTCTCAAAAACCAACTCAAGCATCCAACCTCCAACTCTAAGCAACAACCTGCAACATATGAGGCTAGAGATGATCCCTAACCCCCAAAACTAAAGGGGTCAGCCATAACTGGTATGAGTGACATAAAAACAAACAAACAACATAAATGAACATTAAGCAAGGATTCATAAGTAATATATAGTGAACCAAAATACATAAAGTATGAGATAGCAGGAAATGTAACAACAAGTGATACTAAACCAAGTGTTGAATGTAGAAAACCGGAAAACCACATGCATAAAACTAAGTCGAGAAAACACAAATTCTATATGTGGACTCTCTAATGCATACTTGTCGAAGTCTATGCATCCCACTCTACATAGGTTCGGTGCAAGCCCTTAACGTCTTCACTTCATAGGGTTCAATCCCCCGCTATGCAACTAATATTATCACGATGACTACTACGAGATAAAGATAAACTGTGAGAATTAGCCCATGCTTGATAATTCTGGAGATAGATCCCACATCTCAGGTAATTTTCCTGGATAATTCCGGAGATCATCCCACATCTAAATATTGACACATCATCACATGAATACCCCATGTGCGTCGCCTCGATTCCGATAATTCCGGAGATCAATCCCACATCTCAAGCAACCACTTGGATAATTTCGGAGAAATATCTCACATCGCAGGTAACTTACCTGGATAATTCCGGAGATAAATCCCACATCTCAAGAAGGTTACTTGGATAATTCCGGAAATTAAATCCCACATCTAAAGCCATACTGAGGTGCATAACTCATGTTCCCGTTCATCATATCACCACTAGTGCCTGTCCTTATTATTTGTGGGTTATTTAATTACTCAACGAATCTCCTAGAGTGGTGAACCCTACCGGCCTAAAATCAAAACTGAATAACTGAAATGCCTCAATGGGCCTCAACAAAATAACTCAACACCGGTATACTAGGGCCACACACCTCTAGAGACTCAACTCAAATGTCTAAAGCAAAGTTCCACTAAACAAAGTGGCTCAACTGAATGTCTCAAATCAAATACTTAACTGAATATCTCAAAGTCAAATGCTTAATCAAATACTGAACTGAATGTCAAGTATAGACTGAATTATCTGAGAACCAAACACTCAAGGAACACTCAAGTTACAAACTTATCAGTACCAGTCGACTTATACTGTAGTAAGTCGACTGTCCAGAAGGACAAATATCCAAAATTTAATAAAATAAACTAAGTCATATAAGTCGACTTAAGAAAGCTTCGGTCGACTGTCTAGACAAGAAACTGACATAATTTTACAAAGTAAGTTCTAAGTACACCAATCGACTGACAAAGGTCTCAGTCGGCTGTCCAGATCGGATTTTCAAAAGGCTAATGATGCATCAGTAGGGTCGTACCAGTCGACTGACAATTAGACCAGTCGGCTGTCGGCCTACAGTTTTCATAACTTAGGTCTGAATACAATAATTAAAACTGGAGTTTTCTAAAGATTCATTGTTTATGATAAATAGTTCGTATTCAGGCAAAATGACAAATCTCAGCTAATCTCCATTTTGGATGTATTACTCAAAACATTGAATATGTCAATACTCAAGTTCTCATGTTCTAGATCACTAATCCTTCCATTAGGGTTTCTCATTACTAAATTTCTTTCACAACTCTCAATAAAAATTTGATTTACAATATATAAGATCCAGATGTTCAACATCCGATCGTAACCATACTCAAATCTTAATCATGCCTTTAGCAATACGATTTTATAAACAAATGTCTACTAATCATTCGTAGATTTCACAACATGGTACAAACAACAATCATTATTCACATGAATCATACCACAATTTCAAGATCTATATCATTCACAACATCAAATCAAACAACATTGCCACCCGTATACATAGATCAACAACAAGACAAATTTATATCATTCACAAAACAAAACAAAACACACAATGTCACTCACCTTTGAATTGAGAAGATTCAACGAAAAGCTTTCCTTTTTGCTAGATCCAAAAACTTCTTCTTCCTCCACCAAAACAAATCTCCAAAATTTGGTATTCGTGCAGCAATGACGGCTGCAAAATCCTTTTAAATACCTGGGATAAAGAGTTTAGGGTTTTACCCCACTTTTGCAAAATAATCCTTTCTAAAAGACAACTTCACATATATATAGGTATAGTCTTGGAAATTCGACCAAAATTCATTTAAATTAGGATTTAAAGGAAAAATACAATTCTAAATCTCAACCACTACTGTTCAAAACGTCCAGAAATTACATTTTGCACTTTAACCCTTAAAATGTCAAATTTGCAAAAAGGTCCTTCTTTTCTCAAAAATTGCAAATAGTTCCAATTAATTTCAGAAAAATCTGGAAAAATACTAAATAAATTCCAAATATTAAATAATGATTTTTTCATAAAGAAAACTAAATTTTCAAACTTCTCAAAAAGTATTTGCACGTGTTTTGCACGTGTAACAAGATAAATTTTCTGAAAATATTTATTAAATCCTCAAAATTCATTTAAATTCATTTTCAAATATTTAAAATAATATTTGAAAATACGGGGTTCTACAATACCTATGTATATTTTTACGAATATACGAGTATTATCTAGCCACAAACAAAACCTACAAAAATGTACAAAATAATAGGTGATATAAATCATACCTTCACAACCTCATTCGGAAAGATATAACCATAGATATATGGGTAGAAGAGTTGAAGTTGCTATCCTCTTGAAGTTTATCAAAATTCTAAAATATGGATATTTCGGAAGATGGGTTTAGGGTTTTGAGAGTGGAAGGTGAGAGGGTTGAAAAAGATTAAGTGAATATATTTAGATTTATTAGAGATTTTGTGGGTAGGAGGTCAATTTTGGGAGGCTAGGGTTTTGGGTTTCGGAGTTAAGGAGAGAGTAAGAATGGAGATAAGGTGAGGTCGAAATTCGAGCATGGGGTCTAAAAAACCCCAATCGACACTCGCTCTCTCAAAAAACGAGTTTGGGAAAAATCCCATCGCTTTTTTAGACACCGAGTCTTGGCCAGGGAAAACCAAAGCCTCGCACTCGCTGTCTGAAAAAGCGATGGGATTTTTTCCAAACTCGTTTTTTGAGACAACGAGTAGGTCGTTTTGGAAATTTTTAAAAAAAAGTAGGGTAGTTTGGGAAAAACTTTCAAAAAGAGGGACATTTTGGGGAAAAATCAGCCTTAATGACTACATATAAAAGAGGGTATATTTTTCTCAATTAATAGTGGACCGATTCTCTCGACTTTTTCTTTATAAAAAATGAAGAAGTGGGAATAAACTAATCAAGCAATTGAACTATACTAGTATCATGCACGTGCGATACACGTGGAGGAAGAAGGAAAAAGACAACAAAAAAAACCTACCAACACGTGCGCTGCACGTGTTGACTAACATACAAAAAACAATAAAAAATTGTTTATTTGTTTGGAACCCCATCTCTCCCATTATAATAGTTATAGATACATGTTTGTGGTATGCCTTTATCTATAACTATTATAATGGGAGAGATGGGGTTGTAAACAAATAAACAATTTTTTATTCCTTAGTGTGAGTGTGTGTCAACACGTACAGCGCACGTGTTGGTAGATTTTTTTTTGTCCTTTTCATTCTCCCTTCCCATTTTTCCCACGTGCATCGCACGTGCATTACACTGGTCATTATAACCAGAATGTTAGGATTGCAGTTGTATGGACAATGTGCGACTTTACTTGTATATTTTACATACTTATTATTTCTGTTAGTTATCATAATTGAAAATTGGTGATCATAAATATTAAGGTTTAACTCGACGAATAAATACTTCCAGCACAAGTGCTGATCTCTGGTCAAAAGACAAATTGAAGTGCAGTAACAAAGGCAACCACTACATAGAGCTTTTAGTTTTCCATATGGATCAATCAAAACTCAAATATTCCTCCATCAGAACAACACACCATGGTTTTGATTAAAAATCAAGGAGATAAGAGTTGACCTAAACTCCCCTGTTCTACCTCCCCCCGCCCCCCCCCCCCCGGGGCTCGACGTCTTCAAGTCTTCAAAATACATGCGAACCTACCTCATCCTTCAACAACTCCATACTCAACTGATGTTTTTTTGTTTTTTTTTTTTTTTTTTTTTGTGAATATAATAGTCAACTGATGTTCTTCGATAGTTTTAGAATGACAAAGATGTATATGTACGTGTGACAAAAAGTCTTCAGAGTTGTACTAATTATAATTAAGTAAACATCATTAAATACTTGTTTAATTAGCTATTTTGGTTAATTAGCTGTAGCTGTATACCCACAAATTTAATTAATAGTATTAGTTTGCGCTAGCCATGTATATATACCAACCTCATGAGAATTTGAGAATGAGACTTTGTAACCAACTATTATAAGGAAGGCAATGATTGGATTAATTAAGAAATATTTCAGCGTACTTTTTTATTAAAACTTGTGACGTCACATTTCTTCTCTACCTAGGTGATGAGTTCTTCAACCTGATTTGGTCCTTGTCTTTCTTGAACTTGTTCTTAACGACTTAACCTGTGCTGAATCGATGTAGACAGAGAAAATACTAGAGCTGAAATCTTCTTGCCTGTTAGCGTTATAATAATCAAGTTTGAGCTGCCCCGAGTTGATGCCCTAGGACCTTATATATTGATAACGCTGAGTTTATTTATGGATTATGAAGGCAGCACAACTCCAAGTTGTTTACTTGTTGCTACAGCTAGTTGTCTGTCGGTCCTTTGAGCCAGTCAAGGAGCAATGTTAGCTTATTCCTGTGGACGATTATATTATCAAACGCCAAATCGACCTTAATTAATCAATATATGTTTAGGAATGAAACTACCGATTCAGATACCCAATATATCAATTTTTATTTATTTATTTATTTATTTATTTATTATTATTATTATTTTTGATAAAAATGACATCATCATCGTTTCATTAATGCAATATCAAAGAAACAAAATAGTACTACTTACAAAGATCTTGCCGTACATAGTCTATCCAGTAGACAAAACAACAAAAAGAAAGACAACTACGAAACTACCACTAAGAAACGACGACAACAACATGCACACAATCTAGAAAGCGGTAAGTTACAAACTGATACACAGCCCGTGGGCTCGCTACTGAAGCATATCTATTTAATTACTCAAGATATAGCTAGCAGAGAAAATAATTTACAAGACAAGGTATTCATAAAATTAAGAATCAAAGATGTCCATGCTTCTGAAAATGACCAAAACAAAAAAACAAAAAAAACCCTTATATATATATACTACTTGATTTTTATACAGAACAGTCAAATAATAAGATCTTCCAAGTGTTTAATATATACACCAGGGCTCACTTCCCTCAAACGGCTCTTTCATCAATAATCTGTAAGTTGACCTAGACGTGCATCAGCATACCAACTACTCATATTTTTCCTCAAAATTGTTGTGTTGACAAACACATCATGCAAGAGCTAACTAACTTATAACCAAAAGTTTAATTAATTTGTTTCGTTTGATTAATAATTCACTCAAAAGTTATATATTTCTCAAGTCAAGGAAGAATATGCAGAAATAAGCATTAGGACAGCTGTATAAGTGAAGGGAATATTGCATATAAATAGCTATCCTTAGGAGCTGATCATGGCATTCAAAATTTCATCAGGTTTATAATTACAGAGATGACGAGCACATTATTCATAACCCTTGTTTTTGTGGTGGCGCTTGGTGCTTTTGTCAGAGGCCAAGCTGCAGGTTTGCAGGAACACTTCTACAAGAAATCATGTCCTCAAGCTGAGCAAATTGTTCAGAAAATCATATGGAATAAAGTGACGACCAACTCAGAGCTTGCAGCAAAGTTTCTGAGATTGCACTTCCATGACTGCTTTGTTAGGGTAAACTACATTAATCAAATGCTATATATCATATGTTGCACGAACAGTTCTATTTTAAAGTCGACTCATGTGTTGCACACGATTATATAATTGTAAACACACTTCATCTTTCTTATATCTTTGATAACACTGTTCTCAGAATTTTTCATGTGCCAGAATGTCATGTTTTATACCAACATTACATCTAATCATTTTGTTTCATATCTCAATTATCAAATGCTTAGAAGTACGTACTTAATCAACTCATTGATTAATTGTTCTGAAGGCATACTCATTGAATAGTTGTTGCACTGTTATCTCATTAATTAGGGATGTGATGCTTCTGTGTTGTTGGACTCTGCGGATAACACTGCTGAAAAGGATGCAATTCCCAACCTATCGCTTGGAGGATTTGATGTCATCGATGAAGTGAAGTCTGCACTCGAGCAAGCTTGCCCTAATACTGTCTCTTGTGCCGATATAGTTGCACTGGCTGCTCGAGACTCTGTTTCTTTCCAGGTGCACAAGTTTGCTTCTAATTGTAATAATTCTCCAATTTACGGACTATATTTTCTAACTAATTGTGATATTACAGTTCAACAAGTCTCTATGGCAAGTTCAAACAGGAAGGAGGGATGGAGTTGTGTCTCAAATACAGGAGGCTCTTGCTAATATCCCTCGCCCTAACTTTAACTTCACAACCCTTGTGCAGTCTTTTGCCAGCAAAAACCTTGGTGCTCAAGATCTTGTCGTCTTATCGGGTACCTAAGATTTTCAAAACATATTATAAACTTTTTTAAATATTGAAGAAAACTCTCATGACTTTCGCAGAAAGTACCATTATGCCATTACTTGTCTTAGATAGTGTCGTTGCAATTAATACGCTCGAGAATGCATCAATAGTTTTCATCTCAACAAAGCATTGAGACAGTTAAGATAAATATGATATATGTGATATTATAAACCAATTTCCTCCAATTTTTTGGCAGGTGCACACACAATAGGAGTAGGACACTGCAACTTCTTCAGTAACAGGCTCTACAACTTCACCGGAAAAGGCGACGCAGATCCATCCCTCGACCCAACCTATGCTTCGTTTTTGATGACCAAATGCAAGAACCAATCAGATAACACAACTACTGTCCCTATGAACCCAAGTAGTGTCTCCACTTTCAACGCGCAATATTTCACAAACTTGAAGCAGAACAAGGGAATGTTCCAATCTGATGCTGCTCTTCTTACCAATGGTAGGGCTAGTAACCTTGTGGACAAGCTCGTGAATTCAGGCAACTTTTTCAATGCATTCAAGAACTCGATAAAGAGGATGGGAGCAGTTGGGGTTCTAACTGGGAGTAATGGGGAGATAAGGAAGAATTGCCGTGCTGTGAATGGATAGGAAGATGGTGAGATTTTGAGGAATGAAGAGAATGGTTGTGTTTGTTACTTCCTCAGTCCCAAAATAATTGTGCACTTAGCTATTTTCACAAAGATTAAGAAGTGTTATGAATTTATTAATTTGTCATCCTTCCTTTTGCTCTCTTTCTTAAATTCTCTTCCGTCTTCAGTATCTCTACATGCAACTACAAATAGATTGTGTTTTCTATGAATAGTTGGTTAATTAGTATATAAATTAATAGGCACAATTTTAATAAGGATATAATTGACCTAATTAATTAAATTAAAGGATGCTTTAAAATTAGAAACTGGACAGTTAATTTGGATATCCAAAAATAAAAGAAAATAAACAGTTAATTTGGGACATCTAAAAAATACAGAGAGAACGGTTGTTGTGTTTGTTTTCTAAAATTTAGTACATTTGGAATTTTCATTTGTTGCTAAAGTGCAAATGTACCATGTTATTTTTGTTATTTGATTGGGGAAAATAAGGAAACTCCCTAACATTTTTCATTTAAATCAAGAAACTCTCATAACGATATTTTTCACTCACTCAACTCTAGGGTTGGCATTCGGGTCGAACGGGCCGGGCCAGGCCGGACCCGTCCGGATTGGATGTTGACTTGGGCGGGTTCGGACCGGGTTGGTGGCTTAACCGGGCCGGGCCGGGCCAGATCGAAAAGTAAAAAAGGCGACCTGCCCAACCCGTGAACCCTTTCGGATCCAACCTGGGTCGGGTCGGGTCGACCCGCGGGTTGGCCCATTTATATAGATATGTTTTTTTTAAAACTTAAAATAATAATAATAATAATAATAATAATAATAATAATAATAATAATAATAAACATTAAAAATCGTAATAATAATAATAACATTGAAACAATGAAATTGACAAAAAATATTGAAATATTATTCATATGATTTTAAGTTATACAAGTTTCACAATTTTTAATGAAATGAAGAATTCAATTCACAAATATGTTTTATACACTAACATATTTCTTATATACAATTTCAATTTACTTCAATTTTTCTAATTTGAAATAACAAGCACAGATAAAATACAATTTTTTTTATCTATTTACAATTGTTTTCAAGTTGATGGCCTTGAATTTGTTGTTGTTGGTCATGAATTCTTCATTTTGGTTGCTATTGTTGTTGTTGTCGTTGTTCTTGTTCTTCCGGCGAGTTGCTCCCACTTGTGGACGTTGATAATGCTTTTCTATGTGTCCTATCTTCAGCCTTCAGCCAATCTTCTGTGCAAACGAGCATCTCTAACGTGTCGGGCTTCAAGCAATTCCTGTAATCAGTTAGAACTCTGCCAATTGAAAAAAATGCACTTTCAGAAGCAACCGTAGAGACAGGAGGAGTTAGTAAATATTTAGCCATAATTGACAGAATACTATAAGTGTGTCCATGGTCTTTCCACAATTGTAAAATATCTAGTGGAGAAGAAGAAGACTCAGAATCTTGTTGGTTATACCAATTTAATTCATTTGGTTGATTAGTCCTAGATTTTTTGGATTGAATTTTTGGATCCGACAGACCTCGTAGTTCGCCATGATGAGGCTGATGACGAGCACATCGCAGTGCGGGAGCCGGACCCCCTCCAGGTCTTCCCCTGAGAAGGAGACAGGGAGCTGCTGAACCCAGGGGGAAGGGAGACCCCGGACGGCGTTTACCTCCCGGACGAACGCCTTGCAGGAAGTGCTCGACTCTCCTCCCATGGCCCCGCAATGGACGCAATGTAGGATGGCTTGACCTCCGGTCTCTCCAGGCTCGGGGTCCCGCTCGGGACGCGGTTTGGGGGTGCGAGGAAGGGGAGAAGGCCTCCCGTTCCTCGTGTCTCTTCGGTCTCGAGTGTCTTCCCATGTGAATTCCTGGAGGTACCCTCATTGGATGAGGGCCTTGATTTCATCCTTCAGGGCCCGAAAGTAATCAGTGTCATGCCCGTTGTACCGGTGGAAGCGGCAGTAGAACCGCTGATCTATTTTCTTGTTGCTTGTCGGTCGAGGGGGCATCTAGACGAGGTCCCTGTCCTCGATTGCTAAGAGGATAGCCAACACATTTTGTGTCAGTGGTGTGTACCACTCGAAGCACGGAATCGGGTGGACCCTCTTCATGCCGGTCCCATCTTTGGGCACTTTCTTGGCGGGCTCTGCCTCCTTGGCCTTGCGTTTCCCCTTTCCCGGGACCTCCTTGGCGTCCTCGGGATTTAGGGGCTCCTCGGTCCGGATGTACTTTTCAACCCAATTGAGCAGGTCCGAGAAATCAAGGGGAGGTTTCTTAGCCAGGGATGCCTTCAGCTGGCCCTGCCGGACGTTGTGTCGGAACGCCGCCGAGGCGACCCCAGCATCGAGGGAGGAGACCGACCTCGCCTTCGTGGTGAACCTCTGGATGTATTGCCGGTGTGACTCCCCTTCCTTCTGTCGGAGGTCCAGTAGGGACGCGCTCGTCTTCTCGGCTTTCCTGCTGGTCATGAAGTAGGTCAGAAAGTTGGCCTCCAGCTGGTCGAATGAGTAGATCGAGCCGGGGACGAGCTTAGAGAACCACTCCCGCGCCGGACCCCAGAGGGTGGCAGGAAAGGCTCGGCATAGGAGGGGATCCGAAGCACTGTGAATCATCATGAGGGTCTTGAAACCCTCCATGTGATTAGCAGGATCACCCTCGCCATCATAGGTCTCGAACTGGGGAGGTCGAAAATTTTAGGATATTTCTGCTTGTAGGATTGCAGCGGAGAAACAAGGTCAGGTTGGCCTATGACCCTGGGCAGGTCTCGGGGCGCCGTCGCCGAAGTGGTCGAGGTGGTTCTCCATTTCCTGTAGGCATCTTAGGACGTCCTCGTCATACTCTGGCAGGCGGGTTAGGCTGTGAGGGTCACTAGCTCCGACATTCAACCGCAATCGCGAATGAGAGCAGCGGAGTGTCTCGTTGATGGGGATCCCTAAGATGGCCTGCAGGATCTCTTTCTGGAAGCTTTGGAACCCACGGTGGGTGACTGGAGCTCGCCCGGCCGGGTCGCGTTGGGGTGGCGGCCTCCGGTCGGTGCGACTGAGCGCCGACTCCCTCTCTCGGGACTGGTTCCTTGGATGGTTCGGGGCTGAGTTGGAAGCGGCCCCTCCCCTATTTCGGCTGGCCTATCTATCCTGGATGACCCGACGCAGGTCGGTTGTGACCAAGCGAGAGGCGCCCGGTCCGGGTCCGAGGTTGACCCTCGGATGGTTGGATCCATGAGTGTCGACGGAGATGTCCTGAGTAAGAGTGTCCTGACGACGTGTAGAGGTGATAGCACTTCTGGGCTTGGGTGCCATATGAGCTCGGATTGAAGGGATGCCGTTAATGGCTGGGTTCGGACAGAGGTCTGTAACGAGGTTTTCCACAGACGGCGCCAACCTGATACGGTTTGTTTTTGGGGGTGGATGCACCAGGTGTAAGTTCTCTCAATTTTTAAAGTGGAAGCTTCAGTACTAGCTATACGCCCGACCCTCAGCCGAGGAAACGGCTCGGGAGTAGGCCAGAGTGAGGTGGAGGTCGGAGGCTCGGCTCGAATCTGGAGGCTCGGATCCGGAAGCCTCGTGTACCTGCATTCGGTCTAGGAACACCGGGATTGATCCCGGTGGCAGGCCCTCCGACGGTCTAGTTGGTCACTGAAGAGTAACAGTAGCTAGGGCTTTTAGAGGGGAAAGATTGATTACCTCTTTGTGAGGGAGGGAGTCTTTGTTTTTATGGGCAGGAAAAACGGGTCTGGGAGCCTGATGGGCCGGGTTGGACCCGTTTTCATATGGGCCTGAAGCGGTGGAGGCCCGTTTGACCCCTGGTTGACCTGATGATCATGGATGATCACGGAAGTGCGAATCTCGAGGGGATCCTGTGGCCCAGGAGGGGCCACGTCATCTAGCCCATATCAATAATTTTTCTAGGAAAACAAAACTCACAAAAATTTTACTCTCTTCACTTCATAACCGTTATTTCACAATTGTTTTTGCTTTAGTTAGATGTGGGTCAAATAACTCTCCTTTTTTTTAATACAATAGATGTTGCTTTTCAGTATTAAATTTGTCTCATCCTCTCAAATATGTTGGACATTTTAATATTTTATTTACACATCCGTTTCTTATTCGGATTCCAAAGAGATTCAGATCGAAATCCGACTTGTACACTCTCTTTTTCACGAGAAGGGCACATCAGTAATTCCCCATCTCAACCCTTCGTTCACGAGCTGACTGTAGTGGCAATCTCGTAAATATACACAACTTCAGGGGCAGAAATATAGGGATTCATTCTCCGTCCTCGATCTGGCAGTCAAAATCCTCAAAAAGGCTTCGATGCATTAGTTCAAAAGCAAAAAAGAGATCTTTTTCACTGCGTAAATTAAATGAGCATTTTGCACCTTATAATTTTGTGATTTGAGGGACAAATGGCCTTTACTGCAGATGGCCCAAGAGCGAATGAGTGAGTGGTGTCGGTGCGTCTCGTGATTGCTTTTTCTAAGGGAAATGGTGAAGTATAGCCACCCTGTTTCATTAATAAAGAGTTAATAAAACAAATTCAGAATACTGAGCCAAGTACAAGAACCTACGATGCAACAAAAGTACATAAATTCACTCCAAACATGGGGGGTGGGGCACAAAACGGTACAAACATACATACACCCAGTCAAATAAAATACATCTTAGCATCTACTCCCCCTAACATAAATCCACCCCAAATATTGGTGGGGGGTGTCTCTTGATTGTTCTTTGGATGAGGATTTTGCATGAACTTAAGGCACTGTAGATCTGCAAATTTTGAATTTTTTCTTCGTACTTGTTAGAACCAAATTTTATAAATATGAAAAAACCCAACAGTAATTGTGAAGAATTGAAATACAGGAAATAAAACAGGAGACGAAAGACTTTTGCACAGAGTCGAGATTGAGAATCTCTCTCCTTAAAGCAGAATTCGCCCCGTAGTGTGACGGTGGCTGGCGAATTGCTTCCCAGGATACAACTGTACCTTCTCTGAAGAGCAGCACCCTTGCTTCAGAGATTCAGCGAACTGCTGTCTTTGATGTACTCTCAGTTGACACAGGGAAGAAGAAGAAGAAGAATAAAACTCTGACTGTATATAAGACTCTGTCTAAATTTTGTGTCTTTTATAAAGAGAATGGAGACTGGACTGGAGACTCTTCAGAGGCCCATTACTCTGTAACAGCAGAGTAATGGAGACTCTTTAGATTCATAACTGGTGAGCCATTACTCTGCTATTACAGAGTAATGGTACCAGTTACTGAATCTGAAAAGCCTTATCAATTCAGTAGGGGAAAAGTTTTTGTCTGGGCAAAAAAAAAAATTTAAGCCAGACCAGACCAGGCCAAGCCAAGCCGAAGCCGAGGCCGGGGCCGGGCGCGCGCGTGTGTGTTTGTCATTTTGACTAAGTCCTCTCTCCACTACACGTTAGTGGTAACCCCCGGGCCATGCCCTCTAGTCTAGTTTTCTAGTATTGTTGCCGCTAAATTCGGTGTGGGGGCAAACAGATGAATTTGTGAGTTCTTTGGGGAAACTGAATAGGAGAACCTGTATACCTGTTCCGTTGAACTCTGATCGTCGCTCCCGCCGTGCACCTGCAAAAAGTGCGAGACACCGGGGTTGTTCCCGGCGACGCACCCTCCGACGCTCAAGTCAGTAACCGGAATTGATTATGAAAGAGTGTTTAACTAGAGAAAGATTGATTACCTGTTAATGGAGATGGGTGGGGGGTATTTATAGGCGTCTTAGAGAACAATTTTGGAATGTAATCCGCGTAGTCTGATATAGAATAATCTCCTTGTAAACAGATTGGGAAAGTAATCTGATAAGGTATATTCTGGTAATCAGATAAGGAATTTTAATCCCTAAATCCCAGTGTAAAGATTGACGTGAATCATGGCCGTTGATTTAGATCTAATCAGGGACCTTGATTGTGTCTTGCTGGATCGAGTTGGCAGCGGGTTGAAACCCGTGCCCAGCTGTGGTGGATCCGTTTGCGGGTTATTGGATCTGTGAGAAGGAGACCCAGTACCCGCTTCGGACCCGTTTGCATGTGAAATTACCGTCTCGTCCCTGAGCTGTAGGATTCGTGCCCCATTTGGACGGTCTCGATTGAACCCCTTGTTTTGACCATATCACGAGCCCCCCACTCCTAAAGGCTGAGGGTGGTCAGTCTTTGAGGAGTAGTTTGACTAACTCAGTGGTCGGTGGGACTGTATCGCAGTCCGAATGGGTGATTTTTGAATCCTGGAGCACGGGGGTAGGCTAGTTTCTCCTTCTTTGATGCTCCGAAGCTGTGTCGAGTTTTTATCTATTTTTCCGGATGATTTATTTAATTTTGCGATGTGTTGGCTAATTGTTCGGGGGCTTTAACCGCGTATTCTAGGTAATAATTGCTCGTTCGGTGGCTTAGAAATATTCCCCGAATTTTTAATTATTTCCTGGAATTTTTAGCTAATTTTCCCGAATTTTTAGCGATTTTTCGCAATTTTTTAAATAAATAAACCGATTTAAATAAATAAAAACCAATTTTTAATACCTATTTATGGCGTGGCATCATCTAGGCCCTCGATCAAGATGGAGCGCGAATTTCGGAACGATCAGACGCCTCCTGCTCCTCGGAAGGATTTTTTCCCAAAAACGAGGGTCGGCACTCCGTCACCCCGGGCCGGATGCGTTGCGCCGCGGTTCGAGGGGTCGGCGAGTTGGTTCGAATGGTCGGTACCTCGGTTCGGATCATCCGAGGTACGTGGCACCATCTAGACCGTCCATCTTTAGCGGGGATCCCAATAGAACGCTATCTTGTCGTTTTGTGGACGTGGCAAGATCTGGGACGTCCATCATGACGAGCGCGCTTTCCTACGAGATCCAACGGCTCCTGAGGGTCGGAAGGATTTTTTCCAAAAACGAGGGTCGGTACCTCAGCACCGCGGCCCGGATGCGTAGCACCGCGGCCCGGATGCGTAGCACCGCGGCTAGGGGGGGTCGGCGACTCGGTTGGAAGGGTCGGTACCCCAGCACCACGGCCCGGATGCGTAGCACCGCGGCTAGGGGGGTCGGCGACTCGGTTGGAAGGGTCGATACCCCAGCACCACGGCCCGGATGCGTAGCGCCGCGGCTAGGGGGGTCGGCGACCCGGTTGGAAGGGTCGGTACCCCAGCACCACGGCCCGGGTGCGTAGTGCCGCGGCTTGGGGGGTCGGCGACCTGGTTGGAAGGGTCGGTGCCTCGGTTCGGAGCATCCGAGGTACGTGGCATCATCTAGGCCGTCCATCTTTGGCGTGGATCCCCATAAAACGCTATCTTGTCGTTTTGTGGACGTGGCAAGACCTGGGTCGTCCATCATGACGAGCGCGCTTTCCTATGAGATCCAACGGCTCCTGAGGGTCGGAAGGATTTTTTCCCAAAAACGAGGGTCGGTACCTCAGCACCACGGCCCGGATGCGTAGCGCCGCGGCTAGGGGGGTCGGCGACCCGGTTGGAAGGGTCGGTACCCCAGCACCACGGCCCGGGTGCGTAGTGCCGCGGCTTGGGGGGTCGGCGACCCGGTTGGATGGGTCGGTAACCCAGCAGCACGGCCCGGATGCGTAGTGCCGCGGCTTGGGGGGTCGGCGACCTGGTTGGAAGGGTCGGTGCCTCGGTTCGGAGCATCCGAGGTACGTGGCACCAACTAGGCCGTCCATCTTTGGCGTGGATCCCCATAAAACGCTATCTTGTCGTTTTGTGGACGTGGCAAGATCTGGGCCGTTTATCTGGGCACGCATCACGAGGATGGGGTTCAGATCACGAGAAAACGCTATCTTGTCGTTTTGTGGGCGTGGCGCAATCTGAACCGTTCATCAGATTCTGACGCGAATTTTGGAGAGATCCGACGGTGATTTTGATTCGGGAGGATTTTTTGCCAAAAACGTGGGTCGGTATCTCGTCACCTCGGTCCGCATACCTCGCGCTGTTTGCCGGGCGCGGAGTTGGGTATTTTTGGGCGAACTCGGTGGCTCGGCTTGGTGGGCCGGAGGCCGAGTTGTTTACTTGTCTTCTTGATGGTTCCGCCGTTCCGTATTAAGTGGCTCGGTTGCTCGGCTGAGCTGTTCGGTAGCTCGGCCGACCAAGCCGATGGCAAGCGGTTTGGAAGGTCTGCGTGGACGGATCTGGGCCGTTCATTTTGCCACGCATCACGAGGATGGGGTTCGGATCACGGGAAAACGCTATCTTGTCGTTTTGTGGGCGTGGCGCAATCTGAACCGTTCATCAGATTCTGACGCGAATTTTGGAGAGATCCGACGGTGATTTTGATTCGGGAGGATTTTTTGCCAAAAACGAGGGTCGGTATCTCGTCACCTCGGTCTGCATACCTCGCGCTGTTTGCCGGGCGCGGAATCGGGTATTTTTGGGCGAACTCGGTGGCTCGGTCACTGAGCGTTTCGTTCGATAGCTCGGCTCATTAGACCGGTGGCCGAGTCGCAACTTGTGTTTTTTGGGGAGTTCCGCCACCCCTCTCATACCGCCGCCTCTCTCTTGTAGGGCGTTTGGGATTCTTAGTGGGCCTTTTGGATTCCCAAGGAGGCCCGTTATCAGTTGAGGTTATAAGTTACCAATCCTTCACCCATGAGCTCATTTCTCACTTTTCACTCTACGAATTCACTTTTGTTCTCTAAGTCCTCTGCTAGCGGCGCTCTTGCTCCACGGTGTTGTCGTTAGCTGTCGCGTGGGCCAGGCGATTTCAGGCGAGCATTCTCCGACCGTGAACGTCACTTCAAAGGTTAGTTTGTCTTTGCCTTAGCTTTTTCAAAGGATGTCAAGGGTAAGCTCGGGTAGTGGTGCCTCGTCCTCGGGCGGTGATGGCGCCGGGGAGAGGAGTAGGGCGGAAGCTCGCAGGAAGGGGAAGCAGATGGCCGAACCGCTGGCTGTCGAGTCGAGGGTCGGGAAGAAGAAGAGGACAGGGGAGACCCCGCCCCCCATAGTGGGGGTGATTGTGGAGAACCCGAAACGAGCTCCCGAGATAGGACAATATCCTTCCGTCCTGTCCGGGCATTCGGGAGTCAGGCAGTACGAGGGTGATCTTCTGGAGAAAGCGATCTACGGAAAGTCGAAGATCGTCGAGGAGCCTAATCCGTTCCATCCCTCCGAAGCTGACGAGCTCATTTCGTCGTTGACCGAGAAGGATCTTCTTCGGATCAGGAAGGCTTTCGCTATCCCGTCGGAGTACAAGCTGATGGTCGCTGGCCCCGGGGTGCGAGCAAACACTAAGTTGCCTTCGTCGGACATGTGCATGTTTGACGTCGACTCCTTGAACGCGGGACTGCGTTTTCCGCTGCACCCTTTCATACTTCAGATCCTCGGCTGGTATTGTCTCGCCCCTACTCAGTTCAGTCCAAACACTTGGCGTCATGTGAACGCATTCTTGCTTCAGTGTCACCGAGCCGAGGTAGCGCCGGATCTGTCAGTTTTCCGGGGCCTCTATCGGATAAACAAGCAACACGGCTCGGAGTACCGGTACTATTTGGGGCCGAGGAGAGGTGTTAAGATTGTAGAGAATCCCGACTCTCTTAAGGGTTGGAGGGAGAAGTATTTTATCGTAAGGGGCGAAGCGATTTGGCACATTCCGTCCCGGTGGAAGGTGGAAGTGCCGAAATTTGCGCGGGGCGACCCCGCACTATCTGAGGCCGAGGAGGAGGTAGCGAGGAGGATCACGGCCCTTCCGGTACTGAGTTGGAGGGAGTTGACCGAAGAGGTGTTGTTCGGGTCCGGACTAAGCCCCATCGACCCGAGTACGCTCTTGACATCTCATTCATTTTTTTTTTTTTTCTAAGTCTTCAATTCGTCTGTTTTGATTCGGTTTTCTCCCCCTCTTTTTTTTTGTTGATGCAGAGTCGATGAAGATTGACTTTAAAGCTATGATGGCCGATAGGTCCAAGCTGACCGGGACCAGAAAAAGGAAGAGGGCGGCCGAGGGTGCGTCTTCGGGTGTTCAGCCCGCGGTCGCCACTAACGTTGCTCCGCCTCCCCCGGCTACCGAGGTGCCTTCGGAGGTAGTGGTGGTGGAGGAGACCTCGGCCCCTGTCGCCCCGTCCGTGAACGAGGGTGTCTTTGATGTCAATGCGGCGCTGGCGCTCGAGCTTCCCCCATTGACTCAGAATGCCGAGGAAATCCTGACCGAGCAGCACAAGCAGTTGTTTGTGCCGAACTGGCTGGTGAGGAATCATGATGGTTTCCTCGGCAACTCGCAGATGTCAATGCAGGTCGTCAAACACTTGGCGACCCCGAAGGATAAGGCCGCGCTGAATGCGGGGAGGGTCGGCGACGACACTTACGAAGTCGCCCGGGGGCTTGTTTCGGTAAGTGTTCGCAAATTTCTTCAAGTTTGTTACTCGGTGCGTACTTCGTACTTATCGTTGTCTTCGTAGGCCACCGTTCACTTCGGCCATCTCATGGAGGCGTTCGCCGCACAGGAGAAGGAGCTGAAGTCCGCCAGCGAGAAAGACAGGCTGGCGAAGGTCCGGGCGGTCAAGGATCTCGAGGCCGAGCAGAGGCGGGCCGAGGCTCTGGACGTTCGGGTGGCCGACCTTACCGCCGACCTGAAGAAAGCGAAGGAGGGCCTCGAAGCGGAGTCCGCCAAAGCTGCCAAGGCCGCCCAAGATCTTGCCGCGGCATTGAAGTCCTTGGCCGACGAGAAGGCGGAGAGGGAAGCGCAGGCCGCGAGGATCCGGGCGGAGGTCGAAGCCGAGATTGAGGCAGAGGCGAAGAAACATATGGCTGAGAACATGGAGCGATCCTACCAGACGGCCCTGGACCATGTCCAGGCTCGTGTCCCCGGCTTCGAGCGAGTCGGTTATCGACTGTGGCCCGGGTCGCCCGTGGACGACGAGGAGGGGGATGCCGAGGACGAGGTCGAAGGCGAAGACGGAGGGGGAGAGGATGACCCGGCTAAGGGAGAGATCGAGGGACCGCCCGTCGATGCGTCCGGGGTGGGAGCGGAGACGCAGGTGGACCCTTGATTCTTTCGTTAATCTTTTTGTAGTTTCTGTTCTGCTTTTTCTTCCGAGCTTTGTAACGCCTTTTGCGGACTGGCCACCGCTTTTTGATAAATGAAAAAACGTTTTGTCTTTGAAATTGTCTAAGTGTTTGGTTCGGTGGTAGGGTAGGCCCCCGTCACTACGATGGCTCGGCGACAAGTAGAGCTGTTCCATCTATCTCTCGTGAAACGCCTTGAGGGCGAGATCGACCTGACGAGGAGGATGCTGTACAATATGGAGATGAAGAACGGGGATCTGTTGGCCGAAGTGTACCACTTGCGGATAGCCGAAGCCGAGCTATTTGCTAAGGAAGAAGAATTGGCTTCTGTTTTGGCCGAACGAGATGAGCTCGTGAAGAAGGTCGAGCATTTGCAAAGGGTGACAGTCGACAAGAGTATCGAGGTGACCCATCTGCGTCGTGTCATATCTGACAGTGCCGAATACCCTGGGTCGGCGAAGCTTCCTCGGTTCAAAATTGTCGTGAGGGACGAGGCGCTGAAGGACCGGATCGTCGAATTGGAGGAGGAGGTCGCTCGGCTCAAGCCTCAGCCGGTTAGGGCCAACGTCCGGAGCACCTCCTGTACCCGCGAAGAGATCGAGCGAGGTATCACGTTCTACCAAGCGGCGTCCCGGACTCCCCTCATCGGGGCGTCAGCCGCCGATGCACAAAGTGGTGTGGCGGTGTCTTCAAGTGGCGCTTCGGTTGGGGCAACTGTGAGGCTCAGCGGCGAAGGGGCGTCCCGGTTCGTCGGCCTGGAGACGAGCTCGGAGGCTAAGAAGCGCCGACCCAAAGTGTCGTTGAACCGGAGTGTCCCCCTTCCTCGGAGGAAATGAGCGGGTCATGCCTTCTAATATTTTGTTGAACTCGCTGTAGTAATCTTTTTGTAAACTCGTCCAAGTCATTAATAAAATTGGGGTCGATTTATCCGAAGTGTCTTCTATTGGCTGTTCGTCGAGTCTTTTGTCGCAATTCTGATCCTGTCGCTCGGCTATTGACGCCGGTCGACGTGGGGTGTCTACAACCGTTGGATGGTGGCGCGAATCCAGAGGCAGGCACAAGTCCCAAGAGAACGTTATCTTGTCGTTTTGTGGGCACGTGGCACTACTGGATCCACTCATCACGCTTTGGCACACAATTTGAGAGGATCTAACGGCGAGTTGACCTCGGGGTGATTTTTTCCCAAAACGAGGGTCGGTACCTCGTCAGCTCGGCACAATTGATGGCCGAAACGAATTCTCCAACAATGTGTTGTTCTGACTCCGCCGTTCGGCTCTTGGTGCCGATCGACGTGGGGTGTCCATAACCGTCGGATGGGGGCACGAATCCAGAGGCAGGCACGAGTACCAAGAAAACGTTATCTTGTCGTTTTGTGGGCACGTGGCACTACTGGATCCACTCATCACGCTTTGGCACACAATTTGAGAGGATCTAACGGCGAGTTGACCTCGGGGTGATTTTTTCCCAAAACGAGGGTCGGTACCTCGTCAGCTCGGCACAGTCTACGGTCGGGACGGGTTCCGGACCCTTTAAGGACGAGTCGGAGAGATAGAGTCGAGCCGGAGGAAGGATCCGGTCGTTAGATTAGTTTAAGGGATGTAGGAGCAGTTTCGAATGGCGAGCTACTTCTAGTCCGCTTAGGAGCGGACTTGCGAAGCCAAATCGAGCCAAGTGTTGGACTCCGATCCATTCAACGGCTGCAGGAACAATTTCGAACGGCGGTCTGCCCCCGGCCCGTCTGAAGACGGGCCGAGTAGGAAGAGTCGAGCCGAGTGCTGGACTCCGAACCATTGTGTGATAAGTTTGAGAGATGCAGGAGCAGTTTCGAATGGCGAGCTACTTCTAGTCCGCTTAGGAGCGGATTTGCGAAGCAAAATCGAGCCAAGTGTTGGACTCCGATCCATTCAACGGCTGCAGGAGCAATTTCGAACGGCGATCTGCCCCCGGCCCGTCTGAGGACGGGCCGAGTAGGAAGAGTCGAGCCGAGTGCTGGACTCCGAACCATTGTGTGATAAGTTTGAGAGATGCAGGAGCAGTTTCGAATGGCGAGTTACTTCTAGTCCGCTTAGGAGCGGATTTGCGAAGCAAAATCGAGCCAAGTGTTGGACTCCGATCCATTCAACGGCTGCAGGAGCAATTTCGAACGGCGATCTGCCCCCGGCCCGTCTGAGGACGGGCCGAGTAGGAAGAGTCGAGCCGAGTGCTGGACTCCGAACCATTGTGTGATAAGTTTGAGAGATGCAGGAGCAGTTTCGAATGGCGAGTTACTTCTAGTCCGCTTAGGAGCGGATTTGCGAAGCAAAATCGAGCCAAGTGTTGGACTCCGATCCATTCAACGGCTGCAGGAGCAATTTCGAACGGCGATCTGCCCCCGGCCCGTCTGAGGACGGGCCGAGTAGGAAGAGTCGAGCCGAGTGCTGGACTCCGAACCATTGTCTGATAAGGGAATTAGAGGCGGAAGTACGCGATAATGTAAAGAAAAACTTTATTTATTTATTAATATCTAATGGTCGGCTGCTTCTAAAGTTGCTAGCCGTTTATTACAATGAAAAAGAACAAAGGAAAAATTACTAGTAGCAGGAGTGGTTGCCCGACATCTCGAGTTACTTAGATAGGCGGGGTTGCCTTCTCTAGGTATTTCAAAAGATGGTCGGCGTTCCAAGTCCTGGGAATTTCTCTACCCTCAAGGTCTTCTAGCTTGTACGCACCGGGGCGGATCACTTTGGATACTTTGTACGGTCCCTCCCAATTTGGGGCCAATTTGCTCTTCTGTCCGGGGAACGAAATGGCCAGCTTTCGGAGGACCAGGTCCCCCTCTTTCAAGTCGGTTGGGCGGACCCGTTTGTTGTAGGCGAGTTCGATTCTTCTTCGGTAACCTTGCTGCCGTATGGCGGCTCTTTCCCGAATCTCGTCTACCAAATCTAGGCTCGTTCTGAGCTCCCTGGCATTCTGTTCTTCTTCGAAGGCAATCAGGCGAGGAGAGGGTATTCCAACTTCTAGTGGGATGAGGGCCTCGGACCCATAGGTGAGATTGAACGGACTCTCGCCCGTCGGGATCCGCTTCGTGGTTCGGTAATTCCACAACACATTGGGCAGCTGATCGACCCACAATCCCTTGGAGCATTTGTCGAGTCTCTTCTTGATGCCGGAGAGGATCTGTCGGTTGGCATTCTCGGCTTGGCCATTTGACTGGGGATGAGAGACTGAGGAGAAGCGGTGCTGTATAGCTAGGTCTTGACATAAGGCTCGGAAGGCAGCTCCAGCGAACTGCGTACCGTTATCCGTAACTACGACTCGGGGAACACCGAAACGACAGATTACACTTTTCCAGAAGAATTGGACGACTCTATGTTCGGTAATTGTAGCCAGGGGCTCGGCCTCGACCCATTTCGAGAAATAGTCGACTGCCACGACTAGAAACTTCAACTGTCCGGGGGCCGGTGGAAATGGCCCGAGTAGATCCATCCCCCACATTGCAAAGGGGATCGGACTCGACAAGGAGGAGAGTGGTGCTTGTGGAAGGCGTCGGATGTCGGAATACTTCTGACAGGAGGTGCATTGTCGAACGTGTCGTTCGGCGTCCCGTAGGAGAGTGGGCCAGTAATACCCGTAGTTTAACACTTTACGTGCCAAGGCTCTGGAGCCGGAGTGGGCTCCGCCGATGCCCTCATGGAGCTCTTGCAGGGCGTAATCGGCTTGTCCGGGGGAGAGGCATCTTAGGTAGGGTCGACCATCCACCTGGGTGAAGGAGCGCTTATACAGAACGCCTTCGACCATTATGTAACGCTCGGCCCGGGTCCTTATCTTTCGGGCTTCCTTCGGATCCCTTGGTAGGAGTCCGTCTCTTAAAAACTCGACGAGGGGCTTCATCCAATTGTCTTCGAGGGGGAGCGGCAGTGTTTCGACGGAATTGAAAACCTCGTCCTCTATGCTGGGCTTGAGGAGGACTTCTATCAGAACGGTTTGTTCGAGGCCTTGCAGGGATGAGGAAGCTAGTTTGGACAGGGCGTCGGCCTGGGCATTTTCCTCTCTGGGGATTCTTCGGATGAGGGCCTCGTCGAAGAGCGCCATGAGGCTCTTCACTTTGGCCAAGTACTTTACCATTCTGTCATCGCGGGCTTCATATTCGCCGAGGACCTGGTTGACGACCAATTGAGAGTCGCTGAAGATCTGCAGGCGTCGCGCCCCTGCGTTTCGGGCCATCCCGAGGCCGGCTATGAGTGCCTCGTATTCGGCTTCGTTATTCGAGGCTTTAAAGTTTATCCGGAGGGAATATTGAAGGACAAAGTCGTCTGGGCCCGCCAGGATGACTCCAGCCCCGCTCCCCTCGTTGCAAGAGGATCCATCGACATATACAGACCAGACAGGCGGTCCCTTCGTCGTCTGCTCGGAGTCGGGGATAGTCGTCTCAACTATGAATTCGGCCAGCGCCTGCGCCTTGATTGCGGTCCGAGGCTGATAAGTAATATCATGTTGGCTCAGCTCGATCGACCACTTCATGAGGCGGCCGGAAGTCTCTGGCTTGTGAAGGATCTGTTTCAACGGCTGGTCGGTAAGGACGACCACCGAATGAGACTGGAAGTATGGCCGAAGCTTTCTTGCAGCCATTATCAGGGCGTAGGCTATTTTCTCAATTTTCGGGTACCGGAGCTCGGCGTCCCGGAGCACTTTGCTGACGTAGTAAATGGGCTTTTGAGTTCTATCTTCTTCCCTGACTAAGACCGCACTTAGTGTCTGTTCCGAGGCTGCCAAGTAGAGGTAGAGGGGTTCGCCTGGTATGGGTTTGCTGAGCAGAGGCGGGTTGACGAGGTAAGCTTTAAGCTGGTCGAAGGAATCTTGTTGCGGCTGCCCCCACTCGAACCCCTTAGTCCCCCTCAGGGCTTTGAAGAACGGGAGGCATTTCTCTCCGGACTTCGACAAAAAGCGCCCAATGGCGGCTAAACGACCTGTCAGTTTCTGAACTTCTTTGACGTTTCTGGGCGGGGCCATGTCTAGTATGGCCCTGATCTTCTCCGGATTTGCCTCTATTCCTCGTTGGCTGACCATAAAGCCGAGGAACTTGCCCGATGAGACGCCGAACGCACACTTGTTCGGGTTGAGTCTCATATTGTGCTTTCTCAAAACATCGAACGCTTCTTGGAGGTCGGTCTCATGGTCAACGCCTCGGATGCTTTTCACAAGCATGTCGTCCACGTAGACTTCCATGTTCCGACCAATCTGGGCCTGGAATACCTTGTTGACGAGACGTTGATACGTTGCCCCTGCGTTCTTCAGGCCGAACGGCATGACTCGGTAACAATAGAGTCCTTGGTCCGTTACAAAAGACGTCTTCGGAATATCCGGGGGGAACATCCTTATCTGATTGTAACCCGAGAAAGCATCCATGAAGCTGAGGAGCTCATGTCCCGAGGTTGCGTCAATCAGAGTGTCGATGCTCGGCAGAGGGAAGGGATCTTTAGGGCAGGCCTTGTTGAGGTCAGTGAAATCAATACAGATTCTCCATGTCCCATTGGATTTCTTCACCATGACTACGTTGGACAACCACTCCGGATAATTCACTTCCTGTATGAATCGGGCTTTCAACAGTTTGTCTACCTCCTCTTTGATGGCGAGCTGGCGCTCGGGGGCGAACTTGCGCCTCTTCTGCTGGACCGGTTTGGACCCCGGATCGACGCTGAGGCGATGGACCAAGAGTTCTTCGGAGATACCGGGCATGTCCGCTGCTGACCATGCGAAGAGGTCCCGGTTGGCTCGGATGCATTTCACAATATTTGAATGTAGGGCGGACGGGAGTGCCTTGCTGACATAGAACTTACGGGTCGGCTCCTGCTCCGAGAAGAGTATTTCCTCCAGCTCATCGACTGGCTCGGGGGTCGGCCGAGCAGCATCTTGTGGAATCTCGAGTGTTTCTAAGGAGAGGACGGGTCCGAGCGTGGAGGTCATGTAACACTTGCGGGCCTGTTCCTGATTGCCCCTAACTTCTCCCACTCCAGCCCGAGTGGGGAATTTCATTTTGAGATGATAGGCCGAAGGGACGGCCTCGAGGGCGGCTAGGCCGGGGCGACCCAAAATGACGTTGTAGGCCGCTGGGACATCTACAACCATGAAATCCATCGACTCCGTGCGGGTAGTAGGAGTTTTGCCTGCTGTGACATCGAGGGTAATCACCCCTTCGATCGTCACCGGCACCCCCGTGAACCCATGGAGCGTATACCCGGCGGGCTTCAGTCTGTCTCGAGAGAGCTTCAGCCCCTTAAAAGCATCGAGGAATAGGATGTTAACGGAGGACCCGTTATCCACTAAGATTCTTTCGACTTTGAAATTGGCCATGTGAAGGTTGATGACGAGTGCGTCGCAATGAGGGGTGCGGACGCCCTCGAGATCGTCGTCAGAGAAGGTGACGGGCACTCCGAGCCCTTTGGGGGGAGGGGTGGCCCGGACAGAATTTACTTCCCTAATAAAAGCTTTCCGAGAAGAGTTCGAGGAGCCCCCCATTGGACCCCCATGGATAAGGTGGAGGACTCGCTCTTCCTCGAATTCTGGCGTCTCTTCCCGTCCTGGACGTTTGTTAGCCCCCCGAGGCTGGGGAGGAAGTTCGGCCCCGTCCTTTCTTACAAACTTCGCCAGCTGCCCCCTCTGGATGAGGGCTTCGATCTCGTTTCTCAGAGCCCGGCAGTCGTTGGTGTCATGCCCATGGTCCCGGTGATAACGGCACCATTTGTCTTTATCCCTCCTTTTGGCTGGGGTGTTCATCTTTGGAGCTGGAGGCAGGACCCCTTCTTTTTCGACTTCCATGAAAATGGCGGAGATGTTTGTGGTGAGGGGAGTAAATTTTTCAAATCTAGGGGGAGGCCGGCGCTGGCCAGCATTATCCTTCTGAAACTTTTTGGGTCCCTCTTCTTCCGTTCCCTTCCTCTTAGACCCGGAGGCGGTTGCTTCCCAGTTGGGCGGTTCCTCGGCCTCTTCAGCTCGGATGTACTTTTCAGTACGGAGGAGGAGGTCAGAAAAGTCATGTGGCGGTTTTTTGGCGAGGGAGGAGCGGAGGTTAGAATTTAGGATGTTGGATTGGAACGCCGCGGTAGCAACGGATTGGTCGAGGGATGCGATAGTTCTGGCCTCGGCTGTGAACCTCTTCACGTAGTCCCTCAATCTCTCCCCCTTCTGCTGACGGAGGTGCAACAGGGAAATGCTGGTCTTCTCGGCCCTTCGGCTGCTGACGAAGTGGGTGATGAACAGGGTCTCGAACTGTTCAAAGGAGAATATTGACGCCGGGGCAAGGCGAGAGTACCATTCTCGAGCTGGGCCCTTCAGAGTTGCAGGGAATGTTTTGCAGAGGAGGGCGTCGGACGCTTGATGGAGGAGCATCAAAGTCTTAAAGCCTTCGATGTGGTCAACCGGATCGGTCTCTCCCGTGTAGTTCTCGAACTGGGGAGGTTTGAAACCGAAGGGAACAGGAGTATCCACTATGGTCCGGGAGAACGGGGGTTGGCTAGGACGGAGGGTCCTCCCCCTGAGTTCTTCTTCCCGGTTTATCCGTCCCAAGAGTTTTTCCACCTCGTTCAGGCGGCGGTTCATGGTGTTATCTCTCCGGCGGTGATCTGCCGAGCCACGGGACTCGTCTTCGTAGGATGGGGAGCGAGGGCTGCGGCGACGGTAGCTTCGGGAACGACGAGGACTTGGGGTGCGTCTGGAATTGGTAGGAGCGGGTCGAGGAGAAGGGGAACGTTGGCGAGGGCTCCGGACCGGACGAGGGGAGGGGGCCCTTGGCTCATTGGGATTTTGACGGAGATTGAGGGCCTGTCGTACCATAGCTTGGAATTGCTGGAACTCGGCACGGGTGATGGGTGCCTCATTGTTCCGATGCTGCTGCCGACCTGCCGGTGAGTGCCTCCCTCGGTAGTGATCGGGGGAGTCTTTTCTCCCTCTTCGGGCGGGGGATCCCCTGTGTCCCCGGTGTCGGGGGGATCGTTCTTGGTGGGAGGCTTCTCCCCGAGCCCGCTTTTCGTCCAGATGGTGACGAAGGTCCTTATCCTCCGGGCGTCTGGGATGGGCATCGTGGCGACCAGAGGCTCGGGGATGATGGGAGGCCATGGAGGCACTGGAGGCAGTGTGGTTGGGTATGTTCTCTGGATGAAGAGGGTTTCGCTGGAGCGGCTCTTCCACGGTAGGAGGGAGCTGCCCTTGTTGTTGAGTGGGATCAGGAAGGACTTCCTGCTGGTCAGGGATGGGCGCTCGATTGGAGCCCCTAGATCTGACTTTGCGAGGCGGCATGGCTGGAGAAAACCTGTTCACCGGGAAGAGGAGAGGTCTCTATTCGTTAGTTTCCCACAGACGGCGCCAATCTGTTGCCGCTAAATTCGGTGTGGGGGCAAACAGATGAATTTGTGAGTTCTTTGGGGAAACTGAATAGGAGAACCTGTATACCTGTTCCGTTGAACTCTGATCGTCGCTCCCGCCGTGCACCTGCAAAAAGTGCGAGACACCGGGGTTGTTCCCGGCGACGCACCCTCCGACGCTCAAGTCAGTAACCGGAATTGATTATGAAAGAGTGTTTAACTAGAGAAAGATTGATTACCTGTTAATGGAGATGGGTGGGGGGTATTTATAGGCGTCTTAGAGAACAATTTTGGAATGTAATCCGCGTAGTCTGATATAGAATAATCTCCTTGTAAACAGATTGGGAAAGTAATCTGATAAGGTATATTCTGGTAATCAGATAAGGAATTTTAATCCCTAAATCCCAGTGTAAAGATTGACGTGAATCATGGCCGTTGATTTAGATCTAATCAGGGACCTTGATTGTGTCTTGCTGGATCGAGTTGGCAGCGGGTTGAAACCCGTGCCCAGCTGTGGTGGATCCGTTTGCGGGTTATTGGATCTGTGAGAAGGAGACCCAGTACCCGCTTCGGACCCGTTTGCATGTGAAATTACCGTCTCGTCCCTGAGCTGTAGGATTCGTGCCCCATTTGGACGGTCTCGATTGAACCCCTTGTTTTGACCATATCAAGTATATATATTAGAAAAAATCTTTCCCAATTTCCGATATGGGACTATCCATTTTCTCCAAGTTGCCAAGTTAGTACATTTCAAGTACCCAACTTTGGACCAACATTTCTCATTCATACGGAATTCGTTTTTGGCAAGTGAGTACACTACGGAATAGTACTCGTCGAGAGGATCGCAATCAACTCATTTTTTGGCCCCACCGGTGGCCGGAGCCTGCCGGAATCCGGCCCGGAAAACTGCAAAAATTAATTCCAACAATCCCCCACATGACTGGAAATTACCAGACCATGTAATCCAGACACGACAGAAAAACAAAAAACATGACAGAAAAACTCTGAGAGTACAATCGAAAAATCACTGCATCAGGAATGGTAGTAATTTTTCAACTTTGAACCACCCTTAGTAATTAGCTATCAGATTCACTTGACCAGATAGTGATCATGATGTCTTGGACTACCCAGGCTTTGATGTGAACCTAGACAATAACTATCACACAGTTTTATTTCCTCACAGAACTAAGTTCTCTTGTTGTGTTCATTTTGGCCTTGAACATCCCTGGTTAATCGTGAGTGAACTTGGAGAATGTAGCCTCTCTTCATTCTCTTAGAAACGGCTCCATTTCACACTCACAAGGTGATTGCCCATAAAGAGTATCCTGCTATACCCCACTTTTATTTCAAAGCTATGGTAATTATTAAAAGCCAAGCTTATCCTAACTATTTGCAGTGAGTACTGTTTTATCATCCTAATATTGGGTATGAGATTTTAATCTCTCAGTGCTCTCGTCGATTCAACAAGATTTAGTTGTCCCTTTGAACCTAGATTTTGGGATCTCCAATTCCTAGGTAGGGTTTCCATCAAGTATCCTCTTTCGTCATAGGCTTTAAATCCATTCCTCTTGATGATCTCATAACCTTCTCTCGCGACAAACCTTTAGTAAATGGATCATCTAGGTTGTCGGCCGATTTTATATATTTTATAGAGATTACTCCATTTGAGAGCAGTTGTCTAATGGTTTTGATTCTCCTTTTGATATGATGAGACTTACCATTATACATACAAATCAGTGCCCGTGTTATAGCCGAATGGCTGTCACAGTGTACACATAAAGCAGGCACTGGTTTTTCCTACATAGGAATATCCTATAAAAAGTTTCGAAGCCATTCTGCTTTCTCTGCCGCTTTGTCTAAAGCAATAAACTCAGATTCCATGGTGGATCTGGCCAATAGCGTTTGTTTAGAGGATTTCCATGATACAGCTGCACCTCCAAGTGTGAAGACATATCCACTTGTGGACTTTGAGTTCTTGGAGTCCGATATCCAGTTGGCATCACTGTAGCCTTCTAGTACTGCTGGATATCTGGTGTAATGCAGTACATAACTATGAGTATGTCGCAAGTAGTTCAATACTATAGTTATTCCTTTCCAGTGACTTCGTCCTGGATTACTTGTGTATCGGCTCAGTACATTTACCGAATGTGCTAGGTCCGGTTTTGTACAATTTGTTAGGTACATCAGACTATCGATTACACGTGCATATTCCAGTTGTGATATGCTTTCGCCTGTGTTTTTGAACAAGTGAGGAATTGGATCGACGGGACTTTTTGCTGTCCCATTGGAGTAATTCTTGAATCTTTCAAGTACTTTCTCAGCATAATGAGCTTGAAACAAAGTAATTCCCTCAGATATCCTAGAAACTTTGATTCCTAGTATGACATCTTCAACTCCCAAATCTTTCATGTCAAACTTGTCACTAAGCATGCTCTTAGTTTGTTTGATAATATCGTTATTGCTTCCAATAATGAGCATGTCATCTACGTACAGACTGACCAGAATGTATCCATTTGGAGTATCTTTGATGTAGATACATTTATCGCATTTATTTATTTTGAAACCATTTGACATCATAACATTGTCAAATTTTGCATGCCACTGCTTTGGAGCTTGTTTCAGGACGTACAGAGATTTTACAAGCCTGCACACCTTGTTTTCCTGTCCAGGAACTACGTAACCCTCAGGTTGTTTCATGTATATTTCTTATTCTAAGTTCCCATTTAGAAATACAGTTTTAACATCCATTTGATATATTTCCAGGTTACGTAGAGCTGCAATAGCTATCAACATTCTTATGGATGTTATTCTTGTAACTGGAGAATATGTATCAAAGAAATCTAGGCCTTCCTTTTGCCTAAATATTTTTACCACAAGTCTTGCCTTATGCTTCTCTATTGAACCATCTGGTTTCAATTTTTATTTGAAAATCCATTTGCATCCTAGAGCTTTACATCCAGAAGGCAAGTCAACTAACTCCCTTGTACGATTTTGCATAATGGAGTCTATTTCACTTTTGATTGCTTCCTTCCACATAGGAGCATCAGGCATAGACATGGCTTCCTTGAAAGTTCTGGACTCATTCTCTAACAGAAAGGCCGTCACAAAGTTAGGACCAAATGATTTTGATGTTCTAGCCCGTTTACTTCGTCTAGGCTCATCAGTATCATGTTCTGGTTCATCAACTGAAGTGCTTGTATTCCCTTATTCACGTGTACGTTTGGGATACGTAGTATCCTTGCACGGAAATACGTGTTCAAAGAAGGAAGCATTCCTTGATTCCATTATTGTATTCACATGGATATCCGGTATATCCGATTTGTATACCAAGAACCGATATACACTACTGTTGTGTGCAAAGCCTATGAATATGCAATCAATCGTCTTAGGTCCGATAGTGAACTGTTTCGGGTTAGGTACTACCACTTTTGCTAGACACCCCCACACTTTGAGGTATTTATATGCAGGTAAGTTACCTTTCCACAGTTCATATGGTGTCTTGCTGGTTTTCTTGTGAGATATTTTATTGAGAATGTAGTTGGCAGTCAGCAACGCTTCCCCCCACATGTTTTGGGGTAAGCCAGAATTCAATAACAAGGCATTCATCATCTCCTTTAGAGTTCGGTTCTTGCGTTCGGCAGTACCGTTTGATTCGGGTGAGTAAGGAGCAGTTGTCTGATGAACTATTCCATGTTCTGAGCAGAACATATTAAATGGTGCATCATATTCTCCTCCTCTATCACTTCTAACGATTTTAATCGTTTTGCCAAGTTGATTCTCAATCTCAAGTTTATATTCTTTGAATTTATCCAAAGCCTCATTTTTGCTATGTAACAATTATACATAACTGAATTTTGTGCAATCGTCTATGAAAGTCACAAAGTACTTTTTGCCGCCTCTGGTCTGTACATATTTTAAATTACACAGATCCGTGTGAATTAGACCTAGAGTTTCTGTATTTCTTTCTACAGAACGTGATGGAGTTTTAGTGAGTTTGGCCTCCGTGCAAACTTCACATTTTTCGGAGTTATCTATCTTAAATTTTGGTAGCAAATTCATGTTAATTAATCTACGCATAGAATTGACATTAACATGGCCTAGTCTTTCATGCCAAACAGAGGAAGACTCAACAACATAGGTAATAGGAATTATTTCATTAACATTGGGAACAGCAGGAACAATGGTTTTAGGGATGACTGTCATTACATTAAACTTGAACAGTCCATCCTTTACATATCCTTTACCCAAGTATACCCCATTCTTAGACAATACAAAATTATCAGAAACAAGAACAACCTTAAATCCATTCTTGCTTAGCAAAGAACCTGATATCAAGTTCTTTCTAATATCTGGAACATGGAGCACATTTGTGAGTGTTAGTTCTTTGCCTGAAGTCATTTTCAGCACTATCTTTCCTGTTTCTTTAATTTTGGAGGTGGAAGAGTTTCCCATGAACAGCTTTTCATATTTGTTGCACTTCTGGTATGAAGTGAACATTTCCTTGTCCGAGCAGATATGCTTGGTGGCCCCAGTATCGTACCACCATTCACGAGGATTGCTCCCCACAAGATTTACCTCTAATACTACAGCACAGAGGTCCAGGTCAGAGAGACCAGTGGACAAGTTCTCAGCTATGTGTGCGTGGAATTTTTCATTCCCTTTTACATGTCCTGTTCCTGAACGATTACTGTCCTTACTGCGGCACTCAGAAATTTTGTGCCCCAGCTTACCACACTTGTGGCATTTTCCAGCAAACCTCTTTGCAAGAGGTTTTTTGTTTGAGTCATGTGGTAGAAATTTTCTCTTCTTGCCCTTCTGTTCGTGCTCCACCACGTTGGCCTTTTCCATGGACTGATTTTCATAAGACTTGTCAGTCTTGCGATTCTCCTCTCCGATCCGTAACCTGACAATTAGGTCTTCAAGAGACATCTCCTTTCGCTTGTGTTTGAGATAGTTCTTGAATTCTTTCCATCTAGTGGAAGTTTTTCGATGAACGCTGCAATCTGAAATGGTTCACACAGCATCATGTTCTCTGGAGCAATGTCGTGTATTATAACCTGCAGTTCTTGGACTTGACTCACAACAGTTTTGGAGTCAATCATCTTGTAGTCCAAAAATTTGCCGACTACAAACTTCTTGGACCCGGCGTCTTCTGTTTTGTACTTCTTTTCCAAGGACCCCCACAGGAGTTTGGACATCTTGAAGACACAGTAGACGTTGTACAGGCACTACAAACCGTATGGGCTATAGCGGCGCTTTCATAAGGCTATAACGGCGCTTTTTGGCGCCGTTATAGATCGTAACGGCGCTTCTGAAAGCGCCGCTAGAAAGTGCGTCGTTATAACCATATAGGCTACTGCGGCGTGTTCGGTCGCCGCCGCTATATGGTGTCCACCTATAACGGCGCTTTGTTAGCGCCGTTATAGAAGTATTTCGTTTTGGGGGAAAATGGCTATAGCGGCGTTTCTATGAAACACCGCTATAGGTTCGCAATCAGGAAAACTCTCTTGGTACGTTGCTGCGGCGCTGTTCCAGCGCCGCGATAGAGGATTAGAACGTGTACCTATGGCGGCGGTTTGTAGTAAACGCCGCTATAGGTTTATTTTTTTTTTATTAAATTATATATATATATATATATATATATATATATATATATATATATATATATATATATACACATTTACATTTTATTATAAAATTTTCAATTAGAAAAATCAGTAATTAATCGCATATTACAAATACATTTAATCATATTAAATTTAAATGCAAATCTAGTAAATCAATAATATCATAATCAAGAATTAAAAGTCACAGATCACAAAAACAACTCAGTTGTAACACAAACTGTCATACAACGAGTATCAAATGTATATGTTGTAACACTTAGTTATTACAAAACATAGATATAATTCCTACAAAATATTTTTTAAGAAAGTCCAAATTCGACAAACTACGGCAAGGGAGTGTCTTCGTTTGGCCCGCTATTGCTTCCAATTCCATCGTTATTTTGCCCTGGTGTACGTGCGTGACTGGAAACCGATGGAATACGCTGACCCTGTAGAAAAAACAATCAAAATTCAACAATGTGTGACTGGAAACCGATGGAATTAATTCAAATTTTTTTTTAAAAAAGAAACATAGACTTTTGTTGAACTAACGGTATTTAAATTTAACGAAGCCCTAAGAGCTGGGAGATGGTTTTGCTTTCCCTTCACTTCCCATAATGATCTTTCAGTGTACCCACACATACACAATGCATGGGACATGGATAAGGATATGGCCACAAAATATAAATCCCAGATTAATACAACATACAATTACAAAGACTTGAATATGAATATTTCACACATTTAATCTACACATTTAGGAGTTGGAGCAAACTTTACATTATACTAACAGAAATGGATCTGCACTTGTTAGCCACTGAATTTGTACTCAAATTTGGTTAAAGGGGTGTTGCAAAAATTTGCTATAAATATTTCAAACTACGGTTGATAAGTAACAAATATTTGCTATAAATATTTCAAAATACTTGTAACTAGAGGCTTATTCGAAAATTGTTTTAAAATTAATAGAGATAGCTTTCCACAAACTGTGTCTGCAGAATTTCAAACAAACTACATCTCATTATGTTTAACTTTTTGATCCGCAAGTGCAGGATATTTGTCAATATTGTTAACTATGCTTGTCTATTGCAGATGAGGAATGCAATTGAAATGTTTCCACTATTGTTGCGTATGAAAGATTTCTCTTATCACATGCATTCAGAGTTTCTCACCTACACATTATATGCAGTTGTTTCTCATTTAGTAGCTAACCATATATGTATCTGCATTTTTGTTATTCAGCTTTAGATTACAATAAGCTGAGGAAAGAAGATCAGATACGTTGGCTAAAGCCTTCAGAAATTCTATATATATTGCAGAATCATGAGAAATACCAAGTTAGTTTGGAAGCCCCTCAGACACCACCTAGTGAGGATCTCATTGTAAATTAGCTATTGATTCACTTCATCTAGGAAGCCACCGAGGTCAACTGAATTATTACTGTCTTCATTTATCAACAGGTGGTTCTTTGTTACTTATCAACCGTAGGGTTGCTACAAATTTGGTTAAAGGGGTGTTGCAGAAATTTGCTATAAATTTGGTTAAAGGGGTGTTGCTCAAATTTGGTAAAAGGAGCCAAGTAGGAGTAAATGGCTGTCCTGGTTGTTATTTTATATAAAACTATATCTAATTAAGTACTAGTAGTGGATTGTTTAAGTTCTATACTGAACCTATAATTTGCAATTCCAGTTTAACAAATGTGTGTGTAAGATCTTACTCACAGCATTAATGTTGTTCATTCCAGTTTTCTCCTAATTACACCTTTAGTATTCTCATAGTATTCTCATAGTAGATGGGACCTATTATAGAGGGGAATGTTGTTGTGTATTAGCTTGGTTTGTATTTATAATGATCTTGTTGATATTGGCATTGACAGTTTCTTCCACACAAAAATTGTCTGCCAACTGTTTAATTAGATGACATTATAAACTGTGACTATTCAAAAGTTTTCCAAATCCTACTTGAATGTTCAACCTTTTATATTGATGCCAATTACATAACCTGAGTTCACACTCCTAACTGCTTAACACATACGGTCACAATAGTTAATATCATTTTGCATGGATGTAATCACTTAATATAATATATCAAGTTGTAATTATTATGTAATTTTCTCCTTTCCTCCATTAATTTACATGTTTTATTCTTTTCTCCAATACTTATCCAGATTTTTATGCTATCTTTCTTCACTCAAAATCTTTATATCTCATTTATATCAAGCGGAGCCACGAAAGGGAGTCACGGTTTGTGGTGGTTGATCCGCTTATTATGAATATATTCATGAAGAACTGTAACTATCATGATCACTGCATGAGTTAAAAGTGGGCATTTAGTTGTCGAATACTAACCGATGCTTGAGTTGGAATTCCTTGTGACTGTTGCTGGACTAACGTCGCCATTTGAACCATTGCTGCCTCCAGACGTGCCACTGTTGCCTTCAGCTGATCAACATCTTCCTGTGTGGCCCCAGCCCCAGTGTAAGAAAATGTACGAGAACCGAAGACGCTGGTGGGTGTTGGTCCTAGCCCCATCCCACACACACGACCGGGACGCTCGTGTCCCCTCAATTCGGAGAGAACTTGATACTGTAGCGTCAATGGATCGGCGGTAGAAGAAGATGACATTTCCTCAATCTTCTTTCTGGCATCTTTCTGCAAAAGATAACAAAGACAAATTTTATTTTCAAAATTATTTTATTAAAAAGATTAAATACCTAATTGAAATTAATTTGAAAGCTTTTTATTTACCACAATATTGGCTGCCACGTCATCCTTAAATTTTCCATCCTTACCCGTGTGGGTAGTTTCAAAAAAATCTACATCGCCGATCTTCTCTCCCTCATTTGATGCTTCCTATACGTATATGGAAATCTTTTGAAGTGAACATATGCAGGATATGAACTGATATGAAATATATATGCACAATGCAGGATATGAACTGTTTTTGCCTAAACATACTTTATAAACTATGTTTATATGCACAATGCAGGATATGAACAGTTTTTGCCTAAACATACTTTATAAACTAAGTTTACCAGACATTCATTTTGAGTTTAAAAATTCTTTAGAGCTTAAAAGCACTCTCCATTTTTGGCCTAAACTTTTAGTGCTATTACAGCATCAATTGTTACTAAATCGACAGTAAAGGGAAAACAAAAACAAAAATTTGAGGTTAATATGGGTCAATGTACACAAGTTCTTAGGAAATGGTATTAAGAGAATATTTAAGTGGTTCTTTTGCAAAATATAAATCCGATAAAAAATAAAAAGATATAAAAGAATATCATGTACCAAAAAGAAAAATATTATCGAAATGTTCACATGAAAGTTAACAAGAAACTGTAAATGATTTTCCTTGGAAAGTGTAAGCAATCTTATATTGATGTAACTAAAAGAAGTAACCGAAGTAGTTATTATTCGATACTGAATCAGGCAAGGGTTCAAAACCATATTTGGGAAAGAAAGAGTAAACGAGGGTTGTACGCCTAGTCTTGAGTCTTGAGCCCAAACAACTACTGAAAGAGAGAATGTAAGGTTCCTCCCTACGCAAGAGAACGAACTTTTTTTCCTTACCCACTGTTAGTTAAATGTCAAATAAGTGGATAGCCTAATCTTTGGAAAAATGCGCAGTATAATACGAGCAAAAAGATATCGCTAAATGCTAAAGCTAAGAAAAACTGTATGTGCTATTCTCCTATATGAGATTCAATCACAAACCCTCACTATCATCATTTGTGCAGCCTATGTAGTTATAACTGATCAATTTCAATACCTAGAAAGAATATAAGCTACTCCTGATACCTATAAAATTAGAGATCAGGCATTACTTGGAAATCTATTCGAAAAATTAAAGCAGTTGGCTAGAATTTAGTTCTACGCATGAAAAATTGCAAGGGATTGCTGCAGATAATTATTATGGGAACATTCCAAGCACCTGTTGTGCAGTTGGCAAGACTTCCCACTCTCTACTCAATGTAGGCGCTTAGAGCCGAATTCCAAAAAACAAAAAACAAAATTATGGGAACATATTGACTAAACATATCTACACGGATATGTAAAAATTCTATAGTTCAGAAAACACTTGACCATTTTTTTTCTCCATAGACACTAAGCCCTTCTTCCATTATAATATTAGCAATTAGAGATGAATCGTCCAAGGGTTTGTAAAAATACTTCAAAAAAAAATACTTCAAAAAAAAAAAATACTTCATAAAAATACTATAAATGTATTTCATGACTTGTATATAACTATAATAAAAATACTTCAAAAAAAAAATTGAAGCGTAGTTTACCAGCTCATCTCGAACTACCGCAAAGCTGGCGCTCCCAGTAGTGTGCTTCAGTTTCAACATCTTTCGACTTTTTATGCCGATTTCAGCCTTTCTCTGGTAATGATTATAATTCGCAACATCAATGAAAATATATCATCAATAAGATACAAAATGACAGAAGTTGCGTTAATATACCTTTCCCGTTTCACTTCTCCAAAAATTGACAAAAAACTGCCAATCTTGTGGTGTCACACCTACGGGAACCGCCCTCGCATTCTCAGCCTCAGTCCTCTCTAGCACATAGTACTTTCCTTTTAGGAAGCTCTTGTAATCCCTCCATTTTTTAGAGACCGATTTATCCACCCATCCGTTAACAACATCAGCATAATAAAATTTTTGCTACAAAATAACAATAATCAGATATATATAACTCAATTTTTGCTACAAAATAACATTAATCAGATAGATAGATATATATATATATATATACAGAAAAATGTAGTTATTTATGATATAAACATTTCCTATGATATATCATATCATATATAAAAATATAAAAGGGAGCAGGGTAGCAGAACAGGGTATATTCATGAATATATCATATTTAGAATGATGATTCATGAAATATCCTTGCTAAAAATATACTGGTTTATATACTGAAAAAAGGGAAGGGAAAGTGATATTTCATTTTTACCTAGTTCAAAAGCAACTAAGATAAGAGGCATAGATATGATCCCCCAAAAAAAAAAGAAAAAAAATGGCAGAGCAACAAAAGAAGTATCAGCCATACCTGTTTCCTTTCCAAAATTTCCATCTGAATCTCCTTTAAACCTACCTCATATACCAAGACATCAACTTATTATATGACTTGATGTGTTTTGTATAGTTTTTATGATAATTTGACACTTTAGAACTATGCAGGGAAGTATTATGCAAAAAAAGAAGAAACTAATTTAAGGTGGCAGCTAACAACAGCTCTCTTTGCTCGTGTGGGTTCCAAATAGGGTGGAAACCCCTACTGGTTGCCAACCCCCCCCCCCCCCCCCCCCCCCCCAAAAAAAAAAAAACAAAAAAAAAATAAGGAGAAAGGGTAAGTTCTTTAAATGCATAAACTAAAGACGGTAGTGAGGGGTTGCGCAAGATTAGTGGTAAAGGACAGAACAACAATTCAATAACAGGTGTTCGGACCATCTGAGACAAAAAGTAGTGTCATATGCAGTCTAGTTTGGTAATATTAGTCTGAAAGTTCAATTGAGTAGTGTCCAATAGTCCAATTGAGCATAGAGATCAATGAATCATTGATAAGGGTAAGCGACAGCAGCAATGACATGACAAAGGTAATACCGATATGTGATATTTTCTTTTTGAGGGATAGGTTAAGGAGTACAACGAATAAAATAAATAATTTTTTATGCAAAAGTTTGGTGTTCTCGATGGTTATATCTATGAAAGCATTGGGTTACTTATTGTGTTACAGAAAAATGGCAAACAACAAATTCTGAAACTACACTATAATTCCAAGCATACTCACAAAATTTCCATCTGAATCTCCTTTAAACCTACCTCATATACCAAGACATCAACTTATTATATGACTTGATGTGTTTTGTATAGTTTTTATGATAATTTGACACTTTAGAACTATGCAGGGAAGTATTATGCAAAAAAAGAAGAAACTATTTTAAGAACCTCAATGGTCAACTGTATTAAGCAGTTAAAGGAGATTCAGATGGAAATTTTGTGAAATTTTGGAATGATGATATAAATTTTGTGAAACTAGACTGCATATGACACTAATTTTTGTCCTGGTATATGAGGTAATTTTAAAGGAGATTCAGATGGAAATTTTGTGAAAGCTACCAGCCAGGTAGACTATTAATTCGACTAGACTATTAATTCTTTGGTTGTTTGGTTTGAAAGCTACCAGCCAGGTAGCTTAAAACATACAATCAGTTTCATCAGCGCAAAAGTATAATATATTTAGAAAATGCACATTAAGTGTCTTTGATGTCAAAAATGAAATGAGAGGATCTTGGGTTCTTTAATTGTTGGAATGTTTGACAGAAATCTCAATCAAGAATTTGGCAGTCATGCACAAGGGTTTTAGGTGAAGAAATATATGATTGAACAGGAAAGAAATTAGATGATTTAGGAATACCTTAATCACAGAGAACGCTTCCTCCTTGGTGGTTTTTGGAATTTTTGACCAAGTCTCGTAGCTTAAGGGAAGGATCCGAGAATTTCTTGCTATTACCCCACAAAATTTAGCAAGCTTGTTCCCGCCATCTCCAGTCGGCTGACCGGCTGGATTGTTGCTCACTAATATCTTCTCATCATTCGGGAGCTTCCATACATCCTTCATCTTGGTCGGTCCTCTCCTCCTCACAATGGTGGGTGTGCTATCCTCACCGACGTCAACTGTAGTGTCATTTGTATGTGCTGCGCCTCCACTTTCTTCTGTAGGGTGCTCAGTCGACGGTCCCATGCTGAGAGTATCTCCCAGCTCTTCCTGCCTAATCGTGACCACCTTCCTTTTTCTTCTAGCCATCTGTCACTTGTTTACAGAACATTATAATAACCATAAAATTAAGAAAATATGCATGAAACAATGAATTTTTATGGAAATATACATGAAACAATAAATTGAGACACGTCATTTAACATAAATTTATAAAAGAATGAACCTACACTTTGGGAGAAATTTCAGAATTATTTTCTGACAAGTTCTTTCCTAACTTAGTTAAAAAGCAGAAAGAGGTTGAATGTCTAGAACTACAACATTGATCAATAAAGACAAAGGGACAGATAGCAAATGATATGCTTATCAGTTACCAACGAACACAACGATGTAAGTTGAACAAAAATAGAACTAAGATACAAAAGTATCAGCCATGTGTACATACAAATGCTACAACTACTTGGAATATCAACAAAATTAACCAATTAAAATTTCACATTCCCAAAATTAGCAAAGACCACCAAAGCACAGACAGCAGCCATCACAAAATGTGAACAAAATTATTTGACAATGTAATCGTCATATTTAATAATCTCAATTTCCAATCTACCCAATCTAACTCAATATCCTTTCACAAGTTTTCCAAACCATCTTAAAAAGACTCAAAACAATATTTGTCACTATAGTTACCTTGAAATTCAATTAGCCCAAAATCTTTTTCCACAAACATTTTGGAATGTTAAAAATGAAAGGAACAAAGATAAAAATCATTAAAAGGAACAAAGATAAAAATTGGCATACATTGAAAGGAACAAAAATAAAAAACGGAAAAAGGAAATGAAAGGAACAAAGATCAAAAAAATACCCAGGTCGAAGAGAGAACAGCAAGGGTGGCGGCGATGGGTATACACAGGTCGAAGAGCGGCGAAGGAGGACCGGAGGAGGAGCAGCGGAGAAGGATCGGCGAAGGAGGAGCGGCGAAGGAGAAGGATCGGCGAAGGAGGAGCGGCAAGAGTGTGCGCGCGAGAGATGCGCACGCGAGGGATGTGAGGCGGTGAGTGGGGATTAGGGGATTAGGGGAGGGCGGTGAGTGGGGATTAGGGGATTAGGCGGTGAGTGGGGATTAGGCGAAGGAACGCGATGGGAAGAAGATGCGGCTGAAATCTGTCGTTTAGAGGGAATTAGGGGAGAGCGGAAATACGGATCGATTAGGGTTTGTGTGTAGAGCGGGAAGAAGATGAGCGGGATTAGAGTAGAGCGGGATTAATTAGGATTGTAAAAATTGGGAAAGGTAAAAAGGGGTGGGGTTTAGAACGGGATAGCTTTTCATGACCTTAATTACCCCATCCTATAACGGCGCGTATAAATAACCGCCGCGATAGGTACAGATATATATATAAAATAGCATTACTATTTGAGGCTATAGCGGCGTTGTTGCCACACGCCGCTATAGAGAGTGTCTTTTTTATAAAATAAAATACTAATATACCTATAGCGGCGCAGTGTGGTAACGCCGGAAAAAGTATGCCGCTATAGCCCATACGGTTTGTAGTGAGGGGGTCTACCAAGCCATTCAGGATGTAGTTCCTGTAGAGGTAGTCGCCTTGAGTCCACGCATCAACTGCAGCAACGGATTGTGCATCCATTGGCGCCAGCATTGGGGCAGATTCAGTGAGGAATCTGTCCAGCTTCATTGTGGTAAGGTAGAACTACATCTTCCCTTGTCACTTCTTGAATCCATTTCCATTGAACTTCTCCAGTTTTTCTCCTACGGTTATGTGCGTGGGCAGAACGACCGAATGTGCCGCAACCGATTGTCCAGTTACATTTTGGGTCACCAGTGTTTCAGTACTGATAAGCCCACTGGCAATATCACTTTGTGTGTTCTCCATGTTCTTATCTGAAATAGTTTGAAACAGAACTTGTTAGTTGTTTTTTCCAAATCGATAACAGCACCTGTAAATGGAACTTCACAAAAACTGTTAGAATTAGTGAGGAAAAAATTCTGCTTTAAGATTGTTAGAACCAAATTTTATAAATATGAAAAAACCCAACAGTAATTATGAAGAATTGAAATACAGGAAATAAAACAGGAGACGAAAGAGTTTTGCACAGAGTCGAGATTGAGAATCTCTCTCCTTAAAGCAGAATTCGCCCCGTAGTGTGACGGTGGCTGGCGAATTGCTTCCCAGGATACAACTGTACCTTCTCTGAATAGCAGCGCCCTTGCTTCAGAGATTCAGCGAACTACTGTCTGTGATGCACTCTCAGTTGACACAGGGGAGAAGAAGAAGAAGAAGAAGAAGAAGAAGAAGAAGAAGAAGAATAAAACTCTGACTGTATATAAGACTCTGTCTGGATTTTTGTGTCTTTTATAAAGAGAATGGAGACTGGACTGGAGACACTTTAGAGGCCCATTACTCTATAACAGCAGAGTAATGGAGACTTTTCAGATTCATAACTGGTGAGCCATTACTTTGCTGTTACAGAGTAATGATACCAGTTACTGAATCTGAAAAGCCTTATCATTTCAGTAGGGGAAAAGTTTTTTTTAAGGCCAAAAAAAAATTTAAGTCAGACCAGACCAGACCAGGCCAAGCCAAGCCGAAGCCGGGGCCGGGGCCGGGCGCGCGCGCGCATGTGTCTTTGTCATTTTGGCTAAGTCCTCTCTCCACTACACGTTAGTGGTAAACCCCGGGCCACGTCCTTTAGTCCAGTTTTCTAGTATATATACTAGAAAAAATCTTTCCCAATTTTCGATATGGGACTATTCATTTTCTCCAAGTTGCCAAGTTAGTACATTTCAAGTACCCAACTTTGGACCAACATTTCTCATTCATACAGAATTCATTTTTGGCAAGTGAGTACACTACGGAATAGTACTCGTCGAGAGGATCGCAATCCACTCATTTTCCGGTGCCACCGGTGGTCGGACCAAGCCGAAATCCGGCCCGAAAAACTGCAAAAATTAATTCCAACAGTACTAAGGTTGTGCATTAGATCGGGTTTGACACGAATCTAACATGCCATATTCGAATGCGGGGTTCATATTTTATCAGCTTTGCGTACTGCGTCCCTAAATGATGTTTGATACGAAAGTTGAAAGTGGTTGACTGTATATTGTTTGTTTTGTTTTGTATTTGTGAAGAATAAGATAATGAATTTGATTTCAATAACTCGGTCCAAACCACAAGTTTAAAGGACTTTTAGAATTCGACACACTTTAGATACACATTTTCTGTTGAACTCCGCTTGATCTGGCCCGTGCACACTCTAGCCCATCCCACACTCCCAATAGATACTTCGGGTTCCTCCAAAACTGGAATCCAAGTTTGAAGATTTAGTGAGCTTCTATTTCTAAATGGATCATACAAAATCTTAATGAATGAGAACATGGGATTTTGTAGGATCCAATCCATGGCTACCACATCCAACCTTCTATATATTGCACCAGGGTCGGCCCTGAGTTCCTGGGGGGCGGAGGTGAAAGACCTAAATAATTATTTTTGGGGCTCCAAATAACAATATATTTTTTTACGCGCAAAATACATGTCTATATTTACAAGAAAAATACAAATTTGGAAGCCCCTAAAATTGTAAAAAATTCAGGGGCCTGAGGCGGCAGCCTCACCGGTCTCAAGGTGGGGGCCAGCCCTATCTTGCACTTAGCATACCAAGGATGTATTAAATCGGCCAAAATAATCTTTTAAAGGTTGATGAATAAGAGTTATGAAAATGATCGTATTTCATTGTTCTTACCCTTCAGGAGTTCGGTAAGAGCAAGAGACCAAATAAAAGGTTGGATTGATAAGAAGCATAACACGAGCATGTCGATACATGTGAAGCAAAGCAACATAACGAAAACTATTAGGGCTAACAATAGGTAAGAGTAAACATGTTTACTCATACCCATTAATGTTATGATTAAGGGTAACAGTACGTTCTTTTTACCCATTTAATAAACGAGTAGGGTAAAGATATAAAATTTGTACCCATTTAAAAAGTCGGGTAGGGTAAATATAATAATTTTAATCCGACCTGTTTACTCATTTACCCATTTGTATATATTAATAATAAATTGCTAATACAAGTATATAAGTATATAATATCTATACCCTATACTTAATATCCAATATCCAATAACTTCAATATCCAAAGCCCAAACCCCAAACCTTCTTCCATCCTCACAAATTCACCTATTGAGCGCTTCTCTAAATCAGATTTCTCAGAGCTCTCTATTTCATCCTTTCCTCGCCTCCTTGATAGTGGACATTGATCTCGTCCTCGATTTCCTCCCCTCCTCTCCTCACCTTGATGTTGTTGTTTGGGTATATCGTATTGTTCCAATTAGACATTATTTGATTAAAGAACATGTGAAATGTATAATTAAAGTCTTTTTTGTGTGATATAATTTTATCTGCTTAGCTCGTTTACCCGATCGGGTAATGAATTTTTTACCCTTAACCGTTACAATAGGGTAAATATTTTTTTGGGCAAAAGTCAATAAACGCCCTCATCCTTTCCATTTTAATCAACTAGTATTTAACACGTGTGATTCATGTTTTAATTAATATATAGTTTTTAAAGTAATATCATATAGCACGTGTTAATAAATATATATTTTTTAAAGTAATATAAATAGTTAATAAGAGTGTTTGAGTTGAACGTGTAATGTACGTAAATTGGTAGATTTAAATAAAGTGTATAATGGGAGAGTTGAAATTACACGTGCAATGCACGTAAGGTGGTAGATTTACAAATGACACTAAGGCATTTTCCCATTAAAATATTAGAGATCTACACGTGTGATGCACGTTCTAAGACGTGATCTGGCCTCGAACCTAAGACCACCTTTTACTCATCACATACTCTTTACAAATTAACCCTAGTAGCAAATAATTTTGTTTTATGAGTGATACTTTTATAAATAATTATGTCGTAAATAAATTAGAACTTTGAGGGTATTATGATAACTAACAACAGTTGAATAAATGAATGGTTAATATAACTCCCACTTATATATAAAAAATGAGTGGTTGAGATTAGATGGTTGAATGCATAAAAATCACAGGTTGTCTACAAATCACAAACTCTCCCATTATAATTTTATAGATAAATCCGCCAACGTTTCTTTTGAATCAAGATATCCCCCTCAGCGATAATTATGGATCAAAATACGCTTATATTTTTGAATAAAAAACTACCTCTTTCAAATTTGGTTCAAATATAAAAAAGACATTTTGGCCCAAAATTATGGTAGATGAAAGTTGCTTGATTCAAAATAAACGGTGGAAAGGTTCCTTAACTAAAATAGAAATGATGGGGTGGGGGGGGGGGGGGGGGGGGGGGGGGGGGGGGGGGGGGGGGGGGGGGGGGGGGGGGGGGGGGGGGGGGGGGGGGGGGGGGGGGGGGGGGGGGGGGGGG